>UFQX01000445.1:20869-98313 GCA_900497675.1 Arapaima gigas
GGGGGGGGGGGGGGGGGGGTGAGCAAACCCAGAAATAAGGCGGATGTCTTTTTTATGTTATGTGGAAGTGACGTATTTCATTGAAAATTAGGCGACCAAAAGAGAGAAAGGAGCAGTTCGCAATCTTAACATCCAGCGGCGCTATGTAACAATACACAATTGTTTCATTCACCAGAAGACTCCAGAGGTCGGGAGTTGCAGGACTCACGAAAACTCGTGTTTTGCAGATGTTTTTCACCACTTCACATAATTTTTTTTATTTAGGGCTGTGTACATCTGTGTATCCAGATGACGTTATCCTTTTTCTTCTCAGTGTTCCGCATAGCCATGACATTGACTGAGCTTCAGACAAACTTCAAATTTATAAAAGATAATTTTGCACTTTAAGACATTCCAGATTGGTGCACCACTGTGAAATGCATGAAGAAAAATACGCACACGTTTTCTGTTTAATAAGTTATACAGGAGACTCTAGCCTGATTAATTTTGACATTTGAAGGGTGCATAGTGTATCCACAGATGTCTATTTTGTTAAAATTGTACATCAGCTTGAGGTTATTGCAATATTTAAACATGTCTAATGTTGACAAGCTGTAAATCTTCTTTGTACATAAATATTTGGTGTATGTTAAGGATGATAAAATCATGATAGCCATTCCCATAATCTTTTACCCCATTCTAAAGCTTTGAGGTCTTGTGAGCATGTCTGGACACAAAGGGGAATATCAAAGGTGTACAGTTGTTATGCACTTACAGTGAGGTGTGTAAGTGCTGCTGTGAGTTATTGGGCTGAACAAAAAGAAGCTGGGTGTCAGCATTCCATAGAGAGCTGCTTTCCCATGTTGGCACTGTTCTCTGGAGAAGTTTACATTCCTGTGCATGAGCTAGGATGTGGGTACTTCGTTTTACCCCATAGCACCTTTTCTTTCTGTACGTCCAGGTGTACATGCAGCTGTCCACATCACCTTTCACATAGGTAAACAATCTAATAGGCTTCATTACATGCAATCACATTTGATAAAAGATGATCTCATTGGGTTACATACACACACCCCTCACTTGTAAGTACATGTGTTGACAGCTTGAGATATACAACACTCATGCACTTTACTATAAAGAAACATATAAGTATATGCACACAAAAAGTAAATACACACTGTACACAATTTACAGCTGCAAAAAAAAAACCTGAGTGTATTTAGTCAGCTACCTTCTACTCCTTTCTGTTGTGGGCACTGAAAATTTGCATGGAGAAACCTGATCATAAGGATCATTTCTCCACCCAAGCTGGAGCAACAGAGAACATAGGCTGCATCATTTGCACTGGGGTTACTAAGTACCTGAAGTCCATGACGCACTACATTACTCAGCATCTCAGCAACTGATTCCATCCAAGGCAGTTTAATGTTTTGTTCTCTTTGACATCCACTTGTGGCTGTATGGATCACTGCACTATAGTGACCTCAGAGTGGAGGAATAAGGAAAGAGGAAAGTGTTTTCCTCACTTGATAGACACATTCTTTGAGAAGGGCAATTATTTATCATTTCAAATATTTCTTTGGGAGGCAGGACTATTTTCATATCACACAAAATCAGTAAAACATTCTGTTGGTTACTCAAAAGTTTTTATGACTGTAGAAATCCATTGATAACAATCCTGGACTTTTTTTAATTTGTTTCTTTTTATTTATAAATATGTATAAATTTATGTATGAAATGTTTTTGTTGATTAATAAAGCTGTAGTAAAGGTAAAAAAACAGTACTTTGAACAAAATACAAATGCTGAAGCAAATGTTTGTCACTGGGAAAACTTAGTGGTATACACACAATACATCCAATGACTAGGATTTTGAACTTCATTATTTTCTAAACAACAGGAAACCTACTGCCTACTTGTTCAATTTCAGGTTTTTTGGTATTATTCTGACCAGATAAACAAAAACTGCTGAATGTCAGTTTACTATTAATGGTAAGAATTACAAGACTCCATTAATCTTAGTGTTTTAGTGTACACTGATGCCAGCACCGCTACGCTGAATATCAGAAATTGAGAAAATGTAAAGCCCCGGAGGATTTGTTATATATAATGTATACGTTGCTGGGACTGTTCTGTTTTCCAAAGTATGAATTACCCAGAAAGTGTGAAGAAGTGATAATAGAATGCGGGCCAGAATTGTTTCCCCTGCGGGATACGACGCTCTGCTCCGCTCGGTATCTGTTTTCTGTGGGTCGGAAACATGCAGGGAGGGGCGTGACGTGTCAGCCGGCTGGAGTCTCCCATCAGCGGGGAGAAAGGCCGAAGCCGAGGGGGAGGGACGAGCAACTGCAGGGCCGAAAAAAAGTTGCGCTAAAATGGCTTCCTTTTCTCTGGAGGAAGGAGCGCACACAGAGAACACACCGGAGAAGCAAACTCCGGAGCCCGACAGGCTGAAGGAGGAGAAGGCGGAGACCGACGATGTTTCCGAGAAGCTGCTGCAAAGTTTGCAGAGTTCGGCGCTCAGCTTTTCCACAGACCAGGTGGCGTGTCTGTGCGAGGCGCTGCTACAGGCGGGCAACGTGGAGCGCCTCTGCAGATTCCTCTCCACCATCCCTCCGTCGGCCGAGCTGCTACGTGGCAACGAGACCCTGCTGAAGGCCCAGGCGCTGGTCGCCTTCCACCGGGAACAGTACAAGGAGCTCTACGCCATCCTGGAGAGCCACGAGTTCCACCAGAGTAACCACAGGTTCCTGCAGGACCTCTACCTGCAGGCGCGCTACAAAGAGGCAGAGAGATCCCGGGGTCGCAGCCTGGGCGCCGTGGATAAATACCGGCTCAGGAAGAAGTTCCCGTTGCCAAAGACCATCTGGGACGGCGAGGAGACAGTGTACTGCTTCAAGGAGAAGTCCCGCAACGCGCTCAAGGAGTGCTACACGAGCAACAGGTACCCGACCCCGGACGAGAAGAGGAAGCTAGCCAAAGTCACGGGGCTTTCGCTCACGCAGGTCAGCAACTGGTTCAAGAACCGCCGGCAGAGGGACCGGACCCCGTCCGGCACCAACAGCAAGAGGTACGTGTGGCGGTATAATAGTCCGCGCTGAGGCGCCCCGTCTCGGCGGATTAATTGAAACGTTTTTAGAACAAAGGTCCGCCCTGTCGCACGGCGGCGTGTGAAAACGTCCCAGTGTTCAGTGTAAACACGCCTGACATTAGTGTGCGCCCTTCGTTCACTCTTTAAAGCAGTTACGACAATAGGAAAAGATGCACTATGTGGAGCCACATTTCAGTCGTATAACTTTGCGTTGAGTTACAGCCCCTGGGCACATGTGGCGCTTCGGGCACGCGCAGGTGAGGTACTGGAAGGTGAATGAAATTAGGGCGACAGCTGGCTTCTGCCCAAGTGTTGTCCCGCAGCGGGAGAAACAAAGCGATTTGTGAGCCTTCCTTGATCATCTTTCGATTTAACTGAATTAAACATAAAAAAGTGTTTTCAAAAGCCTGTCAGATCTGGCCTTCTCCACAGGGAACTGTGCAGACAGCGCAGTATTAAGAACGGTCACGCGAGGTAGCCTCTCCCGCGCACCCAGAGCGTGCTGCTTTGTTGTGAAATGTGAGCTCCGCGCGCCCTGTTCGGCTCGGGTTTCCTGGACGCACGCGCGTAAGCCGCATGGCGCGCGGGCCCGAGGGGAGCGCGAGACGCGGAGTACCTGGGAAGTAGAACAAATCCACTTGGGACACAAACTGTCAGAAAAAAGACATCGCCACCGAAAGACTATACAGATACATGTATGCTGATATGAAAATATACACAATAAACTATATATAAACTATATACATAAACTGTCATAAGTATTAATTATGATGCCCCGTTTTCACTGTAAAGTGTATTTAATAATCTATATATATTGTATGTATTATCGTGTCTTCCATGTAAACTCGCCTAACGTTTTATGCGCGTATTTATTCATTACTTTTTTACAGTGTGTTTGTTTATGTAAAGTTTAGTAAATCTAAGTTTCTTTTTTACCAAACACAAGTGGCGGGACCACTTGGGGTCTTGTGTCACCTCGTTTTTGTAAGGGCCTCTAATTAAACAAAAGCAAAGCTATGAAAAACATGTTTTTACTTTTTTAAGATGCGTACAATGAACATTATGATTTTCATCCATTCTATTGCACAGATGTTGTGGTCTGTTGCCTGTTCCTCATCCTAAAGCGCTGCATACACCTCTCTTTCATGCCCAGTGAGTCTGATGGCAACCACAGCACAGAAGATGAGGCCAGCAGGTGTGGCAATGATGACATCACAGCCACATCCTTGTCCCAGGATGACCCTGGCTGCCCAACAGCTTCGGTTATATCAATTTCCAGTGCTCCTTGCAGCACAGGAAGCCAGCTGCTCCTCAATGGAACAGGGGGTTTCATTACAGCTCCACATCCTTTGCTCCTCAAAGGGGGTTCCCTTTTATCAGGGACAGGAGGTGGGGTCATTATTAATGGGCTGACCTTAGGTGATGGCCACACTATCACCCTGAGTCCTATGGCTGCCAACCCCCCTCTGCTTCTTAATGGGACGCAGGTCATTCCCAAATCTGGCAGCAGTGTGGGAGATTTGGGCTCAGAGGATCCAACAGTGACCACTGTGCCTGCACAGAACAGTCTGCCCACCATTGTCCTCAACACCAGCAATAGCCCAAATGCACCCATTTCCCTCCCTCTGCCTCAGGATGCCAAAATAGCAGATGGTAGCACTAGCATCTCTGTTCTCCCCACAGTGGATTTCATCAGCTCTCTTACTGTCCAGGAAGGTCTAGCAACAAGAGGTGAAGACCCCCAGACCCTGTCCACGACCTCTGTATCTTCATCATCTTCTTCTAGCCTCTCATCCCCCAGTTCCCTCAACTCTCTGGTGTTGGGACAGAAAGGCAAACTCCCTGAGGGTCAAACCCTCCAAAGTGCTGTTTCGCAACCAGTCCTAGTCCAGTCAAACCAGGTGGCACAACTGCCCACCCAGCAGCCTGAGATAGTGGTGTTTGCCACTACCGCATCGCAACTCACCTCCAGTGGTCAGATCTGCCACGTGGTATCATCCTCTTCCTCTTCCTCCCCACAGGTGCTCTCCCTGCCCCAAGTGGTTCCCTCTATCCAGGGCATCCCTATGTCCCAGCTAGTTCAGCATACCAGCTCACAAGTGTCTCCTTGCCCTCAGCTGGTCCCAGTTTCTCCCCTCACTTCCCAGCTGCCCCAGGGTTCTGTTCCCAGCTTTCAAACACAAGCGTTCCACATTGCTCCAAGCCTTACGCAGCCCCAGCAACAGGCTGGGTCTTCTGCTACTGGAGATAGTGCTGTGGCAATTTCCCAGGTAGCACCAGGTCAGGCACAGCAGGGTTTGACCCTCCAGCTGGGCGACCAAGTGGCTTCAGCATCTGCAATCCCACAGGCGCAGGCGCTCCAGGTCCCTGGGGCCCAGATCATCCCAGTTTCCTCTCCTACACAAGTGGTCCCCATCTCCCAATCAGGACAGGTTGCTCCATCACAGCTGGTCCCTCTGCCTGTACCACAGCTCCTCCCTGTGACCTCCATAGCCACGGTTTCTCCAGGACCCCTGTCCTTTTCACAGGTGGTCCCAACAGCCCCTTCCTTGTCGTTTTCCTCACCTGGAGGGACCCTTCAGATCCTCACTTCAAGCACCGCAACAGGTGCAGGTGTGACCCAGGGACCTTTCAGAGTGAACCAGCCTCTGCAGAGTGTTGCATCTCCAGGTAGTGGCTCCACAGGCGTCCAGCTGCTTAGTCCTGGAGTCTTCCAGCTTCCCAGTGCTACTCCAGGTATGCCACAATGCATTTCCCTGTGAGTTCTCAATTGCTCTTTCTGTTGCTACCACTGCAAATATGTAAAATCATTGTGTACTACAGAGTGAGGGCCTGCAAAATCAACATAGTATATGTAAATATACATATAGCTACAAGGGGATAGAAATTTAAGGAATGAAAAACAGTATTAATATGAAGAAGCAACTAATTGTCATCTTATTGCCTTGGATCCTTGAATGCTGTCATCATGAGCTATGCCTTGTGGGACACCGTGCCATTTGTCTATAAACACCCCATTCTTTAAAATATGAAGGAGATGGATGTCTGCTCTGACTTCTTCTAAGGGTTTAGAGATGTTTCAGTGCTGTGACTGAGGTTGCCACCAAAGGCATTTGGAAGTCATATAGAATGCACCTAAATGGCTTTGTATTCTTTGGCCTTTAATGTCATTAGACCCATTGATGCAAAGGAAATGGCTGCCCTTATGTTATAAATTCACTACTGTGTGAGAAATATGACCTTCTACTCCTCAGGCATCTGGGTTTGTACTCCTTATTCCAGGTTGATCTTGGGTACGAGTGATTTTTATGTGGCTGCACTACCATGAGTTTCAACTGTGTGAATCTGTTATGTTTTATAGGTCCTTACACTGTTTTGTTATATGTTGTTAAGTTTTTTCATGTTTCTCCTGACCTTCTTAAACTGAGCAGTGAGAACTCTCTGGCCTCTTTCAAACTCTTAGTTTACTCATCTGGCACAGAAACCTCTATATTAGGATGTTGATCAGACCTTTTTTAGCTGACATGTCAGTAATTTGTGAATCTTATTCCTGCCGTACCTTTATATTTGGCCTTTGTAATTGCCGTGACATTACTTCAAAGTCTATGTGTTTTCTCATTTGATGTTTCTGTCGTATATCCTTTGTTTGTACATGAAAGTTGTTGTGGTGTCTAACTTTGTGTTCTTGCTGTGTTTATTTTCCCCACAACAGGGAACCTTCTCCTGGCTGGAGGTGTGAGTGGTAACCCTATACTCACAGGCCTGAGCATCCAGCAGGGGAAACTGATCTTGACTCTCCCAGCCGGGGTCCAGTTTGCTAATATGCCAGCGAAGCCTACAACTGAGGGCTCTGCCCCTAGCAGTGGTGGCATTGCCCTCGCCCCCGTCATCTCTCTTGCGCCAACCCTGCCTACATCCACCAGCTCCTTCCAGCTCTCAGAGTGCTCTCTTGGCTTAATCAGCTCCTCCGCCCTCTACTCTAACCCTGAAGAAGGGTCTCACGCTGTCTCCGCCCCCTCAGCCACCCCAGACAGTCCTCATCCGTCCGACGTGCCCACCTCGGCCAGCAGCCTGCCTATCCAGCCAACACTTAGCCCAAAGAGCGTCCTTGCCCTGAGCCCTGTGTGCAGCAGCGTCCCCACCACTTCCGAGCTGGCCCAGCCTGCCTGGAGTCCTGTGCCTCTGTCTACCTCCACCGGCCTCAGTCTGTTCGACGTACGAGGTAAGGGGGACCTGCCAGAGGAGTCAGCTTTACTAGGCCTCTCAGGAGGTGAGGGCCTCCTCCTGGGTGCCCCATCTCCAGACCAGGAGACGGGAGCTGTGTCACAGTTGGAAGACCCTGAGGACATGGATGAGGACCCCAAAATCCTCACCCAACTCCAGTCTGTGCCTGTGGATGAGGACTTGGGTTTGTAACGCATGCACACATTACCTGGGACACGTGGATCCTGGGTCACATGTTCTTCTAGCCAGGAAACTCAGTTTTGAGAGGGATTGTTTCAGATGTCCCACTTATAGAATGCTACAGTGTTTGGAGCACATGGCCTGAACAGAGCCTGACCACAAGGGATTTTATAAGTAGGTTCCTCACTACCACTAGTCTATCTGGTCTATCACATAGCTAATCTATCTATCTAATGGGTTTATGGGTGCCTGCAAGCTGCTGCCTTCTCCTGCCTCAGGGCTCCAGCCATTCAGCACAGCACCGACACTCAAGACACTTTACGAGTAAAGGTAGCAGTACTGCAGCCCAGCTCACATAGTTCTTACTTTAGTTATGACATCATGAGCTGAGTGCTTCTTGGGTCATCATCCTTCCCCTGGAAGACCCCCCCGCAGAGTCTCCCATGCAAGGAGTAACATCCATCGAAGGAAAGACTCTCAGTGGTGTTGTTGGGAGAGAATATTTCAGATTTATCTGTTTATGAGAAGTCATTTTTTCCTTTTTGTTATTTTCTGGAAAACTGCAAATTACTTTAGAATTAGCTGATGACTACATTGACAGTACACTACAATCAGAAGGCACAGCTCAAAGTTATGTATTTTACCACGTTTGTTTTACTGAGAGTCCTTTTTACACTAACAGGAAAGTGCGGCAGCATTGCTGTGAAGCAGCCTTGACTGCAGGGAAGTAAAGTGGTGCCTTTAATCTTAGGTAAATCTCTGCCAGAGACTTTGACGCTTGATGCGCCAGCTGCAGACATGACCAACTTTGTTTGGCTCTTGCTTTCTCACCACTTTCACGCTACGGTCCAAACAGACGTTTTGTCCCTGACATTTTTTTTGCATTTTGTTGTTCCTGGAGTCAAGTGTCTGTGAGCATCACGAGCAGCGCTCTGTTTCCCCAACAGTCCCATTTGAGCTCAAGTTAGTTGAGTCATGCTGTTCAGGTTTTCTGCATTAATACATTTGGGAATTCCTTTTTAAAGGTGGCAATAGAACACTTTGACTGAAATAGTCTTTATAAAATATCCATTTCTACACTATGCAATCAAACACTTTAGATATGCCTTTATCATATTTATATATGTGTAGCATAACTTTTTTTTTTTTTTTTTACATGAAAAGTATTTTTTGTACTTAGTAATACCAAGTGCCTTTATATCTGGGTCCTGTGGTTGATGGGTTTATTGCAAGGTTGAGCTTAATTGTTCACTTGAATTCTTTGCTTTTCTCCACATTTATCACACGATCGAAACATTTGTCAGGCAGGTAACATCTAGTCTTGCGTTCATATCCAGTATCAGATGGAGGAATCAAAATTATCATGTATGTAACACTTTTTCCCTGTTGTTCCAAATTCAGATTCTGAACTGAGAGGCAACAAATTATTCTGTGAAACTGACTTTTTCCTTCTCACTGCTCTACTTTCTGGGATGCCGGCAGACTTCTCTGCCAGTGGTACCTCATATCTGTACGGCAGAGAGATGGCAATGATAACTTTAAGGATCTTGAAGTATGATCACTTGGGTTAACATTATGACTTGTTACTGAAGAACAAACACTCCTTTAATGGTGCTTGAAGAACAGTGCATGCTGGATGTTTTATTACAGAATGATCTTCCCACCTCCATGAGCCAAATTCAGAGGTGACACTGCCATGGTCCTTTTTAGAAGTTATATCTTTACTTAATTAAAATGGAATATTGATTTTGAAAAAGGTTATGTTCCATTTGCCATACATGCAATGGAACTCGCTTTCTCTGTAGCCTCATCATAAAGTTTGCAGATCTGTCTGAAGTCTCCTATAAACACAGCAGGATCCTGCTAATGTGTATTTATGCTCTGGTTACTTCAGCAGTGTAGTGACCTTGATAACCTGAATGACAATTCTACATTCTATATTCTAAATATATTTATATAATATATTCTATACATATACTGAATTCTCTAGAGCATTATAACCATAAATGTAAGATGAATGTTTTGATATATTGGGAAGCCCTCATTAGAGTTGTCCAAAAGGCCCTTTTTATTTAATGAATTGCCCACTCACCAAAAATTTTGTACAACATTGCAGCAATTGTTCAGAATGTTTTTTTTTTTTTTTTAACCACGGTACTCTCAGAGGAGTACTATTCATGAAGTGCCTGCAGTTGGCTGAATTTGGGAGCATGCTGGTTTCTGGCGTACCCCAGGTGGAGGGGTTAAAAAATCCGATTTCAGTTGTGCCTCGTCTATCCAGATCTCCAGCGTGTCGCAGCATGATAATGTCTCGTCTCTTACGTGGCCTCAAATATGTGCGGCACGGCTGAAACCTTCAGACTTCAGCTGCATCTTTAGATTCCGCAGCGGTGAGTGGCTCCTGCCCAGACACACAAGTCCTGCTGCTGCCGGTGCTGTTTTGGGATCTATTTTGTTTCACATTTTGAGTTTGACAGACGATACAAGTTGCAGTTTTTAGCCTGATGCGCATTTTAAACCGCTGATTGTCTTTTCCCTTTAGATGAGTAGTACTGCACTCAGTCACCCGTAGTCTCCTCCAAGTTTTTGTGTGAAGCCTTCAGAAAGTTGCACGCACACAGAAAAATGTTTAGGAAAATCTTTTTGCACATGGCTCAGAATGCTGTGCCCCGCCCGTGCCGTCATTCTGAGTTGGACTCAACTTGGACAGAAATGAAGTCCCTCCGGATGACCTCACTACGGAAAACAGACATTTAGTAAAAACTGCATATTTTCTGCCGGCTGAAAGTTTCAATAAGCACGTATTTCATCAAAATATGTATGTGTACATATACTCTAAATAGGATTACTGTAACACTTGTAGGGTTTATTTTACCAAAGACTTGCATTATCATGTGAATTGTGTATTTTCATGTTTTTATTTGTACTGTTATTGAGGAAGTATATGTGGGGGGGGTTCCCATGTCTAGAGCAAGTGTGTGTAACCTGTATGTTCCACAGTCCCTTCCACCAAGGAAATATATATATATGTGTGTTTGTTTGTTTGTTTGTTATCCCAATTTGTTAATATGTGTGATGCTGTCCTCTGATATAAGGGAATGTTGTTACAGTGTGTGTGTGTGTGTGTGTGTGTGTGTGTGTGTGTGTTCATCTCGGTCATTATGATTTGTTGATTGGTACCCTCCTGCAAATCTGTGTGTCCGTGTTTTTATTGTCCTATGCCTAGATCTGTACTCTGCGTTCTTCATCACAGACCCCAGTTCACAACTATTTCAACCAAAGCTTTAGTAAAGGGATGAAATTTAAACAGAAATGTAGTTTCAGGATGAAATCCTTTTCTTTCTGAATGCATTTATTTTGTACTCAAAGGTATTATTTTTTATAAAGCATTTAATTGTGCTGTTATTGTAATAAACATTTTAAATCAGATCCTTGTTGACATACATTTTCCTTTATTGTTGAGCTGTGTGCACACGTTCAAATCACTTTCAATCCCTATTTGACTTGGAAATTAGATTGCATTCACATTTAAATGTGCGCTGCCTTGTTTGGATTACACTGCGATGTATTTTGTATTGATGGTTAAAGTTGAAACTGAAACAATGTTTTTTGTGAGCTGTGAGTGTGTGTGTGTTTTCTAGTCTTTGTGTATTTGTGTAAGAGGGGTTGGAGAAAAGACACACATTTAAACTGACAAGATAAATGGTCTGAAGTCCTATCTGTGTAATACAGATACCTGTGTGTCTGTGCTCACACACAAGGGCATGATTTAGTCCATTGAGTGTGTTGTTACACGCATGTTGCTTTAACCCCCATGTTCTCAGGTTACTTGTAAGTTCTGTAATGCCTGGGAGGGACAGGGGGCAGATCTCACCCTGAAGTAAGTGTGTGTGTGTGTGTGTGTGTGTGTGTGTGTGTGTGTGTGTGTGTACAGCCTCTCACAAACACCTGGCAGATGCAGCCGTGCACACGCTGGGACCTGGAGCTGGACTCTATAACCAAAGGACACCTTTGAAGCCCCCCTTCAGAAGGACATTTCTGACCACAGTTTTTTTTCCTCTCACCCTGGTATACTTTGACTTTCACTGCTTTGGTTTTGGAAGGACTGGGATCAGATCCTGAATTCAGGTCAGCGGGACTTGCTGTATGTTCACTCATACCTGGCTGAGAGGTGTATGTGTGTTTTGGCTTTGTGGGAATGATCTGTTATGCTTTGTGGGCAGCATACTGCAGTGACACTGGAGAAGAGCTGAACTTGTGTGTGAGTGGGAGACCTTATCCTCTTACTAAAGTTCACTTACCTGTCAAGTAGACATGTTTAGCTTTTTCTAAACTGGAGAACCTGCAGCAACACCCCATAGTGTTCCAGCTATCATCTGTCTTTCTGTATTCCATCATTCAGCATTAGGTTTGAGTTTGGCATTCCTACTGCTCACCAGGAGCAACTTGCATCTAAAAACACCCTCTGCTGTTCCACCAGCCCCCTACTCTCTCCACCTGAAGGACCAGAGGACTTCACACCACTACTGACACCATGGCCTCTGTCTTCTCAGCTGAGCAGGTGGCATGTGTCTGTGAGGTGCTCCTGCAGGGTGGTGCCATGGAGCGACTGGCTGCCTTCCTGTACTCGCTGCCCACCTGGCCAGCCTTGCAATGTCAGGAGAGTGTCCTCAAGGCACGTGCAGCTGTGGCCTTCCACCAGGGCCACTTCCCAGAACTCTATAGCCTGCTGGAGGGATTCCACTTCTCGCCATGCAGCCACCCACTCCTGCAGCAGCTCTGGCTGCGGGCGCACTACCTGGAGGCTGAGCGTCGGCGGGGGCGACCCCTAGGGGCTGTGGGCAAATACCGTGTGCGGCGCAAGTTCCCACTGCCTCGCACCATCTGGGATGGAGAAGAGACCAGCTACTGTTTCAAGGTAGGACATTCTCAGTGTCAGTTGGACACCATTAATGTGTTGTATTGTTTCATACTGGACAAAACTGCTGATAAACGGGAGCAGTAGGGGGCGTAGTGGTTGGAGCTGCCTCCTAACAATGGATGGATCCATTTTTGAATTCCACCACTTGTGCTTGTTTAAGGGTACTACAACTTTACCCAGAACTGCTTCAATCAGAAAAAAAGAGATGTAGGTATAAAAAAGTAAATCAGTGTAAGTATCTTCACATTCTATGTTGCTTTGGGGAAAAGTGTCAGGTAAATATCTAACTAGAACATATTTTGCAAAGATGACTATAAAATATTTTGCAATACAAAGTTGTCCATATAGAAAAGACAAGGAATTTTTCTAGTATTGACAGGTGTGTCAAGAAATGTAAAAAAAAAAAAAAAAAAATCATTCATCTATTGTAAATAACCATTTGTGCTGTTCAAAGATACAGTGAACTAGAATCTGTCCCAGAAGCACAGGGAGTGAGATGGGGTACATTTTGGATGGAGCGTCAGTCCATTGCAGGGCCATCACACACTCTCACACATACAACTGGCAATTTAGAGTCACTAACCCACCTGAAACATGTGAAGAACATGCAGACTCCACACAGATCAAGATTCAAACACATATACAAACCCACAGTCCAGGAGCTGTGAGACAACTTGCCCCCCAAAAATTATATATTGATCATAGAAATGGTTTTTTTATGACAATTGTTAATTCAAATGAACTGATTTTAGCATAAGAATAGCAAAATCTGAATCTAGAATTCGCTATGTGGCATCATTTGTTAAAAATACTGTTGCACACGTGTGAATTTGGAAGCTCGATGTGCTTAAATGTCCTGTGCTGATATGATGCCTGTGTGTGCGCGCGTGCACGCACAGGAGAAGTCTCGCAGTGTCCTGAGAGCGTGGTACTGCCACAAGCCGTACCCAACTCCTCAGGAGAAGCGGGAGCTCGCTGCAGCCACAGGCCTCACTGCAACGCAGGTCAGCAACTGGTTCAAGAACCGGCGGCAGAGAGACCGGGCTGCTCACTATCATGACAGGTGAGCAACGCAAAGCTCTTGACTTTCCTGTTTTTTTTCCCCTGCTCTGTCTGTCTTGAGGGACTTCAAACTTCATACCTTCTCCATTTTATCAAACTTTTTCTTTTATTTTTACTCATGACATCAGCATTATTCTTCAGTTTTCCTTTCCTTCACCTTATATTATACAGTAATATATTTTGACCGTTGAGCCAATAGCACCATCTGCTGCTGAAGTGACTTATTACTTCTCAAATTCCATCCTTTTCCACCTTTTCCCAGAATGTTCATGTTTTTTTGCCACTGAGGGGGTCCAGTGTGACTCACTGACACTGTCTGTCAGGGCCGAGGGGCGGTCCGGGGCCCAGCCGCTCCCAGCAGGCACTGCGTACGCCAACTCTGACGAAGACGTCTCCACCCCGGGGAGCCCCAGCACCCTCTACCACTGCAGGCAGCCGCAGCCCCAACCCCGCCGCCAGCCTTCGGCCCCCAGTGAGACTCACGGGCAGCCCGGGCAAGCGGTCGCCCCCTGGTGGAGGGCCTGAATGAAGTTCTGCTGAAGTCCGGGCACTGCTGGCTCGTGCTGGACGACGGTTTTTAAATTGCTCCGAAGGTGTGTGGAACCTGCAGCCGCGCTTGTTTCATAGTGTGGCTTTGTAAAAATGTCCTGTAATCATTTATAAATGATGAACAGTGCACTTGGGAGACATGCCAACATTCTTAACTGCAAAAGTGCTCCTCTTTTGGTAAAATGTTGCTTAGTCACTGTTTTGAGTTTCGCTGTAGAAGGACGGAGAACAATAGACGACTGTTTTGTCTAACACTGTCCTAAATACAGTGACTCAAAAGAATTGTAGACTCTTGTAAATGTATTACTCTAACTAAATGTCATATGTAGTCTAAACCAATTTGTAACTGTTTTTTCTTAATCTTGAAAATGCTCAATATACTACTACATGTTCATGATACTTAGTTACTGAGCAATAAATTTATTGAAGTCGGTTCTTTTTTAATCACCCTGTATATCAGTTCCCAACTTGCAACATTCTTCACAACAATGTTTAAAACTTGGGTTGTAAGATTGTCACATAAAAACAATGAACTAGAACTGGACTCTTCGGTCTACATTTATTTGGGAAAATAAGTGGAACATTTTGTATTTGCAGAAGATAATTTTGTTAGCTCTGTGCTTCTGCGGGGGGTCTGCAAACCCAAGGCCTCAAGTGGGAATTTTCAGCTCGTGGTCCTGGAGGACTGATTCCTGCATTTTCCTGCCATCTCTACACCACAAGGGACAAAGGAGTTCAGTCAAGACAACGATGGTTCACTGCCTGGTTAGAACAAAAATCTTCTGACTTCAGCCCTTCAAAAGTGCAGCTGACCTAAAGCGATAAAGTTCAGCAAAGCTGCTGTTGCACTCATTATTTTACAGTACTTTACAAGTTTACATACTGTCTATTCCTTTAGAACTCCTATGGCCTTGAACCCAGATGAAATGACACTTGGTGACAGTGTTAGTAAAAGGTGGGATAGTTAACTGCACAGGGAGCAGGGCAAGGTGTCTGACCCCCCCTCCTGCTGGTGTTTTGTCTTCTCACTCATTACACAATCATACCCAAACTGACATTTTACTCTGCACGTTTTAAATAAATGCACAGCTGCCCAAAGATGAAGTATGTCCCTAAATGACAACTGCAATTTAAACAGTAAATTTTGAGATTTCACTGTACTATATATATGAGAAATAAATGTATGAGGTTTCAGGTATTTTGTGCCAAACCCAAGTTAACTTGTCACTCTGACTACAGCTGACCACTGAGCCTTGGCCTAAGTTCACATCCACTGTCCTGAAGGGAACCTGATTCTCATACAGTTTGGTGTCAGTTTTACCTTTTTTGGCATCATCTGCATTTTTAAAGACTTCTCACCTGCTGCAACCCCAAGTTAGATTAGTAATATTGAAATATTTTGCTTCATTATATATACAGTAGTAGCTTCACATTTTTTGTTTGGAAGTGAACTCTAGAAGGATGATATGCTTCAAAACATCCACAAGTGTCATGGAGAAAAAGATCATTTTCATAGAATCAAACCAGATTTCCTGTTCATAAACACTGAACAGTCGGGATGAACAGAATAAAGGCTGATTCGGTACTGTAGGTGAAATTTTACTTTTAAGTCTCTCAAGACAGCTCTGGTATAGAAATAGGAACACTTGTATGAGTCTGAGTGTTCATTCTTGGTAGGTTATGTGGAAAAAATTCAAGTGATGCAATGCTCTCATTTCACAGATGCACCTGTTCCGGTCACAAGCGAGAAGCAGGACCATGGAAATAGAGATGAGCTGCCACTGTGTACAGTAATGCATGGCTAATGTGGGACAGGAGATGGGAAATAAATCCAGCGCAGGACTCCTTCGGATGGGGATGGGGGGGCGGGGTCCATATGAAGGCCCCATCTTCCCCTTCTCCATTTCCAAGACACAAATGTCTCTGGTCCCATAAGGAAGCACTGAGCAAAGGGGGTGATGGTTCATCCTGAGGATCCTTCACAGTCCAAGATACTCAGCTAGGAATACAGCTAAGATCTTGGTGAGGTTCTCCACTGTGGGTGGGTGCATGTTTTCTTCTATGTCTTCCAGAGTGTGCCAGAACGAGGGAAAAGGTGTGGCGATCAGGTGGAGTACAGGCACCCCTAGATGTGTGATGGAAGACAAGGACACAAGAAAGGAAACAAACTCAATTTTACAGACTCCATGCTTTTGTCTTGCTGATCCTGCTTCATTTTTTCTGAGGTATTATTTTATTGTCAGATGGCTTGGTGCCTCACAGCACCAAGGTGGACGCTTTGGACATGGTAGTCTGTCTAATCATTTCAGTGTGATGTTTACATGCTCTCCCTGCGTTTGTGTTGAGTTCCTCCAAGGTATTAAGAATAATGTGTTCGTTCTAATAGGGCCTCAATCAGAAGTGTTTTGAAGGGACTTGCAGTTTTTCTGCATTGCTTCGTCTGGGGTTCTAAATATCCTGGGTCCAGTTTGTTAGCATCCACAACTCTGCATACCCAATGTCACTCTCACCCTTCTGCAGGAAAGGAATGTGGTCATCTTGAACTGGTCCAAGGTACACATCTTTTCTGAAGTAGCTCTGCTCACTGGGATGGGAAGACAGCAAGCCTAGCTTGTGCAGCCTCTTCTCTTAGAGGGCAGAGGGAGGAGAAAGGAGGTGAATGAACAGGAATAGAAAAGGTTTAAATACTCCAGCAGGTAACCTCTATGTATCTGAAGTCATGCAGACCTAAGAAAAAAAATAATAAAACCAGGAGTTTGGGACAGTGACAGTGAAACACAATGACAGTAAATACTGGAAGGCAATATCCAGTAAAATCCACCAAGGCTTAGCTGATGGGGGAATTTAGTCATCAGCACCACAAACAGTAATTGCCACATCTCCAAACTCTCCAATTACTGCTCTCCATTTTCATGATAATTTGAGTGACAGTATCCAGTACCACTGGCCTGCAGTGAGCATGCAAAAAAGACAGATGGTGATAAAGCAATGAGTGACAAGCTGCAGGCCAGTGCAGGAGAGCTCACCCGCTGCGATGAGCCGGTCAAACCAGCGGGCGGTGTTGTCAAAATGATTGACAAAAAGCGGGTCCAGGGCACCAATGAGGTCCAACAAAACAAAAAGATCCTAAGAGACACAGTAGACAAGAGGATGGATGGGATTTCATTACAGGTGTGTACACAGAAAGGTACACGCACACACGTACACATGGCCTCACCAAGGCCTGCAGTTCCATCGTACGAGTGGAGTCTGGGGGGTGTGGGGTGCGAGACATGCGCTCCGCCAGGTGACGGGAGCCATATAGCGAATCTGTAGCTGTCCACTCTTCAAAGGCCTCCTCGCCGTCAAAGAAGACCAGCTGGAGAGTCAGCGGGGGTTTCTGGGAAGGTGCGTGAAAACTACCATTAGCACCATTTTAGCAGTGACCACAACCACAGTTGGGCAGACTGAGGTCTAGGAAATAAAACAATCATTATGTATAGAATATTCATTTATATTTCATGGCAACCTCAGAATCACGAGTGAAAAGAAAAACACTAAACAGACTCATCCAAGGATGCTGTGCATCATGCATCATTAAAAACAAAAAACACTGTCCATCTTAGAAGCTACACATTACTGTATAAGAACTGAAGCAGAATACAATAATTTTAGGTGCTATATATGATAATTATAGTTTAAAGATGAGGGGAAGAAAATCATTAAATCTGAGCAATTTCATAAAATTTGTTTTTTTATGAGCAGTTTACAGCCATACAGGGCAACAAACCACACAGCAGTTAAGGGGAAAAAAAACATGTACTAATCTTGAAAAACGTACTTAACCTGAACTGTGCCGGTAAAAAAGATTTTATAAGGCATTCTGGATAAAGACACTGGTTAATGTTAAAATCAACTGGGAAAAGAGAGAATATTTACTTGACAACAATTAATACTTGCTTTACTGCACTGGATGCTCAGTCAACCTGGGAACATTCTTGCACTGATGCCTGTTCTGTATCTATTTATTATGTGAAAGGCAGTAAAGTAGTAATTCAGCCAACTACAGCACGAGTAGCTATAGATCAATGTCTCTGGGTGCAAAGTATTACAGCGAGCAGTCAAAAGGCAGCCGCAGTCAGCAGTTTGGCTCTCAAGTTCCCACTGCGGGAAAGAAACCGCATCCTGGTCAGCATCTCACAATCCCTGCAGGTCGAATCTCATCCTCTGCCTCTCCTATTCTTTTGTTCCATCTGTTTTTGTATATCCCTCTCTACAGCACTCGCCTTGGCCTTCTAACTCATCATTTTCAACTTTTGTCTCCCCCTTCTCCCAACTTGGAATAAACAGATCGCATCCAGGAGCACAATACTGACTGCTTTCACTTGCCATGTCTGATTAATGGAAATAACATCAGCACCGAATCAGCGTCACTCATATGATCCGTACTTCATCTTTAAATTCTTATTCTTAAAAAGGCAGTAGATGATTTAGGCAAATGCAGAGTGGTGTCAATCCTGGAGGGTACAGTCAAGTACATTTTCCAACTTTCCTTAAATAGGCTCAGTAAGTTGAAGTTAAACAAATCTAATATTTTTGTACAGCTGAAAAAACTCCCAGACCCCCCCCCCCCAACAGCCTTACCTATACAGCTCTGTTTTAGAGGGTTACAAAATCAAACACATGACCCCCAATTTCAAATAGCCCGTTAGTCATTTAATAACATCAAAACAGGTGTTAAAAGGTAAAGTAAAGTCAAAATCATTTTTTGAGGCTTTTTTCCTTACTTTCTGCTTGAAGACTTTCAGTTGACTATCGAGGGCTGTAACCAGCTCCAAGATCATGGCACAGGGGACTGCCGAGTCACTGGCTCCTACAAAGGGCTTCTGAGGGCCCCCCAGGGGTGACGGGATGGCCTTTGAGTCATAGTGGCAGGCCAGGAGCAGCCGCCGTGGTGCAGTAGGCTCCAGAACTGCCAGAATGTTGGAGAAGGTAACCAGACCCTGTGGGGTGGGGGAGCTGAAGGAGTCTACTTCTACCTGCCAACCTGCAGACAGGCCACGCAGCTGAAAGGAAATATGCTGAAGGAGTGTCCCCAGGAGTGCCAGGCAAGTGGAGGAGACAAAAAGGGTGGGGAAAAAAAGAAAAAAACCAAAGGGATGTAACAGGGAGTAAGTAGAGAGTAAGTAAAGACTGGTGATGAGGCACATCTGCAGCTCAATATGATAGTTAAAGATTTGAATATAACCAGATCAACATGGTTTGGTAGTTCTTTTATAGCTTATAAAGAGAATAATACATTTTCTAAATGTACTATACAACCATTTACATAAATAATATTCTTTCATCCACATTAATATCAAGATGTTCAACTAAAGACCAATAAAAAGAACCAATAATGTAGTCAGTGGTAAATATTCATTTCAAAATAAAGAGATAAAAAATGTTTTGGTTGAACTGAGAACCACTAGGGGTGGCAGAGCATCTCACCTGACGGACTGCCTGGCTCCCTGTTGTGCCTGGCAGTCTCTCTCTCAGCATTGGCCGTAGGTAGGTCTCCCACAGCCGCACCCTGTCCACCAAGGAGGCCAGCCGCCTCACCTGGGCTGTTGAGAACTTGGTGTGCTTGTGAGACAACTAGAGGAGGAACCAGAAAGAAGCAGAGGAGGAGTCACAGCAAGCCAGTGAATGGTGGGAAGAGAAGCAAAAAAAAGAGCAAATGGAGAGTAATGATACTTAATAGCAGGTCTGAAGACACAAAACACATAAGAAACCAATGAAGAGGATGGGTGGGGCAGAAAGGGGTCCAGAGGGGGTATTATTTTAAGCTATAATAAACTGCTCTTTAAAATACATGGGCAGCAGGATACAGCAGTTTACTTTGAAACCTAAAGACCCAGGTTCAAGTCCCACCTTGTCCTAATATCCTAGAAGTGCTTAACCTGAACCAATACAGTAAACATCTAAACATAATACACAGTTGTTGCTTACTATTCAAACCTGACCTGACATTGTTGTTTTAGAGAAAACTGTCAGCTAATTTGGAATAATAATAATAATAATAATAATAATAATAATAATAATAGCACAAGGTGGGACTTGAACTTGGGTCTTTAGGTTTCAAAGTAACCTGTTGTTGTTGTTAATAATAATAATAATAATAATAATAATAATAATAATATTAACAGCAACAACAACAATGGCTTGCAGTAGACTTCTGTGCCAGTTCTATTATACTATTTTGTACTTTTCCTTCCTTGATTGTCAGCAGCTGGTTATCAAACAGCTTTAAAGCACTGTTTTCGTGTATGTAAACTATTTAAGAGACCTTAGTTAAAGACGTCGACGAAATTAATAATACTAAGAACAACAACAGTACTGCC
The DNA here is from genome assembly GCA_900497675.1 of Arapaima gigas. Classification (NCBI taxonomy): domain Eukaryota; kingdom Metazoa; phylum Chordata; class Actinopteri; order Osteoglossiformes; family Osteoglossidae; genus Arapaima; species Arapaima gigas. The sequence goes on from UFQX01000445.1 coordinate 41,237, forward strand.
TCCGTGAAAGGGCACTGGGCACAATATGACCGTCTTTAATACGCAGAACGAAAGACTGGAACAAATGCTTTGCTTATAACTTTCACACTTAAGTGTTTCATTTAAGTTAAATATTTCTTCTAAGTGAGCTGCAACAGCAAAACATACTAGTTCCCTTCCAATGTTTAGTCAGCTGTTCTAACATGTGAACTGCTGCAAAACACTCACCTTGTCTCTGACGAGGTCGGCTACAGGCACGTGCACCTCGCTCCCGCCAGGGACTCCGGACAGGTAGAGTCCGAGCATGAGCGCCGTAGCGAGCGCGCCGCACAGACAGCACAACAGCAGCCGAGCGCGAGGCAACCGCACGTGGTCGCAGCGGCCGAAAACGGCACCGTTTCCGGCCGCAGCGACCCGGTATCGTCGGCTGCTCCTGGACATTTTACTGAGAAAAACTGCAACGCGGCGACGGGCGTCAAGGAGGTTGTTGTCCGCCCGCCCGCATTTCACGCACGAAAAGGCCACGTCAGTATGAAGCTGCCGCAGAGCCTCCCTCAGTTCGTGTCATTTTCAGCGCTTTGTTACTGTCCAAAATGCCCAGTCCCCGGTGAATACTGTACAGCGCGATTGACGCCACCCAGCAGCGCGGCGGGTGAATGCAGCCCGCCAGGTGGAACACTAACTTTTCTCTCCTCAGTCAGGACGATTTTTACAGCACACAGTAATGCCGACTTCAGCCCTAACCCCCCGCTAGTTTACAAAGGGTAGTAAAAATCACACCTCTCCACAAAATGCGCTCTCCTTTGAGGTAATTAAGTGGCAAGAGGCCCTAATGTGACAGTTACAAACGTCGAAAGTCGCTTCGCTTTCCGGCCAAATGTTTTACAGCAGTGACTTTACGCGATATGACAGCACGACCAGAAGCAACAATGACGTGGGAAAATGACACGCTGGCGAGCAAGTTGTTTGTGATTTTATATAGTTGTGCCCCCATTTGGTTCACACAGAGCCCACAGATACCACTGTACCGGGATCAGCATCAGTTGAGCCCCGCAGTGCCGGCAGAAGGGTCACGACTACAACACCATTATTAATTAGAGATGTACAATGACACCTTCACTGCCAATTTTCCGGCTCTGCGCGAGTCATGTGGCTTCAACTTCCGTATTCTCCAAGTGCTGACGTCACCACCCGTCTTTAAAGAGACAGGCAGCATCCCGATGAAACAAACATGACGCTACCTTGGTAATATTGGAGATTATTTATCACAATGAATATTATGCGTGTAAATGTTAGCACTATGGCCAATTCGTTCCATGACGGGGTTCAAGTATGCACTAATAATGGAGTGGATTGTAACTGAAGACATCAGACCTGAGGATAACAGTGATTTGAGTCGTCATTGGCTTCACAAAAAATACTTTGGTACATTAAAAACATTAACAAACCTGGTGAGATGATTGAGGCTTTCAAGATCTGGCACCCAAAGACCAGGTTGTGTACATGTGCAGGTTTCACAGTTTTAGGAGTCAGCTGTGCATTTTATTACAAATATTTGTACCTGTTTGTCTGTTTACAACCACTTATCTTGACTTTGATGTGGGTAGTTAGAGGAAGTCAGTGGAGGGAGATGAGGAGAGGGATAAACAGGAATCATTTGTCAGGTCAAACACAAACCCCATCACAGCATTTTCGATCAGCTGAAGTCTGATGGCAGAGGCCAGACAGGAGTGCACCGCAGTTGTCCAAGCAAGATAATCACCATAACCTGGACCAGGACCTGGGTAGAGTCTCGTGTGAGTGTGTTATCTGTAGATTCACCAGATGCTAAAGGGGGTCTGCAAAGATAGGATACATCTGCAAAATATTGGGAATAGAAATCACTCTGGTCAGTTGCTACTTCCAGACTAGTGACTACCAATGAGGATGAGCAAGTTTTGAGTGATATAGAAAGCTCTTGATAGGTGAAAGTGCTAGTAGGGATATAAAGGAAAACTTTCATAAATTACTCATTAACATGTATATTGAGCATTTGTAAGATTAAGAAAAAAACAAATTACTTTACAAATGGTCTTAGACTGTGTTCATATGACATTTAGTTTGAGTAATAAACTTGAGTCTTCAATTCTTTTTGAATTACACTGTATTAAGCCTTTATTGTGTGAAAAAACCTGAGTGCCTATAGACTGATGAATTGTTCAGTTATCAGAATTGGAGGTTGTGAAGATGACACATTACGTTAGCAATCTTTGGTTTCCACCATCTTTTGCTACAGCTGTCCCAGCTTCAGCTGACAACTGTGCCTAGGAAGTAGCCAGAAAAAAACGCATGGCAGAGAAATGGACCCCCAGTCTGCAGTTTTGACCTGGGATGCATTCTTCGTTTTACTGCAGTTCTGTGTGAAATCAGCACGCTGAACAAAAAGGCTGTGACGCTCCCTCCTGACCCAAATGTTCATCAGGCCCCTAATTATGAAAATACTCCCACTTCCAGAAGAGGAGGGACAGAGTCTGCAACGCTGACTGGAGCAGTAGATGAGGACGAACACTCAACCTGTATACCTAACAAGAAAGGGCATCAGAGACCAATCTACCAGAGAAAGTGCAGTGCAAAGAGGCATCCTTGTTCACCCTTCATCCTGAAAAGGAAACATGACGGCATCATGTTCTGCTGGTCTACTAAAAGCTTTCCTGGCAGTGAGGATTTCCAGAAAATTAGTGTTGCCTAGTGTAGCAGGGTTCTTGCATCTTGACTTCATGGTGTATGGGATTTATTCTGAACTTAGTTCTGCCTGTATCCATTCAGGATATTCTTGTTTACAATTACCTACTGTCCATCACTGCATTGATAAAAACCTGAAGTTTATTCAAATTATAAACCTGTTTACTTTTATGTTTATATGTTACCATTTCACTAAAAATAATTTGTTAAACCTCTCCTGCGGAAATTGTTAAACCTTTCAGTGCTATGAAAGGATGTGTTGCACTGTTTATTCTGTTGAAATGCAGGCTAATAAATGTTAGTGTATTAATAACAATATAAATATCAGCAATCAAGAAACTATGAAACATTTGCTTGTCTTCCTCAAATCCTCAGGAAAAACCAAAATAAAAAAAATAAAACTTAAAAGGGAAAAAAATTGTGTTTGGTTACAAGCCAAATGATAAAAATTTAAATAAGACATAGATCCCAACTTAAGAAAAGATTTATTTTTTTCTTTTAATATATTTTTCTTATAAAATAATGAAAACAATTTACACTATTCAATTTACACTCATTGAAACATCCCCAAAGACCAAAGGTCAACCCTCAGTTGTCTGCAAAAACAGAGCCCTGCATCATGCAGAAAACACCCAACATTTATAAACTAAAAAACATCCACAAGAAATAAAAACAAAAACAACTTTATACAAAGATCTGTGATCAAACAATTTACAAAAGAAAAACGTACCCTTGATATTTTAATTTTTTTAGCTTTCCTTTTTCAGTTTGAAAAGTGGCCAATGTGTTGACAATAAATTATCAAAATATTAACACAATAAAAATTACACAGAATTAAAAAACTCCATTCATTTTGCATGTCTAACATCAATGTATTATGCTATGTTTCATAAACAGTATCTTTTGCTTTCAAATAAAAAAAAAATCAAATACATAAAAATAAAATCCAAAAACAAACTTAAGACAACAATGGTGCAGATATCTTGTTTACGAATGCATCACAGCCTCTTGTAGTGTTTTGATCCATAGTCCTTGTACTTCACAAACAATATATTAAAAATGAAAAGATGATTATTTCACCGGTGCCAAGATTACAGTTGAATCTGTTGTCAGCAGTACAGTACATATGAGGACTAAAATGAGTCTTGAAAATCAAAAATAAAAGTCACAAGTGTTGATAGCTGGGAGGGAGAGGGTTGACAGAGGAGAAGTCTGGCCAACAACCTGTCTGTCCAGATATTATATTAAATTAAATAAAAAAACAAGCGTAAAGACTACAAAAATACAACCCCTCCCATCTTTTCCACTCACCAATGGCCACTATGGTGAGGATCTAACACACACAGGAGCAATAAATAGGTATGAACAGTACGTGTCATACAAATGAATAGTCACTGGGGGTCCTGAGAGAGGGGAACTTTCCAGTTGGTTCAGGGAGCAAGATGAGGTGTGTCTGTGTCATGGGGGTTGATTAGTTGTGATTAATAGCAGTACGCAGAGGACAGGTCAATAAGACTGGCTTCAAGGAACGCAGTTGGGGCGGGGAGTGGGGTAGTGAAGTTTGCAAAGTCAGCTTCAGATTAGACTGCACTGAATCATTATTTCTCTGACACGTGACTTAGACATTGCAGATCATGCTCCATCAGCCGTGTCCCATCTTCACTTCACACACGGTTCAGAAAAATAGATTCTGTATAGGAATATAAACTACCTATCGAACAGTACAAATATAGTGTCTTTGTGTTTATTTAGTACACAGGTATTTACGAGGAGACATTGCCTCCTCTTACCACAGTTTGCAAGGGCTGTCAACACAGAGTCATGAAAGGTGAGACATCCTCAGTAAATAGAAGACAGCATGCTGCGTAATGCTGTTCTGCAATATGGTCATCCCACTGAACGCATTACGCTGTTACAGTTGTGCAGCTGAAGGTGTTTTGGAGGTTACTTACTATCTCCACTTAGTGTCACTTCCAACAAGTCTCAACCTAAATGTCCAAACATCACTTCCCATGTCTTTTAGGACAGCACAATGCAGTTCATCACCTTCTCACGTCAAGATCACAACACTGCCCACAATTATGGCCTTTGCTGGTTTTCTATTCTATTGTTCCGTGAACAGAACAAATTGTAAAACTGATACATGTCATTCAGCCATTCAGAACAGGGTGGTACCGGCTACAGTTACATTATTATTCAGCCTTTATGAAGTTGTTACTATGACCACCACAGTGAACGAACATTTATTCATATTTTTAATTTACTAGTTTTAATGTTAGTTCTATTATATAGTGTCTTTTTTGTTATCCGCATGCTCAAATTAGGAAAGATGGCTATATGGAAGAACAGGTGCAATGGCCAGATCTGAGAGAGGAGGTTTGAACCAGCCCGTGGACCACCAGGACACAGACGCCTCTGACACCTGGCATAACAAACGACACACTATGAGTCATTATAAGTCATTATAATCACCCAGAGTGATTTGCAGTATTTGTCCCTTCTATACAGGTTTTCACTATATCAAATCTCGCCAAAAACTTTACTAAAGGGGTACTGCAGCAGGTGCAACAGCTGGACACGAACAAACAACTTTCAGGTTACAAGTCCATTTGATATATTGCTACAGCACCTTAATGATAATGCAATGGGGAAAGGACATTAAAACAGTGAATAGCCTCAATGGCTGCATTCTGAGACTGTGTTGGTAGATTTTTACTTTGTACAATTTTATATTATTTGTAGTGACCAGGTAAAACACTTACCATTGTTTACAACATTGATAAAGCTTTGCTAAAACAGTTAAAATTTTGGAGTAGGGGTATTCATTCAGGAAAAATATTTGCACAGATGTACTCCTCAACATATTAATATACTCATTTCCTAAAACCCATGTCAACAAAGATGACATCAGATTGTAAATACTGACTTTGAGGGTAAATAAAACATTTTTGGCTTCTTTACATTTAAATGTTTATATGCTTTGATTAGGTCTTGTCTTTACAAATTATCTATAAGACCTGGCTCATTTCAGACTGTGAACTTGTATCTGTTTCTTGTTCTATATAATAGACAACGAGGGACAGATGCATTGGCATGCCAGGTCCGCTTCAGGGACTGTATGGCACAGTACCACATTCTCACAGAAGAACAGTACCTTTTTCACTCACAATATTCTGAAAAGCAGCACAGGAAATGGAATTGTTGCAACACCATGCTATTTTTTGGCTTTTTGGTTCCAATAGACCTCTTTGGGGTAATGGAGTACAGGTATTACATTTTTGTATGATACTGGCTTAGTGTTGTTGAAAGATTAAATACTCCTTTTCTGTTACAAAAATAAAAAGTGAGAAATATACAGTTGTGATATTTTAAAAAATCTGAACATTTTCAGACAATACAAGGTGATACATGTCTTTAACCATTTAAGACTTGTCAAACTGTTAAAAATGTACCTGTTCCAGTGAAAACCAAGCTATATCGGGCATATTGCAGGACTGCTGTGTCCATCTTTCCCAGTTCATTTTCACATGAACTCCATTGATAAAGGGAGCGTGTAAGGGTGGAAAGGTCTTGCCAGGTCCCTCAGTTCAAATCAGATCTGCTGGAGACCTTCTCTACAACCCCAACTAAGGCCTTAATTGCTCAGATCACTTAAAATATCAGAGGTGGAAATGGGGAGGCTACGAGGAAGGGCAGACCAAGGTACTCATTTAACCCTGCTAAAGAAAATGTTTCTTGGGTATCCATTTTGTTCAACTTTTGATAACTTCAGTATACGAGGATCTGTGCAATTTGCAGTTGATTTACCTTTTGTGGTGTAAGAATTAGCAGAAGAGTATCCTAAAAAGCATGAGAAACAGCGATGGGGAGAGGGGCCTCATCTGACTTGAAGGTGTCACTGACTGCTTCCATTATTCTTACTATAGCCCGTAAATACTTCTATTAAATAGCTTTCCTGCTCCTATCATGACTAATATCTCCCAAAACATTAGTGCTTATGTGTAATTCTGACCTTTCTCTTGGTTCACCCATCCACATTTCTCCCTTACACTGTATATCCTCATTTTTAAGCTGTTCCTTTCTTCCATCAGTCTCCTTTTTCCACCCCCACCTTCATGTCAATTACACACATTCTAAGCCCCAGACTGCGTAGGTGTGGCAAAGCCATGGTAGGGGCAGAGTCTCTGACCTAGTGTTACTTTCTCTCCCCTTGGGCACTGAGCATCTCACTAAACTTGCGCAGCTGCTCACTGGCCGAAAGAGACTCCTCCTGCAGACGCTGGTTGTTTTCCCTCAAGTTGGCCATCTCTGCCAGCAGGGCCACCTTGTCCTGTTTCTCCTGAAGAGATGACAGATAGAAACATTAGCATTTAACCACATTACTCTGCTTAAGCTAAGACAAGGGAAACTCACCTTCTCTAGGTCACTGTTTAGCTGCTTCAACATCACTTCTAAGTGGTATAAGCGCCCAGAAAGGTCACTGGCAATCTCATCACTAAAAGACAGATATGTTGATCTGTGAGAAAGCATTTTATGGCCCGCTGTAAAGATACAAAATATAGAATTGTAAAACCAGGAAAGGAAGTCAGTGCTGTTTCCAGGACAGAGAAAGAGACCATTTGACAAACTAAACTGTGAATGTTTTAGCACAGAAGAGGGAGCATTAGTTGCATTAAATCCATACAGCTGATTACTGCTGCAATATCTGCAGCAGAGATGACAGGGTGCATATTTTCCTGTTTGGAATCACTAAAGCTCTTTGTGTACGTGAGAGAGAAAAACAGAGTACCTAAAAGTAGGAGTGGTACGGGGAGTCTGGGGGGTGTGAAACTGCACTGGACTTGGTGCAAGTCGCAGCTCCGGGCCCCCCATCTGTAAATCGCTGAGGGAGAAGAGAGACACTGCTCTCTGCACTATAACACAAACAAACATACCATTATTATTGTAACCATTATCATGATTGTATATGAAGCTCCACAATGAGCAGAAATACGCTGAAATATGCAAAAAGTACCCTTTATAACAGCCCATTAGGAAAATATACACTGTAAAGCTTATCCAGCATACAACATGACCAGGACAGAGCCCTACTCAGTGTCAGCTAACAGAACTAAAATTTGAACCCTATACAGACCACTGATGCATCCAATTACATTAAAATAGTGTATTAAACAGTACAAACTACAACAGTGAGGTGTAAAAGTGTCACATTTTCAATAGCAGCCAATTTACTACCAAAAAGTATGACTAAGCACGACCTGCTGAAAAAGAAGCTTTTGGCAAAGGCAACCTGCACAAATACAGATGACTTTGAAATAAAGGTGACACTTTAGGCCTTGAAAGTTACTAAAGCTTATTCTTATCAAGCTCATGTAGAGAATATACGTACAAAAGTGACAAATGTTTTTAGAAATGTTCTTGTGACAGGTTCTGGAGAACCATTTAGTATTTCATCCGAAAAATATGTAAGACAGAGTCCTTTTAAATATTTACCCTCGTATGCCTTGGCAGCATTGACCAGGCTAGACCACTCCAGGCCGCAGGCTGTGTCTGGGAGGGGCATGAGTCCAGGGTCGATACGCCGCAATGGGGGCACCTTGTCTCGAACCTCCGTCAAAGACAACTCTGAGGCAGAGATTGGCACTGGGACAGAGTGGCAATTACCATTCTATATATATATATATATTCAAATCAGTGTTTTCTTACAAAATGATCTTCTTAACTAAGTAACACTTTTTCATGGCATACCCCATTAATGCACAAGACACAAACTGCACTAAAGGTGTATAAACTAAAGATTTTATAGACAATTTAATTTTTTCCCCACTTTAATAAAACTATACTAGGAACCATAGATCTAAGGTGTGTTACATTAAGAGCACATGGAGTCAGGATCCCTCAACCAACAGCAAAGCGGCACTAGTGACACTCACCCTTCTTACTAGACATCATAGAGGTATGGGAGGAGCTGTGTGCGTGCCGCCGGGTGGGCAATGTACAGGTAAAAAGCAGGTCACTAGGTGTAGCTGGGGCATCGAACAGTGGGGTGGTGGCAAAACTGGCATCCCGTCGACCGCTGCAGAGACTTTCATCAGAGAAGGTGCGCTGAAGAGTGCGGCGTGGGGACTGGGGATGTAAGACAACAGACAAGAGTTAAAGTTAGAGAAGGAGTTAGAAACACACAAACTTGCTCGCGCACAAACACTTGCTATCTCACTAGATGCCAGCAGAGCTGAGAAATCCTTTTGTGTGGTCTGCCAGAGGAGAATGATGTCAGGAAATATCTGCACAGTTTTCCTTTTAATTGGTTTTGGGAATGATTTCTGCTTCTTGTCTTACCGCATCCCTGTGTGCCGCCTCGCCTGGGTTGTCCATAATGATGAGCTTCTTCAGGTCATCCTCAATGGTGCTTTTGTGGGCCCGACGGGGTGAACGGAGGTCCCTCAGTGATGCGCGCAGGCGTGGTTGCCCAAACACGTTCTTTGAGTTGTTATCCACCTGCCTGAAAAACACGAGGGGTACAGGGACATGACTTTAACTTGTAAACTAGGTCAGTATCCGAAGACACTAACAGAAATATGAATGTGCACACTCGCAGTCGTACTTGCAACTGCTGTTGTCTGAGCTGCTGGCAGTGGATGTGTTGGTTCCTGTCGATGTGGTGACACTGGTGTCCTCACGGTGTTGCCAGGTTCCATGTTTGTTTTTGCCATGCAGCGATTTGGAGCCTGAGCCAGACCCTTGGGGCACGCTGAGAGTAGGTGTGACTGTGGTAGCCCGCACAGGCCGCAACTGCTCTGCCGATGGGGTCTTGTACCCTTGAGGGGTGTAGCAGGCCCTGGATGTGAACATGCACACACAAACACACTGACTCTCATAAGCTAACTCATAAGCAAACTACTCCACCAGCACCACCCTCACTGCACACTGATTGAGCACTATTTGTGGGAGAGAGTGCATTGGTCAAGTAGCTGGCATTGTCAACAATGTATGTGCCACCCATTAATTACTCCCATGGGGTCAGTCAAGTGTTGTGAGTCACTGCATTTTCAGGGAAGGACAAAGGACACTGACAGCCCTTTGCTGTGATCATATTAATGCATTATGTTCCACATAAGGTTACTGTTATACTAAAGATACTATCAGTGGAGGGTGGGGCCCAATGTTAATACTGTGCCTTTAACAGGCCACATTGAACATGCATGAGCAAGAAAAAGCAGAGCATCACAGAATATTCATCTCTAAAACAGTGCTACATACAACACAAAAAGTGAGAGGCCCAGATGGGTTTTGGTGCACTTGTCATCCTCACCTGGGCTTGAATGCATCTGCACTGGCTCCGGGTGGGGGGAAGGTACGTGTGCGGTAGCTCTTACTCTGCCCAGGAGGGGCTGTGAGGGCAGGGGATGACTCTCTCCTTCGGGCGTCTCCACTGCGGCCAGTCAGCTCTTGTAGACCACTGTAGGTGGCTGAGTTGTGCAGGGGCTTTGGAGGGGTTCCAGGGTGGGTGCGACTTGGCTTTGCGGGCTTGGGATTGGGGGTGGGGGTGTAAAGGGTGGAGGCATCTATGCCACTGTCACTTGAGCCTCCCTTGCCAAGAGGATCCAAGTCTGGTTCAGTGGGGTCATTTAACCCACTCGCACCACCACCCCCCCCTCCTTCAAACCAACGCTCATCGCTGTGACTGCTGGAGGCATTGCTGGACAGTGTATTACTGCTGGAATGACTTGAATATTGAGCCTCACCCTAACACAAACACAAAAATTAGAGATGTCACCCCATACACCATGGGTACATGACAAGAGGCAGAAGAAGCCAGTTTAATGTAAAGAAATTCTCAGTTCATTACTAAATTCTACATATACTCCTATCCATGCCTTCCTCTGAACTCTGATGCAGTCACACTACTGTACAGAGAACCAAATTCATTGTCATCAGTATACTATGGAATCAGTTTTTTTCATGAAAACACTGGAGAAATAGCTGAGACTACCCATGGACTAGTACATTTTTTTAAGCTGTGCTGTGCTCAGGTTGCTGCACTGAGGCTGGTGCCAGGACTTTCAAATCCCATTATGGATGTTATGCCTGGATGTCAGGCCTTGGGTACAAAAGGGGCCCTGCATTGCTGTATTCCTAAAGCATGACCCACAGTGTCACTCACCTTCGAGTGCCGGTTGGGTGAGTCCTTCCCCTGAGGGTCCTGTCGGTTGGGACGTTTGTGTGTCCCTCCCCCACCTACAGGAACTCCCCGAGACGATGCAGGTACATGCCACAGGGGTTCTGGAAAATGATAGACCAGTACAGGGGCACATGATGGGCGGTGGAAAAGTGGGGGCAGAAACAGAGGGGACAACACAGAGACAGAGTCACAGGATGAGACACTAAGATGAAATTGTATAAAATGTATACTGCAAAGTTGCAGCTACATGAAATCCCAGTAGTGTTTTGCCATGAAAGTAAAGAGGCTTAAGGGCTTACTGCAAGCACACACATACATACACATTATCTAATTCCAGTATTAATTCACAGCCATAGAGTTTAAACAACACCTAGCAGATTTTGAACTCGTTGAGCATATGTGCATATGAACAACGCTCATTTTTACCTACAAAAGACACTGCTCTAAAATGCAGAGCAATGAAAGCATCATTCAACTGAAAATCAGCTGCTCCTGAGGGACATGGCAAATCCACTTCTGTGCGCATTTGACTCTGCCTCACTGTTCTCCTGCAGTGATCAAAAGTGCTAAAAGAAACAGCCTAAAATAGCAGCACTTGTGTAACCTTTTTACCTTCTTGACCACTGGGGGGCAGTAACCACTGAGTGCTGTAAATAAGATTGTTTGCATGCCTCTAGGGTAGATGTGCTCTTTGCTTATATAACTAGACAGGAGAGATGTCTCCTGTTGGATTACTGTGTTACAAGGCAGCTAGGTTGACCTAGTTCTGTAAAAACAACATTCACAGCCAGTGGTACAGAACTTAAGAAAAGACATTTTCAGCTAGCCCAGGAGCCTTTGGGGACATGTACCATTCTTCACCCTCTCCATGGTGCTTTCCTGGCTGGTGAACCCGGAGGAAGATTCCCCACTTGACGTCATTTCCAGGTTGAGGTGTGATTCATAGCCCATGAGGGGGCGCTGTGGTGTGCCATACCTGATGAGAAACAGTTACAAAATTATGTATGGACAGTGTGACCATGTATTACTGTATGGACAATTCAGCAGTGCTCCTGTATGCTGTTCTGAAGAGAGGGCATTCGACTTGTGGCCTGAAGGAAACACTGTGGTTGGAGGGGCTGTGACTCAGAGCAGTGTTCTAATTATACGTGATAATTACACAGCTCATCAAAGTAGCTTTGGGAGGGGATGTCCCGGGTGTGCTGTGTGCCCAGCTGCTGCTCCAGCTGCTGCTCAGGGAGCACTAGCGCAGAGGCACCGGCTTCCTCCTGTCCCAGCTCACAAGCACAGCTCCACCTGCTTAACTGTGCTATTTTACAGTATCTCACATTAAGCCTGGATTCACACGCACACAAATACACAACATGGATACACACAGATACACACACACTACATTAGGTATACACAAGAACACAACCGTACTGATGGCAGCAGTTTACTGCCACAGGTTACCAATAACCACATTCAAGTAAATTTCATTAGGACAAAGCTACAAAAGCAACACACTTCAGGAATGCTGACATTATTCTCCTCCTATACATGATAGCACATCCTCTGCAGTTCACTAAGGGACAAAAACCCAGTATTTATTTAAATAATATAAGGCAGAATTCATTACTTATATATTTAAAATGTGTCAATAACAAGGCTATTACAATAATTTACTTAACAACCCATTGTAGTCACAAACAGGCAGATGATTCACTGCTAGGAAATGCTATGAGCCTTCTCTACAGGGGCACTAGCAAACAAGCATCCAGGAACCTGCAGGCAATTTCTCAGCAAATCCACTGGAGATCTAGAACTGTTCAGCACTGGTCAGAGAGGAGAAGCCCTTTGTTCGGGTCTCCCTGGTACAACAACCTGTAACACCAACCAGAACTTCACACGAGGAATGTGTTTGGTTAGTTCAGAGCATGGTCCTCATGATGTCCAGGCTCTGATGGCACCCTCCATCACATAAAGACAGGTATGAAAGCAAATTGTTCTGATGATCTATGAAACACATGAATTTTTTCCCAGGTACAGCAGTAAATATATAGACTTACACTACTGTTCAGCTACACACACAAGTGACACTTCTAGACATTTGTGGTCTCAGAGTGACAGGGTTCCCTCATTCACCACTAACTTGTACCAGCCAACCAAGGATTTATAGCCACCTTTCTGAATTACCTGCTTACATCATGTGTGGGTGAGGGAAGAGCATTTTAACTCTTAAGGTCAATAAATTCAGTCTTATAAAGATGCAGAATATGCGCTTTCTATCTATATTACAGTTATTAATTTATCCATTGTCAGTAACTATTTTTTCAATAAAGGGTTGCAGTGGTCTAGGGTTAGGGTTATAGACATTCCAGTATAGGGCATAGGGCATAACAGGAAACTTAAAATGTTGGCCATGCAAACATGAGGAGAACTCCAGCACTGACTAAATCATCCCATGCACAAACCCACAACAATGGGTAATTATTTAGAAAGATGCCATCAGGTGCAAAGCAAGCATTCTATGAATTACAGGACTGAGTAATCCAAAGTCTAGGATTCACCACCATATACCATTATAATTAATATTGACTGCTGAGGGACAATTTTGAAGTTACACCTGAAAGACAGAGTTGAGGTCCCATCTGAGGCAATATCTGCTTTGTTCTCTCACATATAATGACAAACTTTCTCCATGAGACTGTCAAGGTCACAACATTTAAGCCAATTGAGTGATCAGAACATCAACACACACATTTAGAGGTTGAGACACAAAAAGAAAAGCACACACAAAACAGAAAGTGTAGCACACTGCCTGTACATGTCTACTATTTTCCAAAAATCAGCTCAAAGCATGTTGTTCTAGTTAGATAAGGATACCTGTTTAATACACATCAAGGGAGAGACATAGTAGTGGCCTGCTATGGGAATTTAATTGGGCTAAAGCACAGGCTCTGTTCACTAAAACATGCCTGAGCACCTTCCTTACCTGGTGCCTTGTCAAGGTCCCTGATAAACCGCCCCTCCCACACACACGCAAGGTAGTACATCCTCAGGTGCTTACTTTAAACCACGTGCAGTGACAACAGAGGACTGGAAACATCGAACAGAAAACAAAGCCACAAGCACGCGACAAAGGGCCTGAAAAACTGGTTTTCTGTTTAACGCTCATAACGAACTCGATGTGAGTTTCTGTTTGCTGAAAGGAAAAACAAACGAGATATTATTCTATGTAAATAAGTGCCCCAAACTGATTTTAAGCCCGTTTCACATATGTTTAACAGGATGGCTAAAGGGTTTTATTTTTGGTGTTGTTTTTGCTAAACTTCAGCAGTACATTCCCTTAAATTGCCTCATTACAAGAATTAAAAATTTTAGAAATTTTAATTTTAGAAAATTCAAACAATGTCTTAGTGAATTTTGCATTACAACTCCTTCCTGGAAATGTGAATATTAACACATTAAAGGATGTTAAGTTAATGCTGACTCGGGGGGGGGGGGGGGGGGCATTTTANGGGGGGGGGGGGGGGGGGGGGGGGGGGGGGGGGGGGGGGGGGGGGGGGGGGGGGGGGGGGGGGGGGGGGGGGGGGGGGGGCATCTTACAAAGTTTGAGTGAAGGGGGTATAATTCAAATGGCTGACCTGTCAGGTGATGGTTTGTACCGCACAAAGGGGCCACCCAAACCAGGACCAACTAGCCCAGCAGTAGATAGCCCAGAACCAGGAGTAGAAAAGCTTGCAGAGGGGTTGCGGTAGGGAATCACTCTGTCACCCCCTGTTGGAGTTAGGTTGTAATGATTTTCAGGGAAGCTCACTGGCCTGGAGGTGCAAGAGATGGTGAGGAGACAGCGAGGACAAAATTAGAGAACATGTCATGACAGAAGACAGCACTGGAAAGATGAAACAATATTATGCAGGGCACAAGCTGTGGGGATACATTAATCGTCTTTGGAGACTGCAACATTTATAGTTTACTTACAGTGTCACTATTATTATTTATCTATTATCACATAAAGAAACCATCAGATATGGAAAAAAACAGCCATGAGGAGTTAACGCTTTAATCCAAAAAAATAAAGAAAATATGAGTTACTTGCAAATTTCAAGTAAATCTTTAAGAGTTAAGCTGTGACAAACAGACATGCAAGACAGTACTATGGTAGTTTCCCGCAGCTTTTGCAGGCATTAGAATATTTGCAGCAATGTTAACTTCAGTTTGTTTAAAATTGCAATAACTCACTGAGATTCAAAGTTCCTGTGCTAAAATAGAGAAGCAATTTATGAGAATTTTCAATGGCCTTGTGTTGGAAGCTTTCCTAAGAAACTCCACGGAGGCGAACAGCCACAGATGATGGGCATGCAACAACATTCACCATGACAACGAATGCACTATGGGGAACGGCAATAAAAGTACCGGCAACAAAGATGGAGACGAACACTACCCGAGCGATCTGTAAGATGAATCAGAACAAGAAATTTTCAAAATGATATTTTAACAGTCTGGCTTTGTTGCTGATTCCCATTGTATTTATTTGCCCATGCTGTCAGTGATGAGCATTTATGGGTAAATTGTGTAAGACAGTTTTCTTTGGAAACTAAAAAACATATTGGTTCAAGTGAGAGATGTGGCTAGCAGGCCATTACCATCAAATTAATTAGGAAATTATTCCGTTCATTACTAAAATCAACCAAAGCTGACACGGCACGGTCTTGGGAATTTGTACTTTTATTATGTTGTCAACATACAGAGGTTAATGTTTGTACTGTTACTGACACTAACAAATGTCAACACCCCATTTTCTTCTTTAGGAGCACTAGCTGGAATAACATTGTTAAATAGAGAAGATCACATGTGGTATAACCATAACAGTAACCGTGATCAGTATATTTAAGTTTATTTATTTAGTTGATGCTTCTCTCTAAAGTTACTTAGTGATAATCTACTTACAATGAGCCCTCAGGAAATGGGATTCAAACCCAGGTGCCAATTTGCTTTGAGAGCAAAGCAACCACTTTAATGCCATACCACCTGCTGCCTGTATAGATCTACTCTACTCACCCCCTCTTTAATACCTGTGCTTAACCTGCAAACTACAAAATGTGGTTAAACTGGTTAATGCTGTAATCTGTACAATTCACATTGTGGTTAGTTTCACCTCTTGTTAGGCATGTGCTGTGGCTCTCTGTATGGGATGGGTGCCAGGGCCTTGTGGGTCCGGGAAATGGACTGTGGGGGTCCCATCGGGGTCCAGCGCTGAGGTGGGGGGGCACTGAGGGCACTCGGAGGGCTGTCCCAACGCCAGGCAGGTGCGCGATGGGAAGGGCGGTAACCTGCTGCTATGGGTTCTGGCTCTGGCTTTGTTTCAATGGTCTTCATTTCGTACTCTTCCGTGCAGCCCCTACACACAGACAGTAGGGCTTTACACAGTCTCACACACAAACATAGCAACAAACTACCATACATGCTTTCTTAAACAGCACTTAAGCTTTCACTGAACACTTATAAGGACACAGGACAAAAAAAAAATCATGATCCATTACAAGTTGACAGAGCAAATGCCCATCCACTGACCCCATGGTGATAGTGCTGGTCATGGTGACCTGTGGTGACATTGATCATGAACATGAACCTGGCCTTCGTATTCATAGATTGAACACAATATGTCCAATTTCAGTGTCAATTCTGCAGACAGATACTTTTCTCCTCTAGTAACTGCATCCTTTGGCTATGGATTTGTCTTACCCCTGTTTTTGTATACATACATTAACTCTTCAACTACATTGACAGCCAGACTGTTGTGACTATAAGCTGTGTTAATCATGCAATAGCCATCAAGCACCAACTCAAATGTGGTCACCTCCCAACAGTATAATAGTAACTCCTTAACACAGTTCAGCCAGTAACGTCTACAACGTTAAACTAGGTATTTAAAAAGTTCAAAGTACCTGAGTTGGACAGCATATCATGATCCTTCTAAACAAATTTAAGTCATGTTATAATGTTGGAACCATGGCTTCTTGAGCTACTATTGAAAGACTTCTTACATTTGCTAAGACTCAAAGGCACTTGGGGAACTACCTGTCAGCAAACAGTGTAAATAACAAATCTGCATGGAAGAAATGGTCTTAAAAAGCTATAATCCACATTCCATGTGACGCAAACTAGAACACAAGGAAGGGACAAGTGGCATCCATCATAACAATACAGCACTGTAAGTTCTCTGTAAACAGGTAAAACTTTGTCACTTTTGTTAAAATCATTATCCAAGAAAGGGCACCTGAATGCAGACCACCCCGACCCCCTATTTTGTAACCCCCCCTCTCAGGGTACTGTTCTGTGTCAAGTGGCAAAAACTAGCTTCACACCCCTTGGGCCCCACATATCACCACTCCTACATACCTTTGGTAACAATGGCTCCCTCTCTGGCTAAGGAAGTGCAGTGTAAATGTTGCACACTGGCATGGGCACCCCAGTGCAGCTTCCTGAGTGGTAGAATGGCTTGTTGTCCACTAACTCCTCACAGAACAACACTGATGCCTGGGTAGTTGTTAATAAGCTCTCCTGGGAACATGTGATAGTGCCACAGGGTACCAATATGGGGACTAGGACAGCATCAGATCTACACACAGTATGGTGAGTACCACAGGGTTTGTACCAAGGTAGAGCAAAACCAAAAAAAAGCACAGCATGAAGTAAGCAAAGTGACCATACTGTCACTGCCATCACACTGGCTGATGGTCATCCAGTCCGAGGTCTCCATTTTCATTCCTTCATTACAAAGAAAATAGCATTTAGATTTATTGCTGGTTAATCTCAATAACAGGTGGCCTACAATTTTGCTGAGAACTCTTGGAAAGTAAACAAAAAAGGGCATGTGTATGCATGCATATTTTCCAAAAAACAGGCAGATTGGTGCAGAAATAATCTTACAAAGCACAGTCTGACTAATCCCTTCTACAGAATTTGCTACCATACTGAAGTTGAATAGGAGAACTACTGTGGTCTTTGGTGGAGGGTAACAAAACGTGCAGGACAAAGTTGACACTTGACCTCATGTAGTTGTTTCCCTACCAAATCAGCAAAAGCATTTGTGGAACAACTAGAAGACACAGCATAAAAAAGCATCCCATCTTAAAGTAATGAAACTGAGGTAACACGACCAATATAGAAACCTCCCAGGCTTCTTTTTTCTTCGATAGTATTTAATTTTGTGAATGAAGGTAACGGAAAATGCTACATGACACATTATCTGCTTAAAATGTACACTCAAAGAAATGAAAGAAATGAAAAGTTTTACTGAAATAAGACTAAAAAAAACTATACTCTTTGATTAAATATTGCAACTGTAATACTTCAGTCATTCCAGCATTGGAATAAACTAGCTTAGTGTGCCATGTTCAATTTATTTTCAAGTTATGTGAGCCTAAAATCAGACAAGACCCTGACCAGTTACCTAGTGCCGCACAAATACAATGAACATAGTATATCTCAGCCCTTGTTCCCTGGGAAGACAGTTCTGTGGGGTCTATAAAACAGACATCCCTGCAGTAAACGTGGACTACTGGAAAAAGCCCAGTCCCTGTTCCCACTTCTTTCTTACTCCTCACCAAACTGTAAAATGCTCTGTACACCAACCTTCATTCTATGGTAAACTACCATCAGAGCAACAACACTGTAACAAGCTTGCTTATACTGAATTTCACCCTATGCCGCATGAGCTGTTTAAAAAAAAAATATTCAAAATACCAATGTATAAAATGGGAGTTAGCTGGTACAATCTGCATTACCCCAAGATTCAGGACAATGTCATATCACATAGGAACGATGCACTCCATCACTGAGCATCTTCTGAGACATGTGAGAAAACTGTGCTACAAGCATAAAACAAGCATTCACATGTACAGACATACACCAACCTGCAACTGGAGGCATCAGGCTAGAGAGCACCAGAGTGAACAGGACTAAAATAAACACAGGCTTTGGTTGAAAGACCAGCTACTGAGCATATTGCTGTGACGACTGCCACTCCCCCCCCCCCCTTGCTCTTACACACACACACATAACACACACACTCTCTCAGAGGCATCTGAGTCTTTTGTCTCTTTGAAGTGTGCCACTGGAACCCACAGCTTACAGTACCCACCTTTATGAACGGAGACGCTGGTGCCTGGTCTCGGTGTCTGCCATTTCTGTGCCTGGCAGACAGCTGGAGCTCCGTGCAAGTCTCCACACACTCTCTCTCCCCCACCCCCCCCTTTCTCTCTCACATACACACACAAAATCACAATGTCTCTCCTCTAGCAGAAAGAGAGGGAGGGAGGGAGGGAGGGAGGGAGGGAGACAAGGGCTCACTTCTTTCTCTCTGCTGCTCTCTTTCCATCTCTGTCTCTATCACCCACCCACGTTCCTCCTCACATCTAGAAGGTGTTCAGACATGTCTTGCCATCTGCGCTCATTGCTACCTTCCCAGTTACCATTGGGCCCCCCCCGTCACTTTTTTCCTTGAAGAGACTTTTGCCTATTGCTTCATCTCCCCCTTTCCTACTTATGCCAGGCCTTAATGTCCCACAATCTGTTTTGCTGGAACACTTTAAAAGGAGGCACTTGATGGCAAGGGGGGGCATCCATATTTAATTAGCGGCTGTTTCAAATCCAGGGGTGAAAGAGACAGAGTGCGAATGCTATTCACAGACATATTACAGTTCTACTTCCCTGTAACACACAGTACTTGAAAGTAACAGTCATCGGCAGAACTGTTCCACATTCAAAGCAGCCATAAGATGGCTCCCTTCTGCATTTCCTCTAGTAAACAATTGCCCTTAATGGGCAAGTGACATGGATGTGCACGCATACACAAAGAATTCAGTCTGCTCTTTTTTCTTTTCATTTGTAGCTCGATCCCCATGAAGTCTCTACAAGCCTTCTTTCCAAATCACAATGGGAGAGCCAAGCACTAATGTGGACATGAATTGACTACCACTGAGACGGGTAAAGTCTGCACAGTTGGACAGCATCTTTCTGAGATTTTCTTCAGTCTGTCCCTGTCCTGCTGGCAGAAACACCTTTTTCTAACGCCAATGACCTGACAGAGGACACTGAACACCCTGACCAACACAAGGAGGAGGGACTTTACCACACATCCATAACAGCGCTCTGCTCTACAGCAACATCATATCTCAGTCACAAGGTAAGCTAATTCTGACTCACCTGCGTGGGCCACCCTCATCGTATGGTGGGATGATGACCACTTTAACAGTGACGGAGGTGCGGAGTAGGTCGATCATCTGCTCGTGGGAGAGCGTGACAGCAGCCACCTTGCAGATCTCCACCAGTCGACTGCCCTGGCGCAGCCCAGCCTGCCAGGCAAAGCCATACTCCTCCACTTCGGCCACTGTGCCATCCAGGCGCACATGGAAACCCAGCTGGCCCAAACCATTGCGTCGCAGAGTCATGTCCACTGTCTCACAACCCACGGTCAACATCTAGCCCCACAAAAAAAGGGCCAGAGTTAATGAAGTCGATATTAAAAACAAAAAGACAAAAAAGTCACTAGGTAACAACAGAAAAGGTTTTGGTGTTTAAGCATTCACCTAAATGTATATTTCTAATCATTAATAAACTATTCACTAAATATTAATTTCCTTCTCCTTTCAGTATCTTATACAATGACCAACTGTAGTCTTCTGGACCTAGTTCTTCTCAATGAAAGAAAAACAAATTAAAGCTGGAAGATAATATAAATAACTATTTGCACAAAAAGTAGAACACCAGATCTTTAAATGTCATAAGCTCCAAGAAAGCGTGTACTGTAATAACTTTAGCCATTTTGGACAATTAACAAGTTGTTCAGATGGTGTACAGCTTTTCACTGTTCCAAGTCTGGAACCGTATAAGCTTTTATCACTTAAGGCGGATGCTGGGCAGTACTTTGAGAAATATTACATCTGGCCAAGTGACTGCCATTGTGTAATGCAGACATCTTTCTCAGCCAGGATTCCTGCCAAGACATTTCACACTGACATTCCTTCATTTTTACAGATACTGTGAGAAAAGAAAAAATAGACACTGAAATCTACACTATAAATTTTTCAAGCACAACAGAAAAGGTGAGATGTTCTTGAGATTACAATGTGATAGAGGAATAAAACATTCAGGCTGTCCAGTTCCGATCCTCATTTTTGTACCTTAAGTGACACACAAATGTCTCTTTTTTCCTGGTTGCTTAAGAGACCTCACCTTAAGCCGCTGTACAACTTCCCGAATGTCCTGGGCACGACTTTCAGGCACCCTGAAAGCAATATGATCCCCACGCCCATAGAATATCTTCAGGGCTACACGGTCTGGGGTCCAGCCAATAATGTCGGCACAGAAGCAGTTGAAGACCACCTCTTTGGTGGCACAGTCCACCAGCAGTATATACTCTGAGGAAATGCCCAGCATGCAGGCTAACTCTGCTCCACCTCCACTGAAGTCCTGGGCCCAAACACGCCAGAAAATCGCTCCTGCTGCACCCAACTCTGCCCCCTCACGGGCCCGTGCTCGCTCCCGCTTTTTGGAGGCAAGGGAGATGAGATTGTTGAGCTTGCCAGCTGAGTCCAGAGGTGTGTTGCTCACACAGTTTTCAGCCAGGTCACGCAAGTATTCCTGCCGCGTCCTTGTGGCCATCGTGTGGAATTTCTCTGACTTGTGAGCTGCATTCTCTGCATTGATCACCTTGGCCAGCAAGAAGTCTCTAAACATTTCTGGGTCACGGAAGGTCACTCCAATAAGAATAGGCGGGCCGAATGGAGGTACGTCCTTCATGCGTGTTACTGCCACGCTAACATTTAAGAAGAAGACAAACAATGACATTAGGAAAAGTACCCTTGGGAAAGGTACCCAACTTGAATTGTGGCAGCAAAAGACCAAGTTGTATTAGTAGCACCCCATATGATAAAGAACAGTAACAATAATTTTAAAAAAAAAATCATGATCTGATCAGACACATTCTGGTATCACTGTAAATGTTACCTAAAGCAAAAGGATATTACAATATTTCTATGTAGTGTACAAATCTGTAAACTGTAGGGAAATGGTGGAAGTGTGATTGCAGTTGAAACAGAGAGGAAGCAATGTGCACCTGTAGCAGACGTTGTCGGAACAAGGGTTATGTACACGCACGATGACGAAGACATGCTGGAAGTGAGAACGGATGTTTTGTGGGGTGAAGGGCAGCGCTCCAGGCTCCTGGAAGATGATGGTGACGATGTCATTCCCAATGTGTCGCTTCCTCAGTAGCTGAGGCAGAGAGAAGTTACAGATTCAGTCAGTGTGAAGACAGACTTCAAAATTAAACTGGGCAGCTGGTTTAATTTATTGGAAGCTGATAATGGAATTATCCATCATTTTGCACTCCCCCATGTCATTTATCTCATATAACAGTGCTATAGAACTTCCAAGTTAATACTTCTCTTTAAGGATGCAAGGTGCTTTGTCCACAGTGGGTGCTTGCTACCCTGGCATTTCTGGCCCTCAGAACACTGGGGAGAACCTGAAAGATGCCCACTTCAAGTTGTGCCCCTTTGGATTTGCCCCTTACAGACTCAGACACATAAAAGCCTGGAATGTCACTATTGGGCTGGACAAAAAGCCTCTGGGCAAAAGCCAGAGGCACTTCAAGTCCTACCTTTCTCAACGACAGTGCTCTCCTGTTTTCTCAATTATTTCCTCAAAATTATCTACTGGTACAGTACTGAGTGACTTCTAAGGAAGGGTCCTGGGAATTTTGTTCAGCAACACTATTAATGCTATTAGTTTGTAACATTAGGCCCATTAATGAATTTTTGAAGTAAGAAAGGCTTTAAAGGACACAGTAAACAAATGTCATCAAAATCACTTCAGCAAACATTAAAAATAGGGAAAAAAAATCAGATTTTATTTTAGCATCCTCTGGCTGTCTGAAACAGCTCCTACCAGGTCTGTTGCTTTCTCTACACACCACAGCTCAGACTCATGTGGGAGGCATGCTGCCAATCAATAAGCCTGAAGGCGGTGCTGTTGCTACCCTCAGCCAAGATGCCCATCCCAACTTACCCATAACCACCTTCTCCCTGCCCCACCCCTGGCCACACTACACTACTTTCGAACTCTGAGCCAAAACTGGTTGATGACATAACCAACATTCAGACTTAGGTCTGAGGTACAAGAATTCAGTGGCTCATTTTTTATATATATATATATTAAAAGCAGAGTGTTTGTTACAGATACCTAAAGCACATGACAAGCAGATAAGGGCACAGGGAAAGAAAGGAAACTGGAACACAAACATTCTGATGGCAATAACTGCTTAACAACAACAGAACATTGTCAAAGCATGGTTTCTGTGAAGTTTTTTGCTACAAGAGCAATACATTAGGCATTTCTCTAATTGCTTTAAATAAACAGGTTTCCGGGAGTGGCAGAGTAGCAGTGGGTTTGGACATTCTTTATGGTCTTTGCATGTTCTCAAGTGAGGGCATGGGTTTCCTCTAGATGGTCCAGTTTCCTTGTACAGTACAAAGATGCGTTTCAGGTGAACTGATTACCCTCTCCATCTGAAAGTTTGTGTTTGCCAGAATCCCATCCAGGGAGCACCCTAACACCTTATGCTTCAAGAACAGGTTGCAGACCACCACAACCCAGTACTGGATAAGTGGTTAATGATAACTACGGATGGATAGGTTTCTGGATCCAAAATGTTAAGAAACTGCACAGGAATTGTGAACTGATAAACACTGCCACCTACAGGTTTTTTCAAAATTGAATTTCACAAGAGCGCTTATTGAGAATTGGAGACACTTGGTGGAGTTAGTGTGCTTTGCGCTGCAAAAGTATTCATTACTGGCAAAAAAAAAAAAAAACATGTTGCTTTCTTCAAATTCCTGACAGCCTTTTTGCAACATGTTCTTCATTATTCAGCATAGACTGTTCACAGTATACCTCTATAACCAACATAGATAGACACATACGCACAAATAGAGCAGACAAATCAATATACATGTGTACAAACACATTCACACACTGCCTTGAGGGAAGAGGAGGATGGTAGTGTTATTTACAGCACAGGGTATGAAGTGAAAAATACATAGCAAGCCACACCCTGCTTTGATCATGGCATAAAAGCAAGGAAAACAAGGAAAGCAAAAGAAGAAAAAAAGGGTAATACTCAATGAGGAGACAAAAGCAGCTTCTGAACTGAAGGACAGAAAAGCTCACAGGTGAAAGCAGAAAGACTACCTGCAGTGCAAGTTTATGACCCCACCCGCACATTTCATCAATGAACACCACAAGATTGTGTGACTAGGTTTCTCAACATTTGCGGCTTGCCAATGGTTGTGTGTGTTGCATGTGTGTTCGTGTTAAGTGTGACATCGTCAAGCTGACCTCTATATTTCATTGTTTCTGTATATATACAAAATGTTTGGGCAGGTGTGTATGTGTGTTTCACACCTGCTGGGGGTTGTTGGGCATGTAGGGCAGCATAGTGGAGACATGGAACATGATCTCATAGTCCTGGTAGGTGGTGTAGAGGGAGTGTGTCCCAGTGGAGTCCGCTGCAGAGGAAAAAGACACACACAGTTAATCTTCTACACCCAGAACAAATGCAGAAAGCACACATAGCCTTCATGGCATCTGCTCCATGTTAATTTATCACTAGAGCCATACTAAATATTTTATCCCAGGCATGGGTGAACAAAAGACCCTGCATGTACTCATGAAGTGTTCTAAACCAACAGAAAGGGCATGGCTGGCAAAAGAGGGGTTCTTACTTTTAGTGTCCAGCTGTGCAGCATACTTAGTAAAGCCCCGCAGGCACACCTGCTCTCCCAAAAGATCCAAGAAGGCTTGAAAAGCAGGTGTAGCCTCCTCATTGTTATACATCTCCTCCTCTGTGCTCTGACCTGCTCGGCACAGGAGGATGCCCACCTTATGCTTCTGGCTGAGCTGCAAGGGAGACAGGAGGGACCATCATGAACGTGAAGAGCTTCAGCAGATCCTCAGGGCAAAAGTCCCCATTGGCAGCAGTCTTACACAGCAACCTTATAATGCACAACAATTACTGTTGCAGTACTTAAAGACTCACTGTTGATTTTTCATAACACCCAAAGTGGTGTACTTTTCCTACTGAAGGATGTAACTGGCCACCCATACCCAACTGTGACCAATACCTCCTGTTTCAGAATTAAAGTATCCCCAGAATAGTACATTGGTGTACTATATCCCTGCATGGGACCAATTACCCTGGGACTTTCCAACACTGCAGATACAGTATTGGTCAGATGGTGCTCACCCCCTGCTCGTCCAGTTTTAGCAGCTGCTCTGTGACCTTGGGTGTGCTGAGGGCCAGGCGCAAGCAGGAAACGTTCAACTCGGGTGCCACATACTCCAGTACCTCCTTTAGTGGCAGGCCCCGAACCGTGCCATGACGTGCTGTTGAGGGCACTGCGTCTTCCGGGATGGACCCTCGTAGTGTCACCAGCTAAGAGGTAGCATAAAAACAACAGCTTACACATCTTAATAATGCAGTGTCATCATCTGCCACCTATCCCCTTTCTCATCCCACTACCGAGTACATGAATCTTCCCAACCTGTGAATAGGTCATATGACATGACTGAAGCAAATTCCCATGGGTGAACTCGAAAGGCTGTGGGGGGGACTATGGTTGTACTGTTAGCATTGGATACAACTTCATGGAGTGGGTGGGTCCCCTCCCCCTCCCCACTATATGTTCGTGAGATAAATCAGTCTGATGTGCTTGGAGAAGTATGACCCTTGTATAAATAAGCCTTGGAATGGGCCATTGTGCCAGTCCTACTGAGGAGATGCAGCCAGGCAGCCATGTAATCCTAAAATCAACACAGCAGGAGCTAAAAAGCAGAAAGCTGTTCTCAGCAACTTTTCACCGAGTACAAATGCACAAGACAGACACACAGACAATGCAAAGGCACAAGGACAAATAATTCACAAGACAAACACACTGTAATAGTGTCTTTCAAAAGTACTACTTCTTCCTACAAGCTGCCGCAACCCAGGATCTGTGCAGGTGTCGACGAGGTGAACGAGATCAAAGCCTGAATTATATGAAGTACAGCAAGATTTACCAACAAAGTGACTAGTGTGGTTTGCTAATAGAATCGGCCAAATGGTCTTCCAGCATAGTCAGCAGCACTTTACACCAAGAGGTTCACTACTGCAGCTACTTGTGAAGTCACTAGTGTGGTATACAAACATGGTCACTAGTGAGATGTTCCAGTAATGATGTTCAGCTGCAATGAAACTCTGCCTCAAACCATTTAATTTCTCTACCTGCAGTTCTGCCTTACTCTTTCTGGATACAGAGTGCCTGAAACAAAAGGCTTTCTGACACCTCCATCCATGGCAAAACCTGCGCGGGACTATAAGTGTGTTTGGATTGGTCTGTATGAGCAATGCTTGGCCAGGTGGATTTTTCCATTACTAAGGGGAGGGGAGGGGATCAGGGCCACAGCAGCACCAGTGTTGGAATGAGCCAAAACAAAATGACAAACACACAGACGAATGCAGTCAGTTAGAGGACACCCCCCCTAGGTACCTCACAGGTACGCAAGATAATGCGGTATTGATACTGGTCCTTGAAGTCCTTGGTGTCATCCAGCTTTTCCCTTCGAATGCTCACTGCCACTGGACCCAATTTTTCATCTGTCCCAAAGTAGTTTGAGTGTTCTGTATCAGAGGAATAGGAGAGATATCATTAAAAAAGTGAAACTGCACCATGTGTGACAAAGGGAAGTGACATGAGAAGTCAGGCAGTGTTCACTAAACCATGTGTAAAACAAAAGTGTGACACTGCAATGTTGGCAACCTGGTAACAGAAGCAAGGGATACACTCAAGTGCAAAGAAGAGTATTCAGATGCTATACTCTTACCAAAAGTACAGAAATCTATGTAGCCCTGATAACATGTACCTTAAGTGCAGGCCACTCTTTACTTTGTGGTCGCATACCTCATACTTGTACACCTCACAGCAGTAGTTTAATTTTTAGGCAGGAGCCCTGTGAGCCCTGTGGGGGGGGGCAGCAAGGGTTGCTTACAGCAGCTTCTATCTGGGTCAGAGCCAAGAACATTTGGAGGAATAAATCATCTGATATCAGCAGCAAGATACATTTTCCCCCTCGCCACTCTGAATCACTCTGCATAAAGAACTGAGCCAAATGTTCGAGTGTGAGACTTGAGTATGAAGTAGAGCTGATGCACGTGGATATGCTGCTTTTACCTCGGCCATGGAAGTAGTCCCGGTAGTAGCGTGCTCCCTGGTCCACCAGTTCGATACTGTAGTGTTTAAGTCTTTCCAGACGGGTTATCTGTTGTTCCATTGGTACCTCCAGCACTGACACGCTGGCGTTACTACAGCGCATGCTCAGACTGGGCTCTACACAACTACTGCCATCACTGTGGCTACCTGATGACCTCAGGAAGCTAACATTGCGCTCAAAGTAGCCACCAGTTTCATTGACAAACTGCGGGCAGCTGAGCAAGAGCTGACCACCATCGATGCCATCGCCTGAGTCAAGGCCCAGCATGGAGTTTTGCTCCCGGCAGCGCAGGTCCTCTGTGCTGGAGAAGCCAGGTTCTATCCCACCCAGTGCCATGGCCCTTGCGACAGCTAACGAGACTGTTGAGGCAGCTGAGGCCCCCGTGGCTGTATTCCGGCGCTGGGCAACGAAAGCACGCTGGGTTGCCGCAGCATGCAAGTCAAACAGAATACTCTGCATATCATAGTGTGCAAAGCTTTTTGGGCACAGCCAGGGTTTGCCTGGCTCCACCAGGCGGCTGTCCTCGATCTCGCCTCGCCCAGCCTCCACTTCGCCACGGCTCGAGCTGCGTAGCTTACGGAAGAGTGACGATGTTCCTAAGGACGACTCAGTGCCACCACTCTTCTTCCTCACTCTGTTCTCTCCCCGGCCAAGAGTTCCATCATCTGGGCGTGGTGTGGGGGCAAGGGGCTGAGGTGTGGTTGAAGCCTGAGATGAAGCTGCCTCAGGTGTGCCCTCAACCCGCAGCAGTTCTCCCAGGTGGGCAGGAGCAGCACTGCGCTGGTCAGGGCGCTCCTGGTGGAATTGGCTCAGCATGTCAAAGAAGCTTTGCTCAGGAATGCCCTGCACATCAATGGAGGATGTGCTGCCATACTCACGAAAGAGCCCTGCCCGGGCCTCTGCTTCCGCCTCATCTTGCTCACTTAGTGTCACCTCACTGCTGGAGCGCTGCCGCAGTGGTGCAAAAGCCCGGAATGTGGAGGATGAGCTGCCACCTAGGCCATCCCGGAATTCCATATCTTTGGACCGCCGGCGTGGCAGTCGGGTCGTAACTCCACGTGTCAGCGGTGGCTGCAACTGCCCGTTCTGTCCGTTCTCCAATAGTGACTCCTGCGACTGCTCCCGTCGTGGAGGCCACTCAGCAATGCGTGCTCGTACCCCCATTTTGGGAACGGACACTCGGGAAGGGGCGGGCAGCTCGACAGGGATGTGACCGTTGGGAAGTTGGAAGGCAGAGAGGTGGGACAATGGTGGCTGTTGGACAAGGGTGTTTTGCAAAGGGGGTGGGTGAGAGCTGAAGCTGGAGGGGCCCCCCTCCACCTCCAGCAGCTCAGTGGCGCAGTGTAGTGGTTGATCTCTGTACAGGCTCATGGTCCCGGGTCGGAGTTTACGGCCTGGGAGGAAGCAGCGAGGGAGGGTGCTGGCATCCTGGGGTGGGATGGGAACTGGAGAAGCAAGAGAAAGCTGAGAGCAGGAGGGGCCCCACGTGTGCACTGTCACCCCCGTGACCCGCCACACACATCTCTGGGGGGGGTCAGGGCCACGGCTGCCCCTGGTCTCTGTGCCCGTCAGAATGCCTGTTCTGTAACACACTCTGCTGTCAGCTGGACCCTACAGGACAGAGAGACATGCACACAGACACTGTGAGAACATTAATGCAGTGCTTCAGCGCTGTCCCCAATATGCTACTTCTTCTCCTTACAACACAGTTCAACCACCTGGAACACCAGAGTTTGATGGACCCAGCATGGTTGACTGTGCAGTTACCATCATTCACATAAACATCAATTACTGACAACAACAGACACAAACCGAAGTAAGAAGGGTTAAGTCTTGACTTTGATTGCAGAGCAACATTGTTCTTCCTTTCAGAATAATCTTGAGGAACTATACCAGCCAGGGCTATTATTGTCATCGGTTGTGCATTTTATACATACAAACTTTCCTCCCAACACTCTTCATTGCTTCTCACTACAGCAAGACATTACCACCTTACAAAAAAACACTGACTGGATAGTTAAACATACAAATCACACAACTTTTAGATCATTTCCTTTAACGCTGTTGTGTAGCGACATTAGCCAGAAATCAGCATTTGGAGGCAGCCAAAAGCTTGCAATGATCTTGTATGAAGATGCGTTCATGAACACCACTGGATGACAGGACATGTATCTGCAGTGGGGGGCTGGGGGACCATATCACCTTCAGATGTGGTGGTTTATAGCAGTGGTTTTAGTCTCAGTGACTTGGTTTCTTCCCCTCCATTGAGCTGGCCAGCACACTGGCACAGGACAGCAGAGCCTGGAATGTGGTTAATGGCCACACCCATGTCCAGTCCAACTATTCTGCCTTGCTCTGGATTCACATGTGAGGATTAGCTAGTGAGCTGAGGAAGCAAGACTTGAATGCTGCCTTGGGGGTCTGCAGCACAATGGCAACAGCATTCTGCCGTTGTACATTTCTTGCAACAATACTCCTCTTTATTGTCTCCCCTTTTCAAAAAGACAAAGGGAGAAAGTTTTAAACAGTGGAGCTCCACAAAAGAACCCAGGGGAGATGCTGGGTTTAACTGCTCTCCCCCTGGACTCCTCCTACTCATTCCTTCTATCCCTGTCTCCACCGGAACACAATCGGAAAGAGGTTTGCAAAACAAACTTGGAGCATGGAGAAAAATTCAGGAGGGGGAGAATCATAAAGTGAAAGAATCCTGGGGAAAAGTAGTAGTAAACTGGGGAGGTAAGAAAGGAGTTAGGAGTACAGAGACAAAACTTCCTCTTGGCAGAACCATGCGGGTCAAGCTCCATGTGGACAAGCAGAACAAAGCAGGCCCTCATTACAGCCTTGTTTGCTTGCTCTTGTAAAGTCCATTGCAGGACAAACACGCTCTTAAAAGTATAGTGTGACCTACTTTCTCAAAACCTCCTTGTAGCAGTTTCTGCACACAAATATCGGCAATTCACGGCCTCTCCCTCTTGTGGCTCAATGAGCTCCTGAAGGGGTGTTTCTCACAGATGTGAGAAAGCAGTAGAGAGCGAGCCAGGGTATGTACCAAACAGGCCACATACAGCTGCTGCGCAGTACATCTTGCAGCACAGACCTCATGAACCTGTCAAATGTTGGGGACCCTAAACAGAATGGGGGTGCCCCCACACAGCAATCCTTTCAGCAGTCGGTCAAGGCTGTTCACACCCCATCATCTATAGTATCCTTTGAAGAAGCTCATGTGAGTTCTGTCTTAGACTGTCCCCTAATCTGCATTCAGTCCTGATTCAATTCCTTTCCTCATTATCAGTAACCTCTTGTTCAATGTGGTGTCATACTGGTCCAGAGCCCATTCTGGAAGCGTAGGGCCACGAGGTAGGGACACCCTGATCAGACTGCAAAACAATCACTCACACACACACTGGCACAAGCAATTTGGAGTCACCAGGTTCACCAGAAAACTTGTCTTTGTACTGCAGGAGAAAACCCACTCACACTGTGGACAAATGCAAGCCAGCTGAACCAGATTTAAACCCATCTCTAAAACCACATCTCCAGGATTGCCTATTGTGCCCTTGTTCTACCCCCCCACCCCACACACACACACAAATTACACCTTTTATGTAAAACTTTTTTACTGAAAAATATTACACACAAAGATAATTTTTAATTTTCATTGCATTAGAGCACCCTGAAACACACCTTTCCTGAGACATACTGGCTATGCTCAATGTTTTGAACTATGTAAAAAAAAAAACACTTTCACCAGGAGAGGAATAAGATCATTTCACAATTTTCACTGTAAAAAAAAAACCTTGATGCAATTTTCTTTTTCTTTAACACTGGAAAAAAATTTAGATTCTAGCGATGTTCCTAACTTGTGGTTTTACACATTTTGCCTGAAGCTTGAATTCCCTCAAAAGCAGGACTAACTTGACTGTCATGTCCAGCATGACATACAACTGAAGTTTTTAAACAAGTTCTGTGACAAACAGAATTACTTTTTTCCCTCCTCTCCATTCCTTTTTGGTAGTGTCACCCTCTGGCATATTGTGCTGCCATACTTCTATGATGGCAATTATTTTACCATTCACATGATTTGGACAATTAACATAAAACTCCAAAACAGAATAGACACAACTACTGTGCTCACTATAGGCAAAATCAATTTGAGAGATACTACACTTTGTTCTTAGCCAAAAGGCCTAGAAGCGAATATAAGCGAATCTGAGAGATACAGGAATGTGTCAGTTCACACTGATGGTGAAAAGAATGTTTGTCAAGGCCCAGCCAAGCTCATCCACAAAGTACTTCCTTAAATGTCCTGTGAGATACGTTATCGCACCTCTGTCTGAGATCTGACAACAGCTGTGTGGAGGAAGAAAGGAGTCTTTCTCTCTAACTCTCCCCCCGTCGATTGGTGGAGGCGGACTGGGGGTGGGTGGTAGTATGGAGGGTGTTTATAAGACTGCCGAAGGCACCAGGGCCTCCTGGCAGAGACCAGCCACTACAGAGGAAGGAGGCTTTTTAATTCCTTTTAATTACTCACCTGGAAATTAATAGGGATTCTGAAGGCATTTGTGTTATACTCACTTTTTATTTAGACAGAAAAACCCTTTTAGAGTCCCCACAGCGTAATCCAGCATAACACAAATAAACAGTAACAGTGTAATTATGCTTATTTAATCATCACATAGATGATATAATGAAAAGCAAAGCAATGGGAGAAATCATAGGTCTGGACAAGGATATATTATGGACAATCTCAACATTAAAGATGGGAATTAAACTTTTTAATGATTTTTAAAGGCTATAGCTAGAGCTATCACAGTACTCTTGCAGCAAGTATAACAACGCATTATTGACAACATGGTGATGAGGACATGTGGCAAATGATGTGAGGTTGGGGGTAGGGAAGTGAATGGCATTGGCCTGGCGGCTCTGGGCCATCACAGGAGACTCAGGGAATGCACTATGACAAGCAGGATGGGTCACAGTCAGCTATGGAGCCCTGTTCAGAGGAAATCAAAGTTTTTGAAGTGCCAAATAAAGCCCCATGCTCTGGGGGCCTGACACAAAGCAGACATCAAAAAGAAAGTGAGATGCAGGAGAAAAGCCATGGTCATGGATCGGAAAGTAACTGGAGGACAACAACAAATAACGCAAAACACTTTGTTTTGTAGCCTTTTGTATTATCATCATCATCAAGAATTTAACTCAGTTATACACGTATTCTTCTCTAATTCAAACATACTATAGTAGCATGCGGTCTATGGTGCTTCAAGTTACATGTTCTTAACTGTTACACTACCTGCTGCTGACCATGTTTTGCTGATTAACCCAAAACTCACATTTTTACCTATCTATACAGCTGGATGTTTTATTGAAAGATATTAGGTTAAATATGTTTAAGTCTTTAATCAGGACCTCCTCATTGGGACTTTCAGTAATAACATCCTGTTTGCAATTGATGTTTCACAAAGGCTTTTCATTTATGGAGAAGAGTGATCATTTGCCCTGTTGATGAGTATGCTGGGATTCTTTACTTCTCAAATCAGTTTGCTGTGATGTTGCCTCAAGTAGCCAAAGTACAAACTTACAAGTCTTGCACCCAGCAACAGCATGAGAACCAGCCTCTGAGCCCTAACCACAGCCCTACTCTTGACCTTTTTGGTATGGTCAAAATAATAACAGTTACTGAATGCACCAAGATTATGTCTCCAGGTGCCCCCATACCACCCGCTAGGCTGGTGTGACCCTCAGTTAGTTTCCTGCATCAGTGACAGAGCTCAAGGAAGCCTTTGGCTGGAAAGTGAGGGACAAGACAGGAAGTGGTCAGAGATGGCTTAAAGATCATTGGCAGGAACCATGCAGGTCTCATCAATGCTATCTTCTGTTACAGCTAGCACCTACCCCAAACAAGGTCTGCCAGTTCTTGGTTGTGCAGTCAAGCAGCCAGGTACATCACCTGGTTAGGGCTTAGTGCACACCTATTATTTGACCGTTCAAGAAAAGCTAAGAACAGAGGTGTGGCCAGCAGCATTACTACAGCCAGAGCTCAAAGGTTTGGAGTCACAGAGGAACTCCACAACCAAACTTCCAAAAAATCAGCTCCAGTCTGGCACATTTGGTCGGTTTTGCATTCAAAAGAACAAAATTCAAGACGAATCTAAGATTTTTTGGTAGTGTATCTAGGTAAGCGCTTAACATTCAAAACAAGAAAATTCCTTGCAATCAAACTACTAACCACTGGGTTACAGGTTTATGTTCTTTTCCACAAGTCTGCCTGCTGTAAGTACATAAGACCATGCAAAACTCTGGTTACTTACACACACTGGCAAATGTCACACCCATAAACAGATGGCCTAAATATCACCAAACTCCCTTGTAGTGCTATAACACATAGTGCAGGTGTCTGCTTGTGCTTGCACTGTAATGTGTGTGTGCGTCTGAACAATGAGCAGTTTGTGGACTCTAGTAACAGTGTATGTTGACAGAATGGGCTATTTATTATGAAGAATGTACTGAATACAGGTGAGGCTAAAATAAATACACTCTCAATTTATAGGTCTGTGATCATACCAAGTGTGTGTTTCAATGTATGTATACAACACACACACACACGTACAGTTCAGGCATGAACGTCAGGGGGCTTTTTCTGTGTATGCAAGAAATACATTTACTCAAAGACACCTCACAACAAGCAGCACCTGATCACACTCCATCACCCTGTGTTATTGTCAGGCTGTCTGAGAGGGCTGTGTGATCCCGCATGGCTCTGGAGTATGCTTGTGCAGACTGGGTGTTAATGGAAGGGGTGAACTCAGGTCATGGGCGTCAGTTTCAAAGGTGGTCCAGGTGAACTGAACAACTGATGAAGAAAGTATTTGCCAGCTGACACACCACCACATTCAAACTCCTCAAGGGTCACAAACACAGCTTAAATATTTGTTTAATAAGCATATGCATGACAAAAATACACACATACAGAAGTAAACTCGCATAAACAAAAAAATGCACACACAGATGCAGACACATCCACACCCACACAGACAGATATAAAGACACACCCAGAGACAAAAAGAGCCAACTAGGACTTTGATCAGCAGACAATCCAGAGATTTACATAGCAAACGATTCTCAAACTCTGGAAGCTGAGGAGTTTCCTTCCCTACAGCGAGAAACCTTAATTCCAAACTGCTCACTGTTGGAGAGCTGTGGAGTGCTTTGAGGGGTGGGAGGACTGGTGATGGGCACCACTGGTGCTGCTGCCAAAATACTGCAGCCATCACCTGCATACCCAGACGCACTAATTACCTCCTCTGATTCTTGGCTGCAGGGGTGTATGTCCACAGCTGCACAGGTGGGAAAACAAGGTCGTCGTCTCTGGGCCTGGAGTCTGCAATCTAATGGACAGGAAGATAAAGAGGTTGGAGCAGCAGCTCTCCCAGTCAGAGAACATGGCACTGCGCAGCAAGACTTTAATCCCACATCACTGTGATCATACTCATCCTGGGGTGTGTGCTGTAATATGAATGTGTTAATGTGCACATTAGTGTGAGAGAATGGTAGTCTGTCATGGCAGTATGAGTGCCTTAGAAGGTGAATGTGTGTGCACGTGCATGTGTCTACATGTGCAAAGACCCTTGCTCCCTTTCCCCACATAAAAGGCTCATGTCTCAACTAATGAACATAGAACTGACAGTAGCTGATCTCACCCTCTAACCGCTTAACACATTACAAATACACACAATGGGCTGATTCAAAGCAACGTACACCCCCAAAGCTAACACCGCCCTCCACAACATAAAAAAATAAATATACAAATATTTGACTTCACTAGGGCATCTGTAATGGAAAAACACTGCATTAGTTAAACAGTATTAATGCACCATCCTTCATAAGGAAGGTAGCAAATCTCACAGACATCATGGTAAGCATAACTTCACCATCCAAAAACCCTTTCTTTGGGATTAAACATCCTTATAGACAAATATCTTCGCCCCCACTTTGTCAATGGACACACCACAACACCCCTAGCAGCTTGGGAACAAGGAAGTATAGTAAATCAGTAGTGCTCCATTCAGGTCCAGTTCCTCATTATTCACCTAGGTTCCACAAGTGACCTACTCCTTAGCCTTCTGGGCCTAAGTGTGCATTTTGCAGTGGCGACTTCCAAACGGATACATTTTTGCTGGCATGGAGCTATAATTCAGATTTGCAGGCAGGGGTCAGCTTGGCAACTCATAAGCAGCACTCCAGAGTCAGAGGTAAAGTCTGCAGCGTGCACAATCAGGGAGGATTTACAGCTTACAGTTCCCCTGCAGGAAATCGAATTGGAAGAGAAAAGCCTCCCTGCATTTCTGATCATGTGGACAGACCCTTAGGACTTTAGGCAATAGCATGAAGGTCTGAGGGCAGAGCAATAATTGGTCTGCCCTTCATCCCCAGCAAATAGAATCTCATAATTTAGCCTTTATACTCACAAATCAGGCAGGCAAACACATACAGGGTACGGTGCTGTTACATAAGACTACTGCATTCTCTGCGCATCAGTTTTAATGGGAGCAGGCGTGCCACACTCTTGCGAGAACCTCTGCTGTATATATTTAGTACATTTAGCATGGGAGTCATTAGTTGTGGTTCATGAGCTTGCCAGACAAGATGGTGATCAAGGAAAGAAGTCAAACCCAGGGCTCTGTGAGGGAGAAAGAGAGCTGAGTGTGCATGTGTGTGAAAATCTCAATGTGAAAGTATGAGCTTTTCTATTTTATATGCTGAATTTCTTTCCTCATCTAGCTGTCCTTAATGATTCAAAATATGATATACTAGCAAACACAAGTAAGTCTTTGCACAAAGCAACAACAAACAGCAAATAATTAGCACCACAGTGAAGATTAAAGATCATATAAACAGCTGCATGAAACATGTAGCTGAGTGTCTAAAGCCTTTAAAAGGACAAATTAGAAAATTTCCATAATGCTGCTGAAGCTACTATTTGTGAATAAAGCCCCTGCTGCTATAATTTTCTTGGTTGAAAAACAACATCACTTAAACTGACCTTAGGCCATACACATCAAGTACTTCCTTATTCAAGAATGAAACAAAAAATACTGTGCCTTTAAATGTTATGTACACTGTCCAACAATGATGAGGGATTCCCCACGATATGCTACAACTTGCCTGCCCACATGAGGGGTGTGGAATTGCCCCCAACAGTGCAGGACACGTGAAGCATGCGCTCCCAAGCTCACCATTCATATTTAAAACCCATGAGTTGTTTCATGCTTTCATCCGCCTACTCTCAGCCTCTTTGGTGTGGAGATGGTTCATCTGCATTTGACAAGGCTCCTTGTTATGGAAACTGTGTGCGCCTGGTGGTCCTGCCCACTGTGAGGGGGGTGTGGCTTGTTTGAAACTTGCCTCACATTACACCAGTGACAAGCCATGCTAATAGATGCCAGTGGCATAGACAAACATACACCCAGAACAGATTAACACGGAAGATACTTGAACATCATGGAAAATTTGAGAAACTTCTACACATCTTGTTTCATAAAAAGGCTCACCCACGCCACTCCACACCCTCCTGAAAACTGTGAAAACCCACTCCCTTTTCCTGGGAAGAGGAAGCTTTACTCCTTCTCCCTCAAAGAGCAACTGAGAAAGGGATACATGTGCGTGAGAGACCTGGGGGGGATGAGGCGAAAAAGGGAAGCAAGAGGGACCAAAAGACAGGAGTTCAACAGCCTAAATCTGAGCCTCTTTCTCTTCTTACCTCCTCCTGTAACCTAGGCCATTTTTAAAGAGGCAGTGTAGAAGCCTGGAGGCCTCCCAGTCTGCTCAGCTGCTGTTGTGAAAAAAGTTTGGTGGGGGACCCCAATACCAGAGCAGAGCTAAGCTAAGGCAGTCCTGCTTACCAGGCTAGCGTCCAGCATTAGAGGGTTGCTGGAGAATAGCAATGACCGCTCTGAGAACCTAGATTTTTCCTGCTCAAATGCCATTAGAGTACATATACACATAATCACACAGGTAGTGTGCAAACATGTACTTTATTCCTTTCTCCATCAAAACCAAAAAAGAGCCATCTCAGCAACAAACCACGGTAGTCGCACAATACTGGAACAGTTGAAAAAAAAAATACCGCATGCAGTCTCTTTTTCGTGCTATTCTTAGTATCTGGTCACTATTAAGCACATAACACCTTGACAATGTCACACGGTGTAATCAAAACCGTACATGGTGGGGGGTGGTGGTGGTAAAAAGCTGCTCCTACCTTCCACCAGCCCCTGGCCACTCCCGTGCACTCACCCACGTCTCCACTGCAGCACTCCTGCATCAACATGCCAGCAGTAGCTCTCCACTACCATGATCTGCAGGCTGCTGAGGAATGGTCCCCCTGTGCTGCATGCCAATGAAGACCTCCACCTCATAGCCACAAGAAAAGCCCCCCCTCCCCCTCACAGAGGTGTGGACTGACTGGCCCTTGGGGGTGGGACTACAAGCCCCTCAATGGCTCTCACCTACCCCACACAGGGTTAAAAAAGTGCTGCTTTACAAGTGTACAATGTCAGTTCTGGCATCTGCAAGAAAATGCCTTCAAACTCCTTTGTGGGGAAATGAGCCGTTGCACCCCTGCATTATGCTGACACCAAGTGCATACTTACACTCCATTGCTACCCTCGCTGCGCCTGCAACCACTGTCTAAACCAGACAGCTAATAAACTCAGTTACCCCCTGCCTACAGCATCCTGCAGTGTACACTGCCGAAGGGCACTGGAATAGCAGAGAGCACATGGAGTACTGCAGTTGAGCCACCCGTGCGCCACCCTAAATACATAGGAACTACACAATGGTTGAGTGATGATAAATGTAGCAACTGCCACATGCAGGGGGGTAAATCAACCTTTCACACCTGAAGTGCTACACTGCCCTGTTCCGTACTAACCACAAAACACACACCACGTGTGCTCTAGAAGCATGAATGCTGTGCTGCCATTACACATGCTGCAGAGGACCAACTACAGGCTCTAGTGAGGAGGTAGGTACCTGAGGGCCTTACAGTAATAACAGGCTCACAATACAGAGGTGGTCCTACAGGGATTACACATGCGATCCTGTGTCTTAACGTTAACAGGGGTTTGTTTCTTGGGGGTCTAGACCCAAGCCAGTGCAGTCAGAAGAAGCAATAGGAGGGGAGCACTGTTCTGGAAGCAGAGTCCAGAGTGCCCAAGTGACAGGGATTAATGTGAAAGCTGACAGTAACAGTGTGGCCAACCCCCAACAAAGAGTCCAAACAATAATCTCCTAGGTCCTTCTTTGCAGGCCAACACAGGTCACAGGTAAAAAAAAAAAAAAAAAAAAAAAAAACAAAACATNCCTAGGTCCTTCTTTGCAGGCCAACACAGGTCACAGGTAAAAAAAAAAAAAAAAACAAAAAAAACCAAGCATTAAGGAAAAGAACAAAAAATGATAAACAAACATTTCAGCAAAACAGGGTTCACAAAAAAAATGTAACATCCATTGGGTTAGCAGGATCTGTGACCAGGAGGAATCTTTCCACATATCTGCATGTTTATGTTTCCTTATGTAATACAAGTCAGAGATGAAACAGACCAGAAGATAAATACAGCATTTGTCAGGAATATGGAGGACCCCCCCCCCACAACTGACCACTGGGGCAACAGTGTCTGCAGGGAGCAGGGGGGGGAGTCTGCACTGAGTGTCTCTTATATGACCTTTATGTTAAAAAAAAAAATAATAGTATGAATAATAATAATAATAATAATAATTATTATTATTAATTATGCCCTACAGTGGACTGGTGTCCCATTCAAGGTGTATAGCCCCTCACTCCCGTTGCATGGAAAATAGGCTTTGGACCACAGTGAATCTGCATCAGACAAAAGATTATTGATAACAGATGGTTAGTTAATATTAAAATTAAAGCAACTTACTCTTTTAAGCCACTTACATTTATTTGCCCATTTTTTTCAGGCAAGCAGTTTTTACCCGAGTAATTTAGTGTAAGTATCTAAAGTAAGGTTACTACTGCAGGAAGTAGCATTTCTTCCCAGGTCCTTTGAATGCAAGCCCACGGCTATAAACACAATGCCAGCTGTACCCTGACATTACCACTTTTCTTATTAGGTTACCTCAAAGGTCATAAAACCAAATACAAAAAGT
Source organism: Arapaima gigas (assembly GCA_900497675.1). Taxonomy (NCBI): domain Eukaryota; kingdom Metazoa; phylum Chordata; class Actinopteri; order Osteoglossiformes; family Osteoglossidae; genus Arapaima; species Arapaima gigas. The sequence continues at coordinate 80,583 of UFQX01000445.1, forward strand.
ACCAAAATATACAACAGACAGCACTACAAAAGGTTACAAATGCATACACGTGTATATGAGGAAAGTCATTCACAGACACGACAACAGAGACACCCTCTTGATGGCACACATTCTGCAAATAGAGAAGCATGTTCTGTCTTCCTCTTACAGAAGCGCCATCAGCCAGGGCAAAAGGAGCTGGTGTTGGCGGGGAACCCGAGTCTGGGGGAGGAGGTGCATACAATACAGTACAGGGTTGTCAGACAAAGGCTGTCTCTGACACAGTTTTCTCTTCTTTTTCCCCCAGAGTTCCAAACCATCCTTTCTCTCCCTTCAATGCAGCCATTGAGGGGGACATGAGTGTGTGAGGGCTGCCTGTCTGCCTCTGCAGGGTCCCACACAGGAGTCCTGCTCACAGATACTCCCACAGATTGCCTTACCCTTGTCTGAGTGCCCCATTGTGGGTCAGAGCTTTCAGCCTGGCCTTCAGTGGTCATGTGTCACAGATAAGACTGCCTGCCAGTGAGAAAACAACACCAGTGGGGATAATGGGAATAAGGTCATTATGTCCTGCTCATGCTTCCTGTGCAGGCAGGGAGAAGAACCTATGAGTATAACTGGTGCAGAGCTGTGAAGTACATGGAGGATCTCCCTCCTTCTGTCCTAATGTCCATGTGGCTGTAGAAATTCAATTACTGCCCGAGCCAAATTACAAAGTGAACCCATCTTTGTTACAATTTGGGTGGCATCCTATGATTAAGACTCTTCTGTTTCATAACTCACTGTGTTCTCTCTTTGAGCGTGGCGAGGAGGTGTGCTGAGTGAGGAACGGAGAGGGGAGGGGTGGAAAAAAAAGAAAAACTAGTGCCATTTCAGAATAGGGATTCATTCCAATGCAGTGGATATGACAAGGTGTGAGGCTGTTAAAATGTCAGGACCAGCAACAAACTATCCAACTTTGTGTTCATATCTTTGCAAAAGTGGTAAGTGAAGTTACTTAGAAGTATGACATCACATACAGTACACCAACTGTCTGTTTGTTGTGGACCTTGTCGTCCTGAGGCAAGGGTGAGTATAAAATTGGGAAGTAGGAGGGGCCCAGGCTGCCTGGGAGCAGATGTGTGAGTAGCTACAGCACCTGGGAATTGGGTCAATAGAGGAGTCAGGGGCTGTAGGGAGCACAGCATCCTTCCTCTCTTGAACACCACTCACAGAGCCCAATCGGTCATGCTTCCATTCCATCCTGCCCTGCTTTCTCCCTGCAACTTTAGAAGAAGAGGTTGATTGTTTCTGAATTATCTTAAATTACATCTTCAGCAAAAGTGAGAGGGAGATGGAAGGGGTGAGGAAGAGCACAGTTTAAATGACATGCCAACAGTTAGTTTGCACTGACTACTTAGGCAGCAGACGCTTCCAAAATTATTATTCAGCTGTCTGCACTTGTGTTCTCAAGATTCTCTGCAAGCAGATGAGTACATTAAAAAAATACAAAAGCATCCATAGAGTACAACTAAAAATAAAGAACTTAATGAGTGTTCTGCTACTTCTGGTTGGCTTCTGTGCTACATTTTAGTCCAGAGACAAAAAAGCAGTCTATTACAGACAAAAAAACTTTTAAATGTCCATTAAGAGAATGAAATGGCCTAAGTTTTGTTCTGACCCACATAATTTATGATCACAAACACATAAAAGTTTTATGATTCAAAGGTTAGAGCAAAAACACCACAGGAGGTCAGTAGCAATCAACGGGATGTTTACATTCACCAGTCTATGCGTACATTAGAAAGGAAAAAGAGTGACAGACCTCATCACATGTATATAGCTCCTCTACTGTCATGTTGTGCACACGATGCCACAGTATGTAATAGGACCTAAGTTGCAATGGTGGTCTGTAGATACTTTGTGTGGGTGTAGGAACATGGCGGAACACTTACACCTTAAGCACAGCGGGCCAGACAGAAGCTACAGTGTGGCACCAATAGCGGTTGTGAGGCGCCGTGGCAGCGGGGGGGGGGGCAGGACAAACTGAGGACAGTGCCCCGTCCTTATTTGACCCTGGCTGTCACCAGCCCCTTGGTGAGGGCCATGGTTGGGAGGAAATTAAAAACACTCTGCCTCCACCTCCCTCCAGACAGTCTCGAATGTGGTTGCTTCCTGCTGTCTCTCACTTAAAACTGTCAATTCCCTTCATTCGCTTTCATTCCCCCGACTCCATAGATAGAAGTGGAAAGGAGAGAACAACACAAAAGCCAATGAAAAAGCCTGGCATCCATGCGGGGGGCTTCTCTGCTGCAGTCAAGATTGTCTGGTTTCAGGATCAGCAAGGATTCAGTCAAAGCCACATATTCACTTGAATAGACAAGTCACGGGAAGAATAGTGGGTGGGGTGAAGAGGGGGTCTAGCTACAGAACGAGTGGGAGTATGTGTGATCCAGAGACCCCAAAAACTACTGCCCCCAGATCCAGATCTCAGCATAAAACAGCCAACCAAGCAATGTGAGGAATTTGTTTTGACTCACAACTGGTAAGACCACAGAATAAATTAGCACGGCCTAATGTACCTCATTTATCTGTGCATCTTTATGACTCAGTTATGCAGTTATGTACAGTTTAGTCACTCGTTTACCTGTATTCCAGCCCACCTGTTGGCCGATTTCTCTACTCATGTTATGTGGAACATTACAAACTGCAAACTAAATCTCCTGGGAACATCAAAAACTGGACACTGGGCAGCAGGAGTTTATCTTTCACTTCCCATTAATCCAATAATCTATTTTACACAATCAACACCACTGGCAGCCTTTACAGCTGACAGACAAACACACATTCTTCAGTTCATAAGTCCATGGATCATTACAGCAGAGAAAATCCGAGCTGTGCCCATTAGTACCTAAGGATGTATCCTTAACAGTGAACAAAACAGAGGAAGAAAAAGTGCTGTGAGCTTTGTCTATAGTTTCACTCATGCTTAACAACAGATGAAAGGTAATCAGTTGTTGGGATGAATGAGTCAAACTCTTTCATGTGTTGCCTTCCATGGATGGGGTTCGTGTTTTATTATTCATGGAACAGTAAGTGATGGAGGCTGTACTGTGACACAGCTGAAAGCAACAAAGCTTATAGGAGACATCCTGGAGCCTTCCCTACAGCAGCACAAGGGGAGTACTCCACCCCACAGTGAAACACATGAGCGTGAACACAGACACAGAACCCTAAATGCTCCAAAAACCAAAATGCGCAAGTATATATAAACACGCTATAGTATGTAATTAGCAGCAGGTGGATCCACAACAATTAACTCCTTAATGACTAGCTCCAGGGCAATGCTAATGGACCAGGGATCAGTGAATGAGTATCAACCTGTAGATCTGGAATTAAAACAACAACAACAAAAAAAAAAACACAATTACTATAGTGACACCTAATGAGTCATCCTTGTGATCTTTACCATTCAGATACAAGGTGCAGCAGACATGGACTTGGGTGGAGAAGGAAGTAGCAGCAGCAGGCTTGGGTGGCATATCCTTCCTTGCAGTACTTTGGCTCTTGGTCTGTTTACTGGACTGTTCATAGTGTGGTTAATTCAGCACATGTGTTACACATATTGAGCCAAGCTTCCGTCTCCTCCTCTTTCATCCGACCTCACCCACCCCTCCCCGTGACAAAGACAGATGGAGAAAACTTGGGGTTGAGGAGAGACTTGCCTGTGATCCCCAGTTTCTAAACAAGTGGGTGGCCTCTCCCTGGGGGGCCTGTTTGCTGTCATTACTGCTATCATGTTAAAACCAGCCTGTGTGAGTGATTAGCACAACAAGGAATAGCAGAAAAAGGGTCTGACACATGGGATGCCTGACCTACTCAATCAACACAAAGTGAACCTATGAATGTCTGACTTCACTGGGGTCTAGGCCTTTTTTGTCAAACCCAAGAAGAATTTGAGTTTTTCTGTTTCACAAAGGCACCGTAGTAAGTAATTATTAATAGAACTAATGTGAAGCCAAAGGGATGTTGACCCTCCTAAGTAGTGATGCATGGTCAAGTAGGCTCACCCACAAACATCTACACACAATTGTGAACCCAGTTTTATCTGTTCTCAGGCCAAAAGCCAGATGCTTTTGGCCCCAAACCAAATCGAACCTCTGTGCACTGGGCTGTACTGCTGTGAACTACTGAATGCTCAAACAAAACTGTTATAGCAGAACTACAGCTACCACTTAGAATAACAACCGGGGTCCACTCGAGGCAGTAGGGAAAAGCAACAGTAATTGCTATTCTGCTCAACACCAGAATAGCCCTTTGCTCTCTGTGCAGCCAGTCATCACCAGGACCAGCAGACCTGCACTAGTGTGTTGAGCCCAGATGGTGGACATTCTGGACCGGCAGACCCTCTCTGCACTCCTAGGACCTGTGCCAGCTGTCTGCTGCACCACACCCACCTGGAGCAGTGGACAGGACATCACTGCCCCTCCCTCCATTCATCCATCAGACTGCATATCTATGTCTCTTTAAGTCTCCATTTATGTATGCCATTTCCTTTCTCACCAGTTCAGATTCAAAAAATAACCTCTGCAGCACCACTGAAGGTAGCAGAAGCTTAGCAGAAGCATTAGCATGCAGGTTAAATAACCTACGTAACTCAAAATTCCCTTCCCTCCACCCTCTCTCCTTTTGCAGTGTGCAGGTGTCTCCAGTCCCACCTCTTTTAACTACAACTCCTAGATTATTTATGTTACTGACAGACTGTAGAGCAACAAAAATTCAATAAATATCCTGGAGATGACCTCTGGTGTTGTAAGGCTCTATTCTGATGTTGGACCATCATCACACTAATAGCACAGACCCAGGACCCTCTTCTTGCCTTTTGCTATTTTCTTTCTTGTAGCTGGATCTGTGGGTAGCATACACATTACAGACTTGTCTCAAAACCATCAAAATTATGCCTCCACCAAACTCAAAGCAGCAAAAGAGGAGCACAATTAGAGCTGTTAATTACCTTTCATTGCTGCTGTGTTCTGATTGCTGGAAGGTGGTTAGATTTTTTAAAAAGTAAATGCAGTCAACAACACTTTGCATTGGAAAACAGAAAGAGGGTGAAAAGAAGCAGACAAGCTACAATACATCAGGTTTAAAAATAAGAAGAAATAGATAAAAATCACCGAGGGCTGTGATGCTGCACCCTGGCCAGAAAGAGCTGAATGATGCCCTATGTGCCGCTCACTGGTGCTCAATGAATGAGGCAGTTTGTTCAGTGCCAGTAACAGCTCACAATGGGAATGGTTACTTCACCAGGTCTCACTGAGACCGTTTTAATCCACAGGAGGTAAACAGAAGGGGGTACACAAACTTGCTAGCCAATATATACACAAACACCATGCAGAGAAGAGGGATTAAAAAACAACCTGTTGGTAAGCAAGAAAAACAGGGCTAAGGATTACAAATACCATAAATTGGCGTGGCTCCCAGCAGTGTGCGTGTTAAGTGGGTTAAAGTACACCCTTGTTAATCTCTGCAGAACACCCCTTCAACCTCACAGCACCTCCCCCTTATGACACAAGCTCATCAAAGTAGTCTTTTGTTAAGGCTGAGAGGGTCAAATAAATCAAAGTGTAAGATACATATCTAGGCCTCTGCTTCAGCCCCAGGGTGCTGTAGGTTTTACAAGGGAGCAATTCTGCTCTTCATCTCCCCTTTGGCAAATACACCCCTCACAAAATCAACTGATATCCTAAGGGCTTCCCTTGTGTCCCCATCATTGCCTGTGTGCTGCTTCCTGAGTGGAAAGGTAGCATTCTTGCAGAATCAGCCTTATGCTACCGGCTAGGTGGAGCTGTGTAAACACCTCATCAAAGTGCAGCACACTGAAACTAAACCATAACATCGGAGTGCGGGAAACCCGTTGGGGAAGGGGTTCTTACATCAAAAATGCAAAAAAAGCCAAAAAGTACAAACAAACACCCCACTGAGTTTATATAAAATCCTGTAACTCAGAAGCAGTAAATAAACAGTGGGCAACTCATTGGCCAATAACCAAAAGTGGCCATTTCATATAAATGTGTGGCCAACTAAATTTCAGTTAATCAAATTATTATGCTATAAATATCCCGGAAAATCTTTGAATGAGTGTACCTCATGGAAATATTATTTTAAAAAGTTATAAAAATTTAGATAGTACTACCTTTGTTCAATAGTACCACCATCTGATGGCTTGGTGAGAAGTTAAATGTCAACAGTGCACTCCAGCTACAAGCTTCTTATTTATTTATAAGATTTTGAAGTTTTGTACTGTTTGCATTTTATATCATCTATACCAAAGCATTACAAAAAGATGCATAAAAATGCTGTAAATCTAATCTGTAAAAGAAACGTAATGTTCCACATAAAAAGCAGTTTTTCATGATACTAAAAGTCTCTTAAGTTCAGTATTACTAATATTGATTGAATAATTAGCAGTTAATACAGACAGAATGGTAATATATGAACTTTATTTCCCCATTTTTCAACAATGCATTTTTGCTAAGAACTATGAACTGAGGAAGGTATTGATCATAAACACCCAAGCACATTGCTAGATTAGATTTAAAGAATAGGTTCATTGCAGGATCATAACCTTTGAAAAGAAAGTCACTAAATACAGTGTTTCTAGGAACATTCCTCCTTAAAACACCATGCAAGAGAAACACTACAAAATGTAGACCTACATTCACTGGAACACATTTTACTGCAAATTTTCTTCACATAGGCTACATGCTGTATACATTAAGTTGTATAAAATTTAATACTGATGTTCAATAACTAGCCTTTTCAACAGGGTCCAAACCCCCTTGAAAATGCAACCTGTCAAATGGAGGGAAGGGCAGAAGAAAACTGCCACCTTTAGGAAGGAATTAAGCAATCTAGTTTCAAAGGGTGTGAATACCTGATACAAAGAACCCTTTTTAATGGTTCCCATTTGCAGTTAGTTAAAATATTGACTGAACATATTTACTCTAAACACAATGCCAGTTAGCTACAGTGTGTCATGAAATGGAGAGATACACAATAAGGTGACCAAATGGCAGTCTTAGCTGCAGTACCACTGCCCCACAAGGTGACTTACTTTCACTGAGTCCTGTTTGTGCTCATTTGATAATGATTAGAAGTGAACACAAAGGTTACAGCCCGGCCCTTCACTCCAGCACCAAAAGCATGCAAGCAAACAAGCTCTCATGGTTTATGTTGGATTTGCACATGAGTAGTAAGATAAAACTAGAGAGAAGGGCTGTGGACATGTGCATGCATTTATTGTACTCTTTGTCTATATGTGTGCATGCCTCCTGTGGATTAAGCCAACATTCCTGTCTGAATTGAGACGTGGGAAATGGTGCAGAGTCATCTGGACCCCTGGGAGAGGTTACAGTATAAGCCTCTGTGGATGTAAGTGTTTAGCCTCATAGCCTCATGACTCCAGCTTCCAACAATGCTGCTGTTCTCACCATCCAGGCCCCAGGGGGCCATGCTGGACGTTTTCACTGCACTGACGGCCCCACTGTGCCACATGGACACACCTGGAACACCTTGAGAGCAGGCAGAGCAGGCGCCACACGTTTACCTATACACACACAGGCTCAATGTAACCCCTTGAGAGACCCCAGAACTCCAGAGCACTTGGCTGCTTGACTCCACCTGTGGCAGCAGCTGGGACACAAAGGCTCGCAGGAAAAGCAATGACACTTCTGAGAGGGTGTTTTAGAAGGGGGAGGTTCACTACAAGGGTGGAGGGGGGAGGGCAGGCATGAGATTAAATCAGTATCCTTGGGCCTTCTCCATTTTAATACTTTTAGTGCAACTGCTCCCCCCTTCCTTCTTACTCCTTCTCCCTTGCCTTCATCCTCAGGCTTTTCCTATCTCTCCATCTCTTTCTCGCAAAGATAAGAGACAGCTGTTCAACAAACAAACAAATAGGGGGGTGGAATCCTGCTTCTCTCACTTTATTTTCCTCAGTAGGCTTCTCGATGATGCAGCAGCAAGACATGGCTGACGATCCTCATTACAGGACACCCTAATACCACTATACGATCCGCACAATCCACAACAGAGCAAAGAAAAGCACTACTTTCTGGGGTGTGCTGTTCTGGTCCTATACAAACAAGTGTATCACCACCCCCACATCATCGTTCCAAACATTGTTTCCGAAAAGAACATGACCAAAAACATGACTTTGCAAGCAATAAAACTGGCTTGGCAACATTTATGACATATCTGCATGATTTAATTGTTAAGCATAAAACACGGTACCTAGAAATTAGCTCTTTCATATAATATGTTGACATCGTCTTCAAGTGTATTTGTAAAACCTGCAGGAAAAGGAAACTGCAGTACCTCTGAATAAACAGAAGTCCTGTGAGAGGAGAAAGGGAAAACCAAGGCTCCACCCACAACTGTAGTTCCTCTGCAGTAAGAAAAGTGCCATATGTGCAAGGGGGACCAAAGGGATAGACTAGGCAACATGACACCACATACCTCAGACATTTATTTGCATAGCATTGTAATGTCCTTCTCCAGAGTGACATGCTTTGCTTACATTTTTCTACCAAACCCAATTCTGAAACAAAACAGCACTTCAGCCAACATGCATGTACCAATGTGAACACATGTGCAAGCAGAAAATTGAGCAGAACAGTTCCTTGGTGATGGAGTTGAAAAGAGAAGGCCTGCAAGGTCCTAATGGGGACCCTGTACACAAAGCAGGATGTAAATGATCCCCTTTAAAAATTTTGAATAGAGCACCAGCATTAATGCAACCAGAGATTTGTTTAGAGGCACATTTGAAAACAACCTTCAATTTTTTAATTTTATCATTTAGCTTACATTTTTCTCCAAAGCAATCATAAGCCACTTAATGATACAGTATAATCATTTTTCCTGAAGCAATATAGGGTTTGTACCTCGCACAAAGGTACTGCAGCAAGCAGTATTCTAACTTGAAAAGTTCTTGGCAGGTTTAAAAATTACAGTACCTGCTGCCTGAGTGATCCTATACTAAATGCAGCAAGAGTTTATAAGGGAAATCAGCCAACATTATATGTAACTGGATCACAAAACTGACAATTTCCTGATTGACGTGACTGAATATACTTGGACACAAGTTTGGTTAAGTCCATTGTACAATATACCTGCAAGAATACAGGACTGAAATGCAGTCTGGGCAAATAAACAGCAAAATAAAGTAGTTAAAAGTTTGTAGCAATTCAAACTTCAGACCTCAGTTACCTCATTGCTCTCTTTCTCCACATCAGTCAGCCCCTTCTTACTGTGAAGCATAAGTTTAAATACACAATTTGGTGCCATGGCAACTAGGTGCTTCTTAACAGTAACTATGGTAACCAGGTGACTACTAGGGAATAGGCAAATTGGAGCCATGACAACTAGATGTTTGTTTACAGTAAGGAAGGCACAGTAAACGATTCCAGGTGTTGGTGTGTTCATCTCCTTGCATGCCACGGAGATATACTTGATATGCTACTTCAGAAGGAGCCTTAAGAAAGGGGATATGGATCATTTTGTTCCACTGCCGTACCCCTCAGATGCAGTACTGCGTATTTAGAAGGACACTGTGTTTGTACCATAAGACATATCAAATTGGCCTTCCACTGTAGCAGTCGGAAGAGTGTTTGGCACAGGCTCACACACCACTTGCTCACATACTCCAGCACTAATCAAAAGTCGCACCTATCAGAGGTGATTCACAGCCTGTCATGCCGCACTACTCGGACCCCCCCCCCCCAAACTGTCCCACCCCTGCTGACCCTTCTCACAACTTCTCACCAAACCCTGCTCACAGTAAACCACCAACTCTCAGCATCACATCTCACCCTGGCATCAACAACACAATAGCAAGGACAACTGGAGGGAATAAAATTCTCTTCCCTTTTTACTGGTCATGAGACAATGTTGCCCACAAATGAGCAATTATGAGCCACCACTGAACTGTAGTAAGATGAAACAGTCAACAGTTTAAGAAGAAATGCATCTAGTTTGAAAAATGTAATTGAGGTGCAAAAAAATGTCTGGTTAAAAGAGCCTTACATTCAGAGCATTATACATTAGAATCTTTGTGCCTCCTTATATGAAATATGTTGCTCACTGAGCAGAGAGTGGATTAAAGCAAATCAAACGAAAGAAACCACTGTATTTCCTAATTTTCCAAATATGCAGCTATTTGAAGCTTAGACAGGACAGAACAAGGACAGAGACTGGGGTTTTAATATAAGTTGTTGTAAGAAAGGAGAGGACAACACAGCATCTCTGAGTACTTGTCAGAACAGAGGATTACACTCAAGCAAACAGCACCATATGTAGCTCCTTCACTGGAGACAGCTGTTGCACAACATAGAATCATGTACATCTGAGGTAAAAAAAAAAAAGTTATTTTTCCTTTGAAATTCAAGGTTTTCACCAAACATCATTATTATACTAATTTTTGCTGTATTTTGCAACCCAACAATGATATAAGTTTTACCCATTAACAGCAGCACCTTATACTGGAAATAACGGTTAAGCATATTTCATTCAACGTGGTACAATGGCAAAGCTCCCTGACTTGACATAAATCAGCTACACTGGCCCCGCATTCTTTAACACTACACCAACTGCTCCTCCACTTTGCTTTCTATATACTTATTCCATTACGGCAACTCTGCGTTATTTATGAATCTTGCTCGATAAAACCTGCTGCCCTGGAGCCTGCATATTTCTGCACTATTCTGTTTCTGACCATTAGCTGATGGCCAAGAAAGCTATTCCACTCATTTCTTCCCTGTAGGGAAGCCTGCAGAGCCCCAGCCCACTTGACATCTGTGTTTATCCTCCAGCTAAGACCAACAGGCCTTATTTACTGGGGCCAAACAAACCCAGTGAGGAAGGCAGCAGTGTGGTTTCACGGACTGGGACAACAGCTTCCTAGGTCTCCCATAACACCTCTTACTCACTCAAAACACAAATACAAGTGCACAAATACACCTGCAGGTAAAGCAGTGCCACCAACCATCACTCTGATGCTGTCACATCTCTGCCTGAAAGCTCAGGCAGCGGTAGAGATCTGGTTACCACTCACTACCCTCTCTTCATCACACCTACGCTGACTGGCAGATTTTGTCATTGGACGTTCTTCAAGTTAAAATATCAACCACACAGAAGACCACTGAACACATACTTGACTTCTTAAAAAGAAAATAATCTTGGAAAATATGTGCAATGCCACTACCATATAGTCCTTTAAACATGCTTCCTAGAGTATTAAATATGACTAAAAACTATAGTTCCTACCCCCTCCAAATGACTATTTTTCCAGGAAGAAGTTCTCTATTATGCTACACTCACAAGCTATTATTACATTTTAGTAGCTTGTAAAATACTACTATGCACAATAATGTCACAATTTAGATAAATGAACAATAAAAATGTATTCATAGGTGTTACTAGCCTAGCATACAGACACAAAAAATTACGAAGATATAATAATCCTAAACAAAACATCCAGAGACTTTTTTGGTAGAAAAAATATGCATGCAGAATATTTTAAACAATTAATTCTTTTAATTCTTACTGTATTCCACAAAGTTGATTTTGGACCACCCCAGTAGACTGGAAAAAGGATAACACTACTCATCTACAATTCATAAACATATGACTTTAAATTGCAACACCGTTATTCTTCTAGTTCATGCAATTAAAATGGGAGTTTTACAGCATGAAATGCAATGTGTGAGATTTTGGATGAAGTTGTAAATCCCCAGTGATGGAAACAATGCTTTACTCACGTTAAAAAAAATGTTCACAAGTTTATTGGTGTAAAACCTGTTAGCACAGACAAAAATCCTAGTTACACACTGACTAGAAAAAAGGTAATTTTACATTAAATCAGCAAAAATTATTTAACAGTAAATTCCAAATATTTTCCAGTACTAATATTTGTTCTTTTAAGCTGTTAAATTCAGTTTTACCTTACAAGTCTGTACACCTTACACAGGTACAACTATCCCCCTACTTTCGAGCACATCAGTGCACTCCTGCAAATCAGTACATAAGGTGAAATCTCATAAGCTGGAAAAGTAATCATCAATACAGCGTGTACTGTTGTGACTTGTATTAATTTCACTTGTACAAGTTAAAATTCATAAGCCAAAAACTCATATCTAGAGGATATCAGCATATCTTAAGAAGAAATTCCCACCTCAGCATTTTGTATAATTCAACAGTTTTGAAAACCTTTAAGATTTCAAAAGACCCAATGAGGCCCAAAAATAAATGGCATATCAATCAGTTTCTATGGCATATGGAATTACTGATATGCGGTACCTAAGAAATGTATTCCAGTACACTGACAAACTAGATGCAATATCAGTACAGTCATGTCCACTGAATATCAACGTCTGTCTGCCTTCCCTTGACTCAGTTCTGCTGAATATTTTATGTTTACTCAAGAGCTGAATCACTGTGCTGCAAACCTAAAAGGAAATTCCTTCAAATTATTGAGGTTTAATGGCAACAAGAATTGGAATGAAACAAATTACTGGGCAAGGTGTGGAATACTAGACAGCACAGCTCTGAAAAGCACAGACAGCTTGAGTTCTGAGGACCAAAGACTCTGATTCTTTGGCAAACTTTAAAAGGATCACAAGAGACTACCCTGCCTGTGTACTATAGGATCTAAAAATGTTCATAAATATTTAAACACATATATAACACATCAGCAATCATTTCAATGGAAACTAACAAAGTTAAAAATCTGAGGACTGCTGACCTTTCAATATATTTCAGTTTTCATTTGAAATAGTATTTAACAAAGCATATAATATGCACTTCCATGTTGGTTCCTACACAATACACAAACATATTCTACAATCCCCAAAATGGAATCCTTCACACTACACATTTTGGTAGTTGCAATATATCAGGGTCTTGGTAAGCTTTTATTTAGCTTCCTAGTGCACAAACCGGTGAGACCACTGACAACACACAAATTCCATTAGACAAACATAATTTTTGTTTCCCCCAGTGTACCCATGGCGTTCTCCAATTTATTCAAAGTAGTTTCTCACAGAAAGTGTGGTATATGGAGTGCTGAAATATATGGTGGGGTGTGTGCCAAGCAGTTTGCCTGTTGCCATTGAATGAACTGAACTCATCTCTGTAATTTACCAAAGTTGTGGAAAATGTAACACCTAGAAGTAAGAGCATGGTTTTAAAATGTTATGTTCATGACAGTGATCAGGAATCTTTATATTGTTCTCATATTTACTTTATTAAGTTAATTTTGTTATTATAAACAAAAATTCTACAAAAAAATTCATCACTATCATCAGTACTCCATAAATCCGGTACAAACACAAGCTAATCCTGCCAAGTTCTCACTCCACCTCATGTACACTTCAGATTTCAAGTCTGTCACAACCTTTCAACCTTCCCATCACTCCCTTCTCTGTTGTATCAAACACGTTCAAGGATCAGATAATAAGAATATTTCAATTAAATAGAGAACGGACAAAATCAGTTTAAAGCAAAGGCAGCACTCATAGAATGTTCACTCACAAGATATTTACAGAACAAAATGGAGTGAATATATTTTTAATTCAGCAAATGAAATAAGTGGATAATAAATAAAGTGAGGAACATCAAACCCACAATACCACGTACCTCACACCCCCTTATTTTCTAGTTACTGACAACTTTTCTCACTCTTGTCGTTCAAGTTGATTTCTGGCATGGAAACACTTCATGCCTCACTCCTCATCAAAAATTCAACACTCCTTTTTCCCTATACCAGCTGCTAGTGTAGTGTCTAGTGTCATATAGCACGAGGTACGGGCGCGCAACGCTGCATCGGACTTGTAGTTCACCTGCTTACAGGCAGTAATGGATATTAAGGTGAGAACTATTATATAAAAACTACAAAACCCCGTCAACGGGCGACGACTGCGCCTGCGTACTGAGGCAACGAAGGAATCGGGAAGAAGTAGGTGTACTTTGTAGTTTATAGTATATCTATAGTGAAAACTAATACAATACAAAGTTCGTACATAAAAGTAACCAAACGTCACATGAGGGCTTTCTCATTCCGTGTAGGAAAACAAGTAGTGTACAGACGAAAATGGTCCTCGAAGGTAGAAGCCCAGCAAACGATCAGTAAGCTCGTCAGAGTTAACTAGCCCAGCTAGCTAACCACCTTCCACCACCTCGGAGACGGAGCCAAGTGTACAGTTGTAAAAAAAAGCGGTGAAATACACGTCTCTTACCTTCGAGTAGTCCTCTCACTTAAGTGAAACTTAAATCCCGTTTCGAAACAAAGCAAATCCGATCAAAAGCCGTTGTACCGTTTTCAGACATCCGCGCGCGGAGCTCCGCTCCCTACAGCGGCTGCGGACGACTTCTCCCTCAGCCAACCGAAACCGCGGCGCCCCGTTCTCGCACACACATGCATACACAGGCGCGTACAGACGCGAATACAGTTTCCACTGCGCTTGCGCCAACATGCTTGATGCAGTCCCAATCCTCCCCGATAGAGGGCGCATCTCAGTGAGGATGGTGGGAACCGTAAAGATCCATATTTCCGTAGGCATGCGGAAACAGAAGAGTGGGGCGGGGGGGGGGGGTTCAGTTTCATTGTCTTGGCATCATTACCGTTATTGTAAACCCCCCCAAATTTAAAATTTATACATGGTAATTAAGGAATCCAATGACAACGTCAGGTGTGTTTTATCCGAAATGTAGCGTAGCAGAATTTTAGTAAGCGTTCATTCATGATCAAATATTGGTGTATTGCGACCTCTGGAGGTAATAATTTGATCCTAACATTAAATTACCTTTATTTTAGTTACTAAATTATATTTCCAAATAAAGTTGCTATATACGGAGGGGGGCATGTTTGTAAGAATTTAAGTACATGTCTATTATATATATTTATATAATAAAGTGTAGCAGCATTGCAGAGATTTTTCAATCGTAAAGAAACATTGGTTTATGTCTCTCTCCAGTGATATTAAATACAAATTTATTCGTAACAAAAAATAGAAGTTAAAGGAATGTATATATAGGGTTGTGTGGTTTAATTGTGTCTAAGTGTGCAGTCATATGTATATATTTATATGTAATGCAGAGTAGTAGAATTGCTGCGTTACTTGGTACAGTGCTGTATTACTGAATGGCGTCCTCTTGCGGTGATGGTTCACAACCGGACAAAATTTGTCTTCTTCCTTCATTGACATATAATATTACAAATAAGGTAAATATGCGATATAATATATCACTTTATACGTATATGCATATAGTTTTACTAGCCCTTCGTTATTATATTGCACGATTCTACGAGTTACGTTTTATTCCATTACGTAACGTAGTTCGTTTTCAACATGTCTTCCACGCTGTTGTACAATGTAAAACAAATACAGCCCGCCGTCTGTAATATATTTATTCTGGTGATACACATCATACATACACTCACTAGCAACTTTATTAGGTACACACGACTGTTCCAAATAGTAGCGCTGCACATGGTTGTGACTCAGTATATAAAGCAGACAGACAAGGTCTACAGGTCCAGTTACTATTTGAAAGAACATTAAAATAAACCAGACCTGTGATCTAAGCTACTTTGAAATCAGCTTGATCATTGGTGTCAGTTGCATTGGTTCCCGCCTTTCAGAAACAGCTAACCCTTGGGGTTTTTTACACTACAGTTGCAAAACATGACAGTATCCATACTTTAATACATTAGCCTGTACTGTCCCACCTCTATAGCCAATAAAGCATCTTTGGAATGAGCTGGAATATGATGTTAACAGACTAAATATGCCATCAAAAATTCTACAGAAACAGCAAAGTAGGCAAACCACCATGGACAAAATCCCCTGTGGAAAGAAAACTGGCACCTTGTTGCTGAATCCATAATGTTCTGGAGTCAGAAGAGGATCCTACTAAAGAGGTGTACGTAGTAAAGTAGCTATATCTTTGCACATCATCAGAATGACAGTCTGAATGACTATGAGAACACAACACAACACAATAAGAACAATCGTTAAAATGAACAATTGAATTGTTACTTGACAAACTGTAAATGCATAATAATATTGTTTCTGTCTATGTAAGATAGTAATTACAGGAAGAGTTAGTGATACTTTTTTTTATTCTTTAGCCATATTTTTTAATCAAAATAATTATCCATTTTGTCCATTTTTACAGCTGGCCATTTTATAGTGGTGAATCATGATAAGCTGGTTAGTTTGGGGGTCTCACAAAGTAATCTCTCCTTTTTACACTTATTGTTCAGTGTCCATGTCATTATCTGCCATCCAGCTGCTCCCCTACTTTTAACGGTAACTGCTGATTAGCTGATTAGGTACCAATAACAAAAACTGGTTTTGCCAAAAACTTTAGAATAACATTTCCATTACAATGTGAAGCAAACCATTTTGAGGCTTTATAGTTCATCCAAGGGTCAACCCAGGTCTTTCAGAACTGATGAGAAAATGTAGGATCAGCATTTTCCCATTAACCCATGTGGGCTGAAGATTAATAGAATAGATCCTACCAGTGATAGCACTTGTGAGTTTTACCAGGTGTTCTAAGTGGAACTTTGGACCTTGTTCTTGGTGAGCTTATGTTTTATTACCAAGATATGAAGTCATGTTCCCACACGACTGTTTTACTCTTACAAGAGTAGTTTTAATCTCCTGTTTGTTGTGTGGTATTTTTACAATGTGCTAGACTAAAAATATTCTTATATACATCATTGTTAGATATAGCAGGTAATAAACAACTATAGAGTTATGAGTTGCTACTGTGTGATATTATTATACTCATAATTAGTACATTATTGTAGCATTAATGCTTTGTGTCCCTGTGACACTATGATGGAAGGCAGAATGAAGAATTATGATTCTGAAATGAAAAGGAAAGGACTGTGCAACTTCACATATGTAGTTTCATTACATCTGCACATTAAACTTCCTCCTCCTCCCACATGATGTGTGCTGGAGTCCACCATGGTCCCATGCCAGATGATGGGCTTCAAGTGCTCAGTATCGTAGATAAAACTTAGATCATAAACTGCCACTGTAGACAGTAATCTTGTTCAGTCACAAATGTGTGTAATGCTCTGAAATTGAACTTTTATTGCTGCTTACCTGTGGATAGCAGTTTCAGACTAAACTTCCTGGTCTTCACACTGAGCAAGTGTGTTTTTACTGCTGTCTGTGACAACCTCCTGCCAGGAAATAAGTCTACATGGAATCTGTGGAATTACTGACAGACAGCATGGCTCTCATCACTCGCCAAGGCTTCTGAATCATCATGCAACCCATCTGATTGCAATCTGGGTGCTGGAGTAATGGTCCCACTCCCTGCCTTGGGATGGCTCCCGAACTTCTTTGGTGACTGAATGCCAGACAAGTTTGGTTTACATGGTGACCATGACAGTAAGTGCTATAACTGAAAAGAGAAAAGGAAGTGTTTCCCTTTCCAGGGTACCCCCATCAGCTCTTCAGTGATACCACGGGTATGTTGTAGAAGCTGAGTGTGGCTTGGGCAAAGTGTGGTTACTGGAAATGACCTAGGACAGTGCCTCCCCCATTTACTGTTCAATGGGCAGCTCTTCATTCTCTGTGAGGCTGTAAAGTGCAGCCAAAGGTTTTCTTCTTTTCCAAAAACAAATAATACATTTAAATAAAAAGAGATCAGCAAAAAAAAAAAAAAAAAAAAAAAAAAAAAAAATTTTTCA
>UFQX01000445.1:98338-212409 GCA_900497675.1 Arapaima gigas
AAAAAAAAAAAAAAAAAAAAAAAAAAAACGCATAATGAATGAAGCAGTAAAACTGTAGTGATGCTGTGAAACTTTGACTGCCTCAAATTTGGCAGGTCTTTGGCGGATAGACTGACTTACAGATGGACCAGGGACTGATTCTGCGACTAACTTTCCTGTACCAGCAGCATCCGATTGTCATCTGTCTTTTGGCACCTAATTCAAGCATGGCAGCAAGTCTTGTAAGGCAATGTAGCAAGCTAAAAAAGAAGAGTTTGCATATTGCAGTATGGTTCAAGAGACCACAAGGGTTAATTTTCTGCCCTAGTTAATAGTCTTCAATTTTCACATTGTGAGGAATCATGAGATCTATCAATTACTGAAGGATTTTTTTTCAGGAACTGTACTGTAAATTTAAAATGGACACCCAAAAATCCTCACACCTGTACTCACAAAAAAAGAGTGAATCTGATGGATGATATGGATGTTATGAATATTTTTCTTTTTTATGCATAGTAAAAAGGAAACAATGACTAAGGGGGCAGGCCTTGAATGAATAAGCACTTTTGATTATTAATGTTATGCTCTCTCTGTGTAATTACTAGGTCTGGTCTGGAGGTCTGACATGATTCTTCAGAATGACCTTGACATGGCCTTGGGGTTGCTATCCTATGTTGAAATCCCCACTGCCTGGGAAAAACTGATGTCTGTTACTGCTCCTGCAGTACAATACATTTTCACTGTTGCTTGCAGAGCAAAAGACACATCACAGACACCCAGCAGGGAAAGGTGGTATCCAACCTGGCTCTCATCAAGTTTTACAAAACAGCTGAGATGTTTCTTGTCAGTCACAGTGACATCCAACTCAGGAACTTTGGTTCTATCAGTAGTCAGTTCTGTCAACCTTGTGCAGTGGCTTCTGGCTGCTATAAACCTCCAGCTGGAGCCTGCCAAATGTGAAGCCAGTTGGTGGGAAAGTCTGTAAAAAACTGCTATACCTTCTTCACAGCTTCTACTCCTAGTTGGCCTGCTTTTACTGCCTCAGTGGACCTTTGCATCTTGATTCATTGCCCTTCTCTCCTTCAATCACCCTTTACAATTTATCCTTAGCTAAAGTGGGTGGAATGCCCAGTTCAAGTGTTCAGAGGAAAACCAATCCCTCTGATCCAGCTGAAGTTGCCAAATTGCCTCAGATCCCAAAAACTCATTTTTTTGAAAATCCAAAATCACTTTCATCGCTAGGTTACAATGAATAAAAACTTAATAATAAAGGTTCCCAGTGATTTATTTACGCTAGAAATCTCAACTACAGCTAAAAACACACTGTAGGGTTAAACTTTCCATTTTGATATACTACCTTGAGACCACTGCAAACGAGACTTGAATAAGCAGTTATCAATAGTGTGTGAGTAACTGCATGAACTTCATTTGACTGAAATGAAAATAGCATGTCATCACAAACTTTGGTTCAGTTGCAATCATTTTATCCAGTAAATATATGCTACATTCTTCATTCTGTTGCTTGCTCTGCAAAAAACAAATTTTAGAAAATAGATAAGTGAAGAAAATGCAATTTGAAACTAAAAAAAATTTGTGAAATGTATAACTTTTCATCCCAAGAGAAGTTACATTGTTTCCTGAACTGGGAGTGCACATGCCTGAAAAATTATCTTTCACATACTAATTCCTCCTTCACAAGAATAAAGTTTTTGTATGCTGTGTTATTTGCCAAATGACATGCTTGTACGTAGTACATATAAAATGTATCTTTGGCAAGAGGTGGTGTTTCAAAACATCACTTTAAATGGTAATAACATCTGTGAACAGTGTGTGTGCCTGTGTTCTCATTTTGTTACATCAGAAGAAACGTAATTTCATCACTCACCTTTAGCGATGTGGTGACAACCTAATTCATTAAGACATCCTGTTACTATTTCAAAAATGTCCATATTATTATAAAAACTTGGCGTGGGTTGTGTAGTAATTTATACTGTATGTATTATTATTTTTCTAATTTACTCTCCTGTCTTCCCTTCTTTAAACGGTTGTAACACAGTTAGCCAATCAGCAGCCGGTATCAGGAGCCCTTAACCAATCGGGGAGCTTTGTCGCCTCAGAAACAAGCTTTACAGTCAGGTTGTTTCTGCATCGCATCACACTGCGACACGAACTAATATAGCGACACATTAGTTCATCTCAGAAACTCGCCTGTTTAATTAATTTCGTATTTCGTATGCCAGATAGTAACGATATATAAAAACATCAGTGCAAAGTTAAGCCTAACAGTTATTACTTATTACCATCCGTGTCCTAAACTAAAAAAAGGAAACATAAAGTATGCGTGTAAAATGTCAGATATTTTAATATGTGTAAAAGGACTTTATAAAACGTAACAGGTGACATCCGGAAGAGGACAACCAGGATGTGGCATGGATATCCGATACAGAATGTGGCAGGTGCAGCCACTGTTTACTTTTAATAATTCACAATTTATCACTTGTTTAAAACATTATTTTGTGTTAGCACTGCTGTAATTTCTTTAAACATCGTTGCTACTCCTATCTTATTTATACGTGTAGATGAAGTATAATCCTTGTCATTACTGCCCGTTCGCTACCGTGCTGATGTAGCCTATAAACAATATGACGGATTCTTTGACAAAGTAGGAACTACATTTCCCAGCGACCCACTACGCTCCCCACCCCCGATCCAGCTGGTGTATTTGGATACAAAGTCAGCCGCAGCCGATGACAGCTCGGTCCACTGAATGGGATCTCTTTGGGGGGAAAGGCTTTGATAAATCATGGACAAATGACCAACTGAATGACACCAGTGGGCGAAAACTTAAAGGAATACTTCTCCTTTATTTGTTTTATAGAGCTGCGGCAGTAATATTGTAAAAAGAAGACGGAAAGACATAGACGGACACATTCACACGCCCATGCGACGAAGATTTGAGATGGATATAAGACACACAGCTAACTATGTGTGTAATAAAAAAACAAGGGTGCACAGAATATTTTATTTTTCACCACTTATGAAATCGGAATGTAGCCCGGTGGAAGACATTGCGTCTGGATTGTAAGTTTTTTTTTTGGTTTTTGGATTTAGTCTGGCATTATTCCTTGAATTATTGTTGAAGATGGTGGATTATTCTTGCATGGACTTCTCAGTAGTCAAAGGAAACATACGACCGAGAAGAATTTCACCGTTCGCTTTCGTCCTGGCTCTGCACGATTTTGGCTTGGCAAGACCACGAGATGCACCGTTATTAGTGGCAATCATTAATTATTACGTTCTCTAGTTACGTTCTCTGGTTACGTGGACCCTGCGTGCGTATGGAGATCTGTGAGCGTGTGCGGCAGAGCCGGCTGGGTTTCGGTAGCTTCGGTATACGCCACTTAAAATGAATGGCTCGAGCGCTGCATTCGCCGCTGCCAACAATTGCATATGAAAAGAATAATGCAACATAAACAATTGCAGGGATCTGCGGTGACACCATGGTACCGTTTGGCCGCATTTGGTTGCGGTGATAACCGAGTCGCTATGACCGCGGTGCTAAAAAGAAAGAAAAACACGGCATTGTGAGAGGTTCCGCTGACTGCCGCTGCATTTTTCCTGTTCTAGACCAGAGATAAACAGTCTCCACACTTGGCTTCATTGATCCCGTTTTATATCAGGGATACACATTTTTCACACTTCGCTACATTTATTCCATTCTCGAACGTGCGAACGTCCTCCGCTCCGAATCATTGACTCAGCTGTTTCTCGCTTCTTAGTTAAAACCCTTAAGACACAGAAACACACATTATAATCACAGAGAACAAATGGACTATTTCTTGGACTGTAACATATGTTGTAATGTCGCTAAACATGAATCGGTGCGCTCACTCTTTCCACCAATAATCTAAAATTATGTTACTAGATGATGTCTTGCTCTTGAGTCCGCGTCTTAAAATGGAAGAATGCGTTTCCTAACCGCTATTTATGGGACTTAAAGTGGCTTATGCGTTCGGCGGTGTGCGGGATTTAGTAGAGCTGGTGACAAAGAGGGGCAAAAGGGATCTCTGTGGGGGCTCTGTCTGCCTGCTGGCCACTATCGGCCCGATAAGGAGTTTGACGGCTGACGGACAGCCTGTCACATCCAGAGCAACCGGCCTGTAACGGTCAGGGACATTTTATGCTGCCCTGCAAATAATTCACCCGTAAACTCAGATTTCATGGGTATGTAATTAATGACTGGAAAGTTTAGTTACGAACTAATCGAGTTGGTGGCCGTGTCTCCATATGGACGGCCGCCTGAGATTAGGACCGCCTGGTACACATTCCAAATAAGGGCAATGAGACTGGATTAAGTTCTGCTTTCTGGATGAATTATTCATGCAAGCAGTTGTAAAAGGAACAAAAGCATAATGCAAAGTTGCTGCCATATCTCCATTTGTCACTGGTGTATGACATTATGAAGTAAGTAAAATAATTAATTAAATTGTTGTGATGCAGGAAAGAGCAAGGAGCATTGCGATTGGTGTTTGAGGGACCCTTCATCCTACAGATGGACCATCCAACCATCAACCACCCAGCTTAATGACGCCCCGAGTGCCTCTTCTGGACCATGCCTCACTTACAGATAACATGGTTGTATGTTACTCGAGTTGCCTGGGGGGAGGCTTGGCATCAGCTTTTCTAAACTAAGCATAATGGGAGCATGGGGTTTCTCTGCGCTCTGCCTCCTGGACAGCTTTGGATTTACAGTAGGTACTTTTCCTGACCATACCGCACCCTAGGCAACAGCCAGTCATTATAAATGAGACAAGATATAGGGTGCAACAGTGATAGCAACCACTATCGCAGCAGTGCTGACAGTTATGGGACAGTGCAACAGCAGAATTCTCTATTGATTTCTCCCCCCTCATTAAGGAAGGCTGGATTTAGTCGATGTCCTCTACATGGATTTTGTGCCTTCGTTGACACACGATCTGCGCCAGCAGTTGAACCCACATCGGTGACACGTAGGCTACCATGGACCCCTATACAAGAATGACGGCAGGGCCTGCCCCCTTGCCCTGCAGCAACTGCGGAGGTTGCCTACCCCAGGCATGTTCTTCCTCCTCCTCCTCTGCAGTTTTCTCCTCTGGCCCTCAAGCAGATGTCCAGCCCTCCTTTACTGGGACAGCTGAGAATGGCACCAGCTGGGACTCCTCCACTGTGTCCTCCTCTGGCTCCCCTGACTTGCACTTCCACCACCAGACTGGCGCAGATGGTGGAAACACCTTCTGGACAGCAGTGTTTGACTATGAGGCCACTGCTGATGAGGAGCTGACCTTGCACCGTGGGGACCTCCTGGAGGTGCTCTCCAAGGACTCAAAGGTGTCAGGGGATGAAGGCTGGTGGACTGGCAAGATCCAGGACAAGGTGGGCATTTTCCCCAGCAACTATGTGACACAGCGGGATGCCAGCTACCCCCAGCTGTCAGGTAACTTGGTGGTTGGTGGGGAGAGCCCGCTGGAGATAGACTTTGCTGAGCTCCACCTGGAGGAAGTGATTGGTGCTGGAGGTTTTGGGAAGGTGTACAAGGGTGTGTGGCGTGGTGAGGAGGTCGCTGTGAAAGCAGCCCGCCAGGACCCCGATGAGGACATCAACGCCACAGCAGAACGCGTGCGCCAGGAGGCCCGACTCTTCTGGATGCTGCAGCACCCCAACATCATTGCACTGCGTGGTGTCTGCCTTCGAGAGCCCAACCTCTGCCTGGTGATGGAGTATGCCCGGGGAGGTGCTCTTAACCGTGCACTGGCTGGGAAGAAGGTGCCACCCCGGGTGCTGGTGAACTGGGCTGTACAGATTGCCACAGGGATGAACTACCTGCACAACCAAGCCATAGTACCCATCATCCACAGGGACCTCAAGTCCAGCAATAGTGAGTATGGTGTTTCCTGCACTTTCCGTGAAGATCTCTTGTGGTGATACGGACAACAAAGTCACTTTACCACTGCTTCCTCTCTGAGCTTTCCCTCTTGTGTAGTGTTCAGACATTTTACAGAAGTGCATTTTTTTTGTTAATTGTCTGAAATTCATACACATGCCCGTACAAAAATTGTATAGAGACTTTATATCTAATCCATTCGTATAACGTTTTGTACCAAACCGCTAATCAGCCTAACACAGGTTTTGTAGCCCAAACGTTATCCATATGAGATTTGCAGTAATTGCTGCAAATTTACTATGATTCCCTGCACTATATCCTTCTGTCTCCAGTAGTTACGAGTTATTTTTGGCTCTTTCTGCTGCTAGCTGTCTAAAGATGTGGTGGCAGAACGGTGAAATAAATGCTTATCTGAGGTGGGTTAGTAGAAAGGATGTGTTTTGAAAAAGACCTTCAAAGACTGTTATTCATGAGCAAGCAGCAATGATTTTTCCCTCCATCTTTTTATTAATCCACACTTTTCATGTTTTATGACCCACTCTCAAAAGAAATCATTACGACCCTCAAAATCTTGCCAGGACCTGAGATGCATTGGCTTATTATAAATTTTGTTAAAATAGCAAATGCAGAATCTTGTTGATTGCTAAAGCTATTAGTGCAGGGCTGTTGAGTCATACAGCTCTTCTCATCTTCTGAAATGTCAACTGCACAACTCAGAGGATTCAGTTTTGACAAAACAAAAAGCTGTTTACCAGCCACGTTTTCCTCTCTGTGACCAAGAACAGCCCTTGGCTGGGCAGTAGATTTTACAGTCAAGCTGAAGTTCTGTGTGATTCAAGTACCATGGCAGTTCCACTCCACAGCACCACGCATGGAGAAGAATGAAAAAAAAGTCAGTCCTTTGGAGTGTTAAGTTACACTGGCTTATTGTTCAGGCACGTTGTTCTCAGGTGTCCTTTTCAGAGTGCAGCCGCAGTGAGACAGCACTCAGACCCTGCAGTCTCCCTTTCCCCCCTTCCAACGACGATCCCATCCCAATTACCACCCACCCCCACCTTCCCAGCAGTGCTGGGAAACTTGCCAAACACTGTCACCCATCACCTGCACCCCATCTTCATCCCTCGGGGAATCATCGACTTACATGATGGCAGGAACTTGCCGTGCCCCAGACTATTACCTGTTAACACAGCAGAAGAATGTGAGTGCAGGCTGGTGCAGCAGTAAAAGCTGTTTGAATTTGCCGTTATTCAACATCTGTCAGTCATTGAAGAGGAGCTGCTCCGTATCAGTGTTTGGTGAGGCAGTCTAACACATGCCTGCTGATTTTATTGAGTCTTGGAGATTCAGAAATATTAATAACTGGATGCTTAATTTTAGCTTCATCAGGGGTATTTTCTCAGAGATCACTTTTTACAAAGCAATGTATAGTGTTACATATTTGTACAGCTTGTATGTCACTGGAGAACTTCAGGTTAGTTGTTTATTCAAGGGTACTATAGAAGTGCCCTTCCTAGATCTGGCAAACTTTAAATAAAATTCATTTCCTTAACCAAAACCTATGCTGTTGTCCTCAGCCTATGTGCAACAATTTCTTTAGCGGAATTGGTTTGTATTGTACATATGGAAAATATAAATATAATCATACTTTCAAAAAATTGCTCTTTGTATTTACGATCTGAGATGTCTGCTGGAGCGCTGGTTGCCGTATGTCTATTACAGCAGCATAAAATTATGGAATGAGCTGGAGATAATTGTCTTCCAGTTCTTTTGGATTGTTTGGAAGGACTATGGGCGGGAGGCCTGCTGGTGATGGATGTGACTGGAGAAGGCTGGGGCACATCGGCTGGACTGAGATCAGTGTCAGGTGTCCAAGTCTCTGGCAAAATAATCTCATCTGTCCCCATCTTAGCGGTCACAACATTAATGAGATGGCTGCAAACTGATTCAGCCTGAACTTGTCCTGCAGAAGGCGGCAGGTAGGAGTTTGTTTTCAAAGCCATTAGTTGTGTCCAACAGGCATTTGACAGGACATTGACATTACTGTGTAGTCGTCTTTATTTGTACCTCAAATGAAAGTAGAATTTGAAATGCAGAAGAGGACTTGCTGTCTTCGTTTTTGCCAGCAGGCTTGTCTAGAGAGACCAAAATGAGTACTCAGAAGTCCCAGAGGTACACTTTTCTACTCTTTTACTTTATTTTTTCCTGGATTCAGGGCAACTTGGTGAATAAGGAAAGTTACTGGGTCAATTGTCAGAAGGGCTTTACTGTTCAAACCACAAGTAAGGTTCTAACCTGGAATTTCCCCACTTCCCCACAAACGTTCACTAATATATCACTTTGGCTAAAATAGGTAGCTAATCATTCACTTTGAGTTAAAGTATTAATTAATTCACATTTGTTAACTAGCATTAACCAATTCGTGCTTGTATGCAGAGAGTCGGCCTGTGGAGCCTTTCCATGTGTAAGTGTTCTTGGTAGAGCATGTGACCTGCAACTCCTGAGTGTGGCAATACAGTTGATCAGGTGAGCAAAGCAGAGTGTAAGATAGAGATTGAGGTAGCCACAGCCCTTGTCCCGCCTTCTTGCCTAAAGTGTTTTGAATGATTTTGAATGTCATTGGTATTTGAGTTCCTTTGCGTCATTTCTAACTCCAGCAGCATCATACATCGAAGTGCTATAGTTACAATGATCTCACCATTGCCATGGTGAGTTTAGGGGCTGAAATCTTCCGTACAAACTCAGATCCTGTATGAAAAAGCTTAAGCTTGATGTATTCCAAGGAAGGCAGTGAATAAACATAATATATGCATGTATATCATGTACCTTTACTGAAAGCACTGTACAAGATTGTGTTGCCTAAGTTCAGCCATCTGCAGTTCACCTTTTCATTAAGGCTGAAGTATAAGACAACAGTGCTGAAGCTGGAACTGCCTGGGCTTCATTCGCTTGAGGGTATAAATTGCACCCAGGGCCAAAGGGGTCAGCAGATCCTCTCCAGTGGCAGGTAGAGCACACGGACACAGTGGTCAGATGGGAAGGCAGCAGTGCACCAACAATGCCCCCTTTATAACAAGCTCGAGACAGGGATGGCCAGACACTGGCGGGAGTCAGTAAGGGGGAAGGGAGGCTGGTTGGCGGTGTGCAGAGAGAGGTTTACATGTTTTAGACCTTGAGCTGTGGACAGAAAAAGCAGGAACAAAAATGGGCAGAGGAATGACCAACCCTGACCAAGTTTGGGAGTAGCGTAGGTGTGGGTGGGGAGACCTACAAAGGGGAGAGTAAATAGTGAAAATGAGCTGCTCCTGTTTGTCCCTGTGGGAAAAGAACACAGAGCCTTGTTTAGTTTCTGTTTAGTTAATGTTTTCTAGTTTTGTTAAGTAATTGATTAACTGCAACAGGAGATGAATTAGGGCAGAGACAAATGTTACTCTGAATGCTGCACTTGCAATTTTTCTCTCAGTCCACATATGCTGAAGATTATTGCTCAATGACAGAAGGAGCACACACACACAAAAGCAGACACTGAAACAGATAATAGCTAATAGCTTTCAGAAGTGATCCTCCTTGCCATAGCTGTTATGATGTTCCAAAGTATGGCGAACTATGGTGGTGTGCAGAGTGACACAGGGAAGCCCCACACACTAGCTTAGCGCATTGAACTAACCCCCCCCAGTGTGTGCCCCACAGTGCACCTCCTGCAAGAGGGTCATTGTTGTCGGACAGCTGGGCACTGGTGGGCACGGGTGAGGTGGAGGCGATGAGGCGGGGGCAGAAGATGATGGAGTGGTTAGGCCTCTCCTTGTACTGGCTGACCCCAGCCCGTTAGAGGGCTACATGACTGACTCCATCTGTAAAGCTGTGATCTTTAACAATCGTTCACTAAAAGTGCAGTTATTAGCCAAGCTGCAGCCTGCAGAGATTTGATCATCCCAGAACATAGAGAGCCCAGGCTGAGTGTGTTCCTCTGTGATAGAGCATGGAATCCAAATGGGTTACAGTAGTAATGGAGTGGACACTTTGAGACTCCAACTTGCACAAGAGCCCACTGGGTGGAGGAATAGATACCAGCTAATACTGTGATACTGGCAGAATACAAGACAGGTGTTGGAGCCTCAGGCCTTGGCCGTGCTGTACTTTGAAATCACGTTATGTTATGCATAGAAAAAAGAGTATAGTGTGGGCAAGGCTTCCCCCTGCCTTTCACCTCAGTTTCTCTTTAAGGTGGCACTGGACCTATAGCTGCCTGTAGGAGGAATATAACATGGAAAAAATATGTCCATAGTGCCTCCATTTTGGAGGGTAACCAGTAGGCTGAACAGCCAATTCAGGAAAATTTCTCGGTATGATTCTCGTTGTTTTTTGTATTCCAGATAAATCCAACTGAGAACAGAAAATTGTGAATATTATCTCCGTCTCAAAATGACAAGTACTGAAAATCTGCCTCACTGTTTATGCCTCAGAATTTGTGAAGAGGTGCTGTCCATTCAGCAGCAGTGAATAGACCCATGACCCACCTGTGTTCGAGCTGACATTTTTATGGAATGTTTCATCTGCGAAGTCATTTATGCACATATGTCCAGGGACAGAGAGCCAAGACAGAGTATTTGTGTCATTTGTGGGGCAACAGTGAGCAGGCAGGCTCAAATCTGTGTCCCATATTGATTGTGATTATTTTAAATCCCACCGCTTAGCCAAAGTGACTCACTTGTGATGGAGGAGGGTAAGGCCCTGGAGTTGTTAAGGTGAATCAGCCATGGGGAAAGCGGAGTGCTGGATGAATGTATTGAATTCCGTCTTTGGTCAGAGGTTCCTGGGGGGAGGATATTAACTGAAGTTACAGGGAATGGAGATGGGATGGAGGATGATGGAAGAGAGGTCAGCAATGAGATATTACTGGCATCCCAAACCACAGCACAGTTTGTCTCATCAACTCCCTGTCCCTCGATATCTTCCTTTTTCCATCGTCAATCTCTTTCTGCCTCATCCTCTATTCTAGTTTCTCACTCCAGCTTCCCTTCCTCTCTTTGCTGATCTAAACTTCTCTCATCCACTGTTCCCCCCCACTTCTTTTTTCATCCACACCATGAAGTCACCTTTTTTCCTTCTTGCGTCATTCCCCCTCTCAATTTTTCTTCCCTATTTCTGCTTTCTTCCTCTTGAGGTTGGACCCATCCTTAGAATGAGGTTAATAAGAATAAAGGCTTTAAATGCCAAGGGCTCCATCTGAGAACAGGGTGGCAATGTAAATGTTTTGACCAGTGACACTAGGGATATGGTGTACGAGATGTGGTAACAATTTAGGGGACTCCAGCATAATACCAGTCAATACCCAGTGGTACTCAACAAACACACGGTGCCCCTGACGCCCCGCCATGCTGTAAAAACAGCCCATCTCTGTTTTCCACTCTTCCTCTGCGCCTCGCAGCCACACTTGTCATATATACTTTGCGTCTCACAATAACCTTTTCGTAGTGCTTCCATTTAGATCTGTCTGTAGTGTGACCGCTGATCTACTGAAAGAGACTGTCCAGTACGGTGAAACGTCACTGAAAAGGTTTTATCAACATTTAGTCTGAATGAGATGTACCTACTGTATGTAGGAGGGTCCAGCTTCAAATTGTGGCTCCTACTGTAATGTCTGTATTTACACTGTATATACTTATCAGCGGTATAAATGAGTGAATCCTTGTAAATAGGATAATGTACAAACATGACATTGTATTCCCTTTGGACAAAAGTGTCAGCTAGAATAAATACGCTGATAATAAGAAACAAGGAGAAAGGCCTTTGCACCAGTAATGGAGAGGGTGGTGCGTGGTTCATGGTCATTTTGACTGCTGTGTTCTCTATTTATACTAGAAAGCACCTTAATGGCAAACAAATTATGTATCTGAATATCCAGAACAGTCCCCCAGACAACATTAGTAGACATCTCAAGATCCAGGCTGGGAGCAGGGAGCATGCGTTGTGTGGGGTAGAGCCCCCCTCAAGCGAGGTATTCTGCTTGGACTGCTCCAGTAACAACGTTGCCATGTGATTGGCTCTGCTTGCTAGGGCACAATGTCCGCATGGCAGCACTGCAATAGGACCTTAACGGATAATAATAAAATGCAAGGAACCAGGATGGAGAAGGTCTACATTGAAGATGATAGCAAACAATGAGTCTGTGGAGCTGTGATGTGTTGAGGAGTGTGTCGGGCAGGGAGGGCCTGATGTGGACTAGCTGAGTTAACAAATATAGCTGTCCAAATATAAAGATGTCTGTATGTATCTGCAAAAAGAGGGGACTACTGAGAGGGGCAGTGAGGAGGGAAACGCAGCAGAGGCTTTACTTCCTAAACAACTGTCCATGGAAGCTCTAAAGCCTTGTTAGCCAAGATGTGTTTTTGAACCAGACAATTGGCTACATTTCAGAATATGAGCTGTTACTATGTTGGACTGAGGGGTGTACCTCGCCCTGGCCAAAGAATTCTGATGGTTCCAAAGTGAGACAATACACACCTTACTTGGATGGTTCCAATAAAAACATAGCTGTGGGCAGTAAGCGGGTGAAATTTGAGCTGTAACTGTAAGCCACCCAGGGTAATTGTCACCTTCTGAAGATGCTGTCATGAGATTGCGGCGTCACGGCAACTGAGCCACAGTGTTCTGGCAACATTGTGGTCACATTTTGTTTTGGCTGAGCATAGACTCACAGGGATTGCTCTTGGTGGCCTAGACCAGCGCTCCCTGGTGTGTTCATAACCCTGGTGTCAGTCCACAAACAAGTCTTAATGGTCACATCCCTTCTTGCTCCACCTAGGGCTGAAATATATGTAAATGTACAAAACGGTGGAGCATCTGAGAGATTGTATGCACCTTATGTGTCACATAAGCCATCTGTGGTGAGGAGGCCTGCATTCCATTGGCTGGGTTGGCATCTCATACCCTTGCCACTGACAGCATAGTCAGAATTACATTGAGTATTCTGTCCAGATTACAGTTTTAGGTGCATGTGGACCTGAACACAGAAGTGCTGTATTCCAGACATGTTGTTGCACCATATGATGATGCCTGTGGCCCATACAATGAATAAAGGCAAGTGGATGAGAGCATGCATGTCCAATGAGATGTGTACCTGTGTTCATTCTTCCTGGGGATGGAGTGAGTACTTTGATTGGAGGGTCATGAAAATTAGATAAATGGCTGTGACTAAACTCGGGGGGAAGAAAAGCATTAAAATGCAAATGGGTAATTGGTAGCAGGGTCCCAGTCTGATGCAACAGACACATTTCTTTTGAGACAAGTACTTCTGCTTGGATTTACATACTTTGTCCACTCCCCCATCTCTGTTGCACACAGACATGCAGAGTGCCCCGGGGAAACAGCTGTCCCTCACAGTGACAGAAGCATTGACACAGAAAGTGGTAGGGGGTTGGATTGGGGGTGCAGCCTGTATGCTGGGGGGATGATTATTTTCAGCAGTCGTCCTGTTTTTTCTTTTTCCCTTCTTTTCTTGGAGACTTAGGCAGCTCAGCAGGTACAGATGGACAAACACACTCACGCATACATACGCGTGTTCCCAGACACGGCCCGCTCAGAGTCCATGCTTCAGGCTAAACACTTCCCCACTCCCCACCACATAGCTAAGCGGCACCATCAAAAACGCATCCCAGCATGGCACACTGCTACACTGCTACAGGCTGTAATTCAAGACACAGCCAAGTTTGAAAGTTGAGCGACAGCATGGCACAGTCCCCATGCGAGAGCTGCACCTGGCAACACTACACAGGCAGCGGGCATCCTCACATGTGATCACAAAAGAGCTCATGAAAATAGCGTTCACTCATCATAAATGTCCTGTCTACTGTGCTGATGTTGGGTGTTGTATGTTGTAGCAATTTGGCTGTCCCCAGTTATGTGAAAGTTCTGCAACTACCATAGTAAAATTTTATTATTTTTTATTCAATGTACCAGTCATAGGTATTTAATAGCTATTTTGGATTTTGATTTTAATAGTTGTATTTAAAGGAATTCAGATTCAGTGTGCTCACATATCAGACTTCAGTAAGCACGGCTGGTATGAAAAGAGACATTTTTAGCGAAGATTTGTTTTACTGATATTTTTGATGTCTACTTTAAGCAGTCTCTTGAGAAACTAAGGGCAAGAGCTAACCTTGTTGCTATAAAAAAGAAATTAAAGCAGTTTTATAAATATTTATTTCTTCTTCATACTGTTTACCCAGGAACAATGCACTCATCCAGTGACTGGAATGTCACTGCCTTAAAATAAGAAGTAAAATGAGCTAAAAATATCTGAAAAATTAGTTTGGTACCATTTATTTGCATTTTTCCCAAACAGTCATTGCACTGCTTACTTCCTACACTCCTAAAGGCTTCAGGACCTATTATTATACCATGTTAACTTTATAGCCTATATGAAATGTTTAGGCATTTATAGGGTTGTATTTATATTCAAGTTGTCAAAACACTGCAGTAACTTAGGTTGCACTGAGGTCAAATCACTGCCTCTGATACTCCACATTACTGTAGCTTCCCTACTGTAACACAGATATTGTTGGTCCACCTTGGATGAAATCTAAGTAAAGGTATCGTAAAGTGGAGTGAAGTTACCAGGTTAATCTGCGCTCTCGAGCGGCTCTTCTGCTCAGTGCACCTGTGTCATGTGAAGCAGGTTTGACTGTGTGCTCGTGTTCCTGATCAAACAAAAGCCAGGTTGTTGACTCTCCGCCTCTGTTTGCATATGCCTGGAGATAAGGCCAAATACCCACCCCCCACAGCTGCCCAGCCCTATTGATACTCCAAACATTTCCATAATTTGCCCACATGCGGAAACACAGTAGGAAGTGTGCAGCAGGCTTGAGAAGTGCAGAGCTCGGATCAATCGCTTCAGAGGCTTTACCCTCGGACCTTGAATTTTCTGTAGTCCCTGAGTGCTGCTTATTTGTTCTCTGCCTGTATCAGCCATGCCTGTAACACTCCATGCATTGGAAGTTCTTGGGGAAAAGTGTTGGCATCACACATGATTTCTTCTTTTGTGAAAGATAAATGTTCTGTCAATATGTAAAAAAACCACTTATTTTACTGATCCTATACCAGACATTTATAATACTGCTCAGACTACATTTTGTTTGAGTTAGTGGGTAAACCTGCAAAGGATTCCACTGAGGAACAAAATGCCACTCAAAGTGTCCTTGTAATAAATCTAAATTGTCATTACATTAGTTTGCTGCTAAAGTGGAATGATATATGTGACAAAAATTATGGCTTAGTTTAGTGCTTGAAGTGGGCCTGTACTCAGAGGTATGCAGAATCACCACTTATATGTTTTGCTGTTTGAAGCATCAGGACTTTTTCTTATCTACCAGCACTCCTCACAAGCCCTTGATGTTCTTTTCTGCTTCTGGATAACCGGATTCTCTGGCTGAGTTGCTCTTTTAACAAAATGCTAGTGTAGTACATGGAGACTATTCATAATAGCCCTCATAGTTACATTTCATTGATCCCCATGAATCCCCTTTATTAAACATATATGTTGTGAACATCAGATATTGCCTAGTATCATTTATTAGGTGCAGAAATTCAAATTTTAATACTTAATAGTTTTTTTGTATTGACTGATATCCATGACAATGTTAGAATAAGGGGGAGTAACAACTTTTTTTTTACCACTTCAAACAGTGGTACAGGGTGCTGTACTTTGCACACATACCTTTCAGAAATAGGTTCTTGTTGCTCAGTGACCGTGTGGCCTCCATGCAAGTGACCTAAAGGTTGACTGCAACTGTATGGACAGTGGACTCTTGTGTCTGCAGATCTCACAAGCAGTGATTCAAAGAAAGGTGTGTCTGCTAGTTGAGTTCAGAGTCTCCTACGCTGGTCACGAACCCTGGAGTTGCTGAGATTATCATTTGGATAGCATGTGCAGAGACAAGCATATGCAGTAAAACTGAGTTCACATCCAGTTTAGCTCTGAAATTTTAAGCTGATTTTAGAAGAACCCAAAAAAGTTTTTGGTGACTGTACATTCTGTTGGTAGTATTCCTTCTGCATGTTTTGTCCAGCTTAATTTCCCTTTACTGTGTTCAAAAGTAAAGCTAACCTCACCAAACTCAATCATAATAGTGTGGTACCATTAAACAGCCTAACAACATACTGTAGCATACTAACTGAACATTTGCGTGGCTTGGACTTTTTGTGTGTGCTGAGGTATTGTCTGTCACTCTGGTATATTGACATCAAACAAACATTTTTGCGTAAGGGGTGCAATGACCTTTAGGGTCAGGTCTGGTGATTCAGGCCAGTCAAGTCTGGTGATTCAAGCTGTCTCTGCTTGAAGGTGTTGACCTGGAGGAAAATTGTGACATGGAGAGATGCACCTGTCGGTTTCAATACACTATTCATAAGAAACTGACATTGACCTGACTATGTTGTTCTTTTTGGCCTCTGTCCCAACCCCCACCCACACAGTTCTGATCCTGGAGCAGCTGGATAGGGATGACCTATTTGGGAAGACCCTGAAGATCACTGACTTTGGACTAGCGCGGGAGTGGCATTGTACTACCAAGATGAGTGCAGCAGGCACCTATGCTTGGATGGCTCCCGAGGTCATCAAACTTTCCCTTTTTTCCAAAAGCAGTGACATCTGGAGGTAGGAGACAAATGATGCAAACAAAGAATTCTGATAACCATAATTTTATCTGGACAGTTTTACTTAATGTTTGAACCATCCACTCTTGTTTGTTATCGAAAATTTAATAGCTGTGTACTGAATTGACTAGTGTAGCACTTGTGTTCTCTGCATTTAATTTATTAACTTTCTCAGTTTTTTGGTTCTTTGGGGTCTGTTTTTGGCTTATTTGGGGCCCTTTTGGGACCTGTGGCATATTTTCATTCCTTGCTGTGTTGCTCAGCTTCGGGGTGCTACTGTGGGAGCTGCTGACAGGAGAGGTCCCATACCGTGAGATTGATGCCCTTGCAGTGGCCTATGGTGTCGCCATGAATAAGTTGACCCTTCCCATCCCCTCCACCTGCCCTGAGCCCTTTGCTCGCCTGCTGGAAGGTAAGAACATCTGTATCTGGTTTACGCTGAACCAATATATCACCGTACACTGTATGTCTTTCCATTATCTCACCATTCTTATATATGTGGCAGCAGGTACAGACACACTTGTTGGCTAGCAGTTTCTTTAAGGGGTTCTGCTGTAAAACCTTTGAGCAAGGAAAGTGACCTCACTTGCTCCTATAAAATATCAAGCTACACTAAATCCATAAAATGCTCTGGAGAAACATATAATCTAAATTGAAGATTCTTATTCTTGGTCCAGGGGAACCCCATTATTTGTTCGCTCTGTTGCTGCTGCGGTGCTAATTAGATTGTGTTGAGCTGTACATTAAATAAATCACACAGTTTAACTCACAATGAACCAAATGTGTCAGTGCAGTACTGAAAAGTTTTTCTTGTGCATAGAAGGTATTAGTGAAGATGTTGGGAAAAAATTGGTGCTTTGTTTTTACTAACAAAACATTCTCTTTATTTGATCATTTGTGAAACTTGAATAAATCAGTGTCAGCCTTAACTAAAGGTTAAATAATCCAAGAGATATATCTGGTCAAAAACTTAAGAATGATAGATTACATAAAATCTGTTTTAGGTGTTCCATGATTAGCACAAATTTTTAATCTTTCGTCAAAGTCTACAACAAACACTTCTAGTTAAACTTTTTTTGGACTGTTTCATTCTTTCAATGTACAGTTCAGTGAAGGTTAATTAATTACATGCCCAGTTCGAACCCAGTTCAGCGTACACAGGGGTCTTCTGGGACCTGTAGTGTGAACTGCTAAGCTAAGCAACCACATGATCATCGTCGTGCCCCCGCTGGCCCCCTAGTGGCAGAAGAACCTACTTGCAAAGTCAGAGCTGATGAGCTTACTCACAAGGCAGCTGAAAATCTTAACTGTCTCTCCTAAACTTAATTAAATTAAGAGGCGATTCTTTCCTTCACCCTTTTGAACCCGAGTTTGTATTAGGCCTGTAGTGTACATCTCCTGTTATGGCTATGAGTCAGATCACTATTATGCTTCATGAACAGTACTGTTTTTGCAGCATCAAGCTCAGTTTCAATTGCCCTGTTCACGCTTATTTTTCTATCTTCTTATTTTCTCTTTATGTCTCTATAAGCTTTAATATTTAGCTGTATAATTTGTGTCTGTGATGTTGATTACCATGTCTGGACATGTCTTTTTATAGTCAGCATTTGACAAATTAAAAATTGTGAAATGGGAACTGCATATATATGCCCATATATATATAATATATATATATATATGTACAAACTTGTAAACTGAAGGCTGCAAGCCATGCTCCTACTGTAGTAAAAATACTCAGCTCTATAAATGGGTCAAATATAGTGTCAGGCTTTCAATAAAAGTACCAGCTAAGCAACATGTAACATATAAGAAGTTAACCTTTGTGAAAAAGTACATGTAAGGTTGATATTAATTTCCACTTTATTTTAAATAGTTATAAGCTGATATGCAACAATTACTATAACATCCAGAGATCAATATGCAAGAAAAATTATACTTACATTTGAATTATACATAGATGAATACCACATTTAAAGATCATGTTTCTTTCAGTCAATAATCTTAAATAGGGTATTGACATTAATGTAAATAAATTTAAAGCAGGTGACTAAATGTAACCATTTATCTCTATAAAGCAGGATTGAGTGATTTTCTTTTCTGAAAGATTTTGGCCAATTGTGAACCACATTTGCCCAGATCAGAGTTCATCGAACTGAAGCACAGTATGCTATTGCTAGCTACTCACAGTATGCTATTTCAGGAGTTCCCACATTAACACCTGGAGCGTGTCTTTGACAAAAATGTTAATTTTCTCAACATGTCTGTCCTTTTAACACCTCTTACCCTGTGTGTGTGTGTGTGTGTGTGTGTGTGTGTGTGTGTGTGTGTGTGTCCCTTTGCCACCCTCCCATCTTTCTCCTCCTGCTCCTGCTTCCGGCGACTCCCCCCCTCAGAGTGCTGGAGACCCAACCCACACAGCCGGCCCTCTTTCGGGACTATCTTGTCCCAGCTGCTGGCCATCGAGCAGTCTGCCATGTTCCAGATGCCGCTGGAGTCCTTCCATTCGCTCCAGGAGGACTGGCGGCTGGAGATCCAGCAGATGTTTGATGAGCTGCGGGCGAAGGAGAAGGTTGGTGGGCAGTGTGCAGTGGCTGGCTGGTAGGGACACCAGGGCCTGGGGATGTTAATAGCCATATGACAGTATCCAAATCTCATGTCTAATTAAACATCTGCTGAGATCCTATGACAGAACAATTTAATGTTCCTTTTATTATTATTATTATTATTATTATTACTATTATTATTATTATTATTATTATGCAGTTCAGGTTAAGTACGGTGTTTATGGGTCCTACATAATGCCCTCCATTTAATTTTTAAAGTTAAACTCCATGTTCTTAACCACTATGCTACCTGGTGCAAATACTGTTACATCAAAACACCTTTCTTTGTTTTCTGGAAAATATGCAGATTTTAAAGGTAAATTGTTGTTTTAATATACTGTTTGTTATTTTTTAAATAATACCATGTCTCTCTGTTTTCACATTATTGTGTTCTGCGATAACCCATTGGGAATGGCACTATTAAATAACTAATTGAATTGAATCGAACCAAAATTCTCTCAACTTCACTCATTTCTAACCCTTGTGTAACATTTCTCCTTCTCTGGTCCATCTCTGCTCTTCAGGAGTTGCGGTCCTGGGAGGAGGAGTTGGCACGGGCGGCGGAGGAGCAGCGCGAACAGGAGGAACAGCTACGGCGGCGGGAGCAGGAACTGGCTGAGAGGGAGATCGACATTGTGGAGCGTGAGCTGAACATAATCATCCACCAGATGTACCAGGAGAAACCGCGCGTCAAGAAGCGCAAGGGTCACTTCAAGAAGAGCCGCCTCCTTAAGCTGGGCCGTGATGGCAACCGCATCAGTCTGCCCTCTGGTGGGTTAAGGGTGAAATACTCCTGCAGCTCACGCATCTGTTGCAAACTTGTGACGGTTGGGATTTGGGTCCTCGCTCTTCATCAAGGCTCCCTCATGTCTCCTACAGGGTTTGAGCACAAGATCACAGTACAAGCTTCACCCAGCATTGACAAGAGGAAGTCTCAGGGGTGTGAGAACACCACCCCTCCCGCCAGCCCTGGGGTCATTCCTCGTCTGAGAGCCATACGCTGTAAGTCTGTGTGTGGGTTAAGGAGACAGAATGAGGGTTGACACTGGAGGGCAAGGATTCTTTTTATCACATCTCACCTGAAAGGGAACTCAGTGTTTATGCCTCTTGTCTTTCTCCAAATTAATAAATAAACCAGTCAACATGTACTTGCAATAAATTTTCTGGGAGGCACTTCACACCTCCCATGTATCCCCTTTGGAACTCCCTTGTGGAGATGCACCCTACAGGTTAAGGAACCCTACTGTAGCTGGAAAATGTGCTGAATCACACAGCTAATGCGGCAGAACAGCACTACAATCCAATAATGCAGCAGTTTTTAAATCCCCCAGGGAATCTGAATACAACCAAAAATGGGTACAAGTAGATACCTAAATGGAAAGTAGGATGGTAAGAGAGACACAAAAAAATGCATTGTGGACATGTCTGCAGTACTGGTCTAATGTATGAACAGATAATATCCGTGGTATGTTGTACAGTGACACCAATTGACGGGAGCAAGACCTGGGGCCGCAGTGCAGTGTGTAAGAAGGAGGAGCTGACAGCCAATAAGAAGAAAGGGCGCACCTGGGGCCCCAGCTCCACCCACCAGCGAGAGCGGCTGGGTGGAGAGGACAGGTAAATATAGACATTCACGCAAACCCTTTACCTCAGCAGAATACACTGTTGCCTGGCATCATAAAACACACACAGACTAAACACAGCATACTACGCAAATCTCACAGCAAACTTGAATTGAGAAATAAGTTCCTGTTTTTCACTTAGCAACCATAAACATGTTGATCATTGCACAAGCATGGTTCCAAATGTGAAAACCAGTAGAGGGTCATCGCTTGACAAAAGCAACTATGCGACCTGAAGTCCAAAGATGTTGCAGTGTTGACCAGGAGGACATACTTTCAGGCCTTACTAAGGTCTGGCTATAGGCAGGGGAAAACCAGTCAGCTTTTCTTAGTGGTCCTGCAGGTTCCCAGTGACATCATGGTACTGCATGAACTGTGGTGCTGTTGTCCTGAAAACTTTGTGGAAATACTGCACCACCCAGTTGCTGAGGTTGGCACCACTGCAGGAGATGCAGGCTGTTCTGGGAAATTGTCCCCTAGCTGCACTGAATAACATCTGCAGGCTTTTAATAAAACCTTCCCAGAAGCTAGCAGACCCCCCACCCCAGGGTCTTCCCACACCATGACACATCCATTCCTGAAGGTCAACTCCCTGGGTCATGCTGCTTAACCCTCTGTTTGACATTCTGGGATTTTCACAGCTCTCGGCACTTCAGTGGCAGTTAAAACAGTTTGATTGTAGCCATGCTTTAATGCCCTCCTTCCCTAGGAGGTTTTTTTCAGTCTTGCCAATGTCTAGTCTGTGTTTTTATCCCAAGCAGCTTACAAGTTTACCCATTTTTTACCTGAAAGTTCAGGTGGTGTAACATGCAGAATAGGCATCGGCTACAGCAAGATTTGACCTGGAATTTGAACTAGCGGTTTTTAAGTTACCAATCTGCATCCTTTAATTCCAAACTGATCCTGACGCTATGTAATTTCTTAAAGTAATAAATTGTATACAAATTTATAGACGTATTGTCTCCTTTAGGGCTGTGTTCTTTCAGCCTGTATTGAGCACCGAGCACGGTCAGCCTTTGCTGTCCTGCTTTACCTTGCAGCCATGCTTGATACTGTCATATCATGCTGTCTGACTACCCACCTACCTGCTGTTGCCCTTTATCAAGGGCATCTTTTCCTCTTTTAACCAAGCTGACATCATAAATTGAGCTCCTTGTGACATGTTAGAAACCTGCCTCCAGCAGAGATGGCTGTCATTACACTCCAGCAGCTTCACACAGCTACATTCCTCTCAGTTTTCTTTGGCAATCCAGTATATAGAGGTGAGCTGTGCAGTGAACTGATTGCTACTGATGTATTCCAGTGTCAGCCATCATAAGTCCCTTAAATCAACATGATGTCTCCTTGTACCGGGCATGCAATGCTGTTCTCTTCCATTCACTGCACATATATATCAATATGCATTTATTCATCTATCTATTATTGGTAACCACTTGCCCTGTGCAGGGTTATGTTGGTGAAGAGCCTGTTCTTGCACAGGCTTAAGGCAGGGTGCACCCTGGACAGAAATCCACCTATAATTTATGTTTTGTTTGAACTGTGGAAGGGAACCAGAGCACTGGCAAGAAACCCCACACTAACATGAGGTGAACACGTAAACTAAGCTCTACACAGACTAAGCCGTATTTGAACCTATGGCTCACCTAAGAGCTGTGAGGTACCAGCTTAACCCTCAGTGCCATCACGCTGCCCCTGCATTGCTATACCTTCTGCATTATGCAAGTATCAATATGTGGTGTGCAATTCCTCTACTCCAGCATTTCCTTTTTTATCCCCTCTATGATCTTGTACAGTTTCAAAGCCACTCTCTGTGATGGATGAAACCAGCAATGGGGAACTGATATTTAAATAAGGAACCTTTAGCTGTCAGAGAAAAGCCAACGCCAGACCAAAAACACATAGATCCTGCTTCTGATGCAAAGCAAAGGGTCAGAAGCCGGGTTAGGCTTTGGATCCCAGGAAGTGCGCTGGGTGCTGCCATTCACCCTGCCTGTCTGTGCTGCAGGTTGAAGTCTCTGGGTGAAGGCTGCAAGCAGTGGTCCTCCAGCGCCCCCAACCTGGGCAAGTCACCCAAACATACACCCATGTGTGCTGCCTTTTCCAGCCTGAATGAA
This sequence comes from Arapaima gigas, assembly GCA_900497675.1. Taxonomy (NCBI): domain Eukaryota; kingdom Metazoa; phylum Chordata; class Actinopteri; order Osteoglossiformes; family Osteoglossidae; genus Arapaima; species Arapaima gigas. The sequence goes on from UFQX01000445.1 coordinate 121,227, forward strand.
ATGGGTGAGTCATCACATTTCCACCTGCAGTACTGGTTTGACCACTCAGCTGTCTGTCCGCCTGCTGCTGTGTCCTGTTGGTTTGCACTGCGGTTCTGCAGGTGCAGGTGGCTCCTCAAACCCATGTTTTTAGACATTTTGCTGTGTGCGTTTGTTTGTGTGTGGTCCTTATCACATGAAGTTCAGTTTTTTAATTTATTTGCACAAAAGAAAATATGCATGAAAACACAGTCACCGTTCCTTTAAACCATTCACAACTACTAAAGTAATTCATTTAAAATATTAATTATATTAATTGTCAGTGATTTTCTACCTGCCCTTGGCTTGAAAATCCATTACATACACACCTATCCATATCTATCCATAATCTTCCAATAATGGCTTGTATAAGGTAGGGTCATGGTTGTTTGCAGCCTCTTGTAGAGCCAGAGGGCATGAGGACACCCAGGACAGGTCGCTAGTCCATTATAGGCCAGTCATGCACACACCCACTCATTGACATATAGACACATTGCTAAGGACTGTTCAGATCCACCAGCTTACCTGAAATGCATCTTTGGACTGTGGGACGAAATGAGAGCATGTGGAGGAAACACAGACATATTATGCAAACCTCACCCAGACGGAATTGGATTTTTACCCATCTGAAGCAAAAGGAGAGCTTCTTAGTGCTGGATTATTGTAGTGTTTTCCTAAACTTCCATTTTGCCTTTTCTCCTATCCCCAGAGGAGCACAGTGAGTCTCAAGATTCTGCCGTGTCTCAAACGTCCCTCGAGCCTGATAATGAGGGGGTGGAGGACGGAGGGCCCTTGTGGGCAGGAGTGGGTTCCTCAGCAGGTGCTCAAGACCTGTCCCGCCGCTGTAGCCAGCGCAAGAAGAGTGATCTGTTGCTACTGGGCTGTGCCTCTCTGCTTGCTTCTGTGGGTCTAGGTCATGACCTGCTGCAACTTGGTAGGATGCAGGTATGTGTGTGTGCGTGTGTGTGTGGTTCAACTGGGGAGAACCTGTCAATAACATGGCATGTTTACAGTGTATTTACATGACAGGCTATGACAGGCATACACAGGATGTAAGCAAGTGGTGACTGCATGTGTGTGAGGCTGTGCAAAGATAGACTGCCCTGCCTGTCTGTTCCATTGTCTTGTTACCCCACCCAGCTGAACCAGGATGAACAAGAACTGCGCGAGGAGCAGCGCAGGAAGAAGGACGGACTGTTCCAGCGGGCTGGACGCTTCCGACGCAGCACCTCGCCGCCCAGCCGCACCCTGTCTCTCTCGCTGTCTCACGGGAGACCCCACGACTCTGTGCTGCCCAGCCTGGACCCATCACCTTCTGTCACGCTGCTCTCACTCTCCTCGCTATCTGACTGCAACTCCACCAAGTCGCTCCTGCCCTCGGACCCTGATGAGGTCATCCAGACACCATCTAGGCCATCCTCCACGGCCCTGGCCCCAACTCTTAACCCCCTGCTGGACCTGCGGGCTGAGAGCTTCAAGCGCGAGCCCAACCAGTCCTTGACACCCACGCATGTGTCAGCAGCCATGGCTGTCAACCGTGGCCACCGGCGCACCCCGTCTGATGGGGCCATCCGCCCACGAGCACAGACCCTTGGCCACCACCGCACACCCTCTGATGGCAGTGCACCACTGCCCCCTGCTGTCACTATCAACCCTGTTACACAGAACACAGGTAACTGGAAGTCAGAATTAAGGCCTTTTCTATGAGCCAGTGAGGAGGTCTAGATCAATCAGAAATCTATAAGTTATTAATTAAACAATTTTACCTCTAAATATCCTAAGAGAATTTATGATGTGTTTTTCTAAGTGTATATGAGGTTACTTATGAAACTTTTGTGAGTGACAGTGCAGCTTTTGAGTCATGGATCATTTGAATCTTCAAATTTGATCAGACCATAAGTTCAGAAGTGTATTATATTCTAAAGCTAAACTCAACGGGCCATTTTTCTTCAGGTTCTAGAGAAGCCCTGGAGATTCCCCGGCTCCCTGACCCATCTACCCTCTATCCGGTTGCACCTCGTCGTAAGGCACCTCCACCCTCTCCCCTGGACCATGACAGCATGGGAGGCACGGGGACTCTAGAAAGGCCGAAGACCCTAGAGTTCGCACCCCGTCCACGGCCCATGCCAGCACGGCCTCGCATGGACCCCTGGAAGCTGTCTTCCCTGTCGCGCACACTCAGCTCATCGCCCGGCAGTAGCTGTGACAGCCCATTGGGTTCGGGGGACAGCAGTGCTGGTGGTGCTCGACCCACCCTGCTAGACATGGATATGGAGGGGCAGAGCCAGGACAGCACTGTGCCCCTTTGTGGGCAGCACACCCCTGCTGCACTCTGCGGCCATCACTTCTCCTAGCGCACAGTCCCTCCCCTTCTTTCCCTAAATCCCACATCCCACTATCCTGGCTTTCACCATCCCAAAACCCCTCTGACCCAGCATCTACTCTCTACCTTCCACCCCAAACCCAACCCACACCACTTGCCTCCTCCCCTCCTGACACTGCTGCTGTGTAAACCATCCTCATCTTTCTCTGTTTGTGAACGAGCCATTGTGCTAAAGAGTCCAAAATCCCATGTCATTAGCTTCTCTGAAGGAACAGCCTACAAGCATTACTTTTTCTGTCAATTCTGAGAATGGATTTATACAGAAAAAGGCAATGCATTTTTATCATTTTAAAAGATAAACAGCATAGTTGCTTCTATGAATTCTATTCAATTTCGATTTGAATTGTAAGTTCTATGCAGAAGACTACATTTTCAAATAATGGCCTTTGCACACTGCAATAAATCATCTTATTTCAAAATAAATGGAATCTAAAATTGATGAGAATTATTGTTATTAATGGGAAATACATTTTGTGTGTGTGCAGTATTTTTCTGACTGCCTCCACATACTGACGTCACAGCAACAGAAATAGACAACATTACTGCAGATGCAGTGTGCAAATGCCTTAGGTGTATTAGTGATGATGTAACCTGATGCTGAGTGGCCTCCGGAATGTGTGACGCTGGTGGGCACAGAGGAGAACCGGAGAAGAGCATCTAAATTCACCCTCATTGCAGCTGTGGAGTCAGCAGACAGATCTAACTTCCAAATTGCACTTTGAAACGCACACCGGCAAACCAGGATGGAGTTCCGGCCCTCACATGGCGAACAGTGGAAGAGGAAGGGGAACAGAAAGGCGACACAGACCCATCCCTGAACACATGTACTACCTTTTTGGCAACATTTACCAGGCCTCCTTGTGAGAGCACAGTACCAGCTGATGCTTACCCCAGGTGCCCCCTCTGTCCTGGCCGTGTTAGTCAGCAGAAAGGAGCAGAGAGGCAGAGAGCTGGATGAACAAAGCAAAACAAACAGAAGAACATGCTATTGTCCTGTGGCACAGCAAACAGGCACAGGAATGACACTGCTTGGTTTCCCGCTGTCACGCACAGGGGCCGTGTGTCCTACCACACTGCCCTCGGCAGCAGAAAGGCGCTATTTATTATGTGTTACCAGCTGTGTTGTTGAGTTGAACTGGCATTTTTTTTCTAAAACAACACATCATGAAGTAGCAGACGTACAATGTACATTTTTTTTCTGAAATTGGTGTTTTTTTGCAGATACTGTATTGTTATTATTTGGATGAGGTGATTTTTGGTAGCAGGATCTAATTGACTGAGCCCTTTGCCGTTTCCCCTGAGTGATTGAGAACATTCAGAATATTTATTATAATTATTATTAAAAAAGATTATTAATTATTGCTACTATTAACCTCTCCCCAGGGATTATCTGTGTATATTTGTATATATTATGCAAATGAACCAACAAAACAAACCAGTACCTTTGTTGGGAAGTTGACTGATGTTCCTTCATTGAGTGTTTGATCCATTCCACAGAAGCTGGAGGCTAAATGAAGTCAGTGTAGCAATCCGATTATTAAATGAATGATTAGCCTACTCATGGACGTTTGAATAAAGGACGATGGACCACTAATGTATGTTGACTCATTTAAATTGCTTGCACAGATTTTGGGGGATCGGGTTGTACATAATTTTTTATTTGTTTTCTTCACAGTTCTGTTTTCGAACATTTCAGTCTGTTGTGGACCAAAAGCTACCTCCATTAGTAACCTGCCATTAGTTGGCAGTAAAATGCAGTTGGACACAATAGAAATGGAACAGGAGCATGGAGCCATCATTCAGCCAGCATCCTTAAAGTTCACAGCTTGTGTTATGTGCTCCTCAGGGTGAGTGATGAATAACAGGATGAAGAGCACTGCACATTTTTATGTAATGAATCAATTGGCATCAAATAGGAGTTTGTGGAAAGAAGGTATTTTTATTTACAGTAATTCTGAATTACCTGTGATCGACTGATGTCCTGTCCAGTGTATGATCACCTAGCCCAGTGAGTCCAGGATAGACTCTGCACTACCGCGACTCTGACCTGGATAAACCAGGTAAGGATACTGGATGGATAAATCTAAATTAGTCTTAATTTTAATGTAGCTCAAAGTTAAAAGAATGTTATGAAAGGTCTGACCAATTATATTTATTTACAACAGCTTTAGCCAAGATTTATTCAAACCATAACCTAAACAATATATAATATGAATTATTATATTCATTATTATTAAGTAATAATTAATTGTTTATATTAATTGAGTTTTAGGTCTAATGTAGCTTGAAAATAAAATTTTAAGCTGCAATATTGTGGTATCATGTTCCGGGCCTGTCTCATACCCTTTGCTTCTGGAAAAGCCACTACATGCCATGACCCTGCATTGGAGGTGTTACAAAGTAATCTGGTTCATTACTGCTTTTTCTGCATTTTTTTTTCCAAGTCCCAACCTGTTAATAAGTGTAGGGGACATAAGTGTTGTTCAGATTTTATTGATTATAGCTTAGAGTAAAAGTGTTTTTTCCAGTCCCAACTATGTTCACGAATTGAATGTATAGAATTTAAAGATCTTTTCTACTGGAATTAAACATCAGGAATTGTAGCTTTGTTCACAAAAGGATTTCGTTATCAGATTTAGTGACTTTAAATGTCCACATGATGCCGCCAAATCAGCCTAAACTGAAATATCCAATTTTTATGGAAAGCAAACATATGTGAGGTCAAAATAAATTCAAATTTTTCTTGCTAGTGTTGGAGCGGTGGTTGGATGATCAGTGCAGCTTCACACCCCTAGGGCTGTGGGGTCTTTTTGTGCAGAGTGCACAGGTTGTGTCTGTGTTTTCCTAGGGGGTATTCCAGCTTGTCCTCCTCGTGAGCCAGTGTGACTTTAGGTGTGTACACATGTGACAAGACAGCATCTCACCCTAGGTGCACCCTGCCTTGCGCCAATCTGTTCCCTCATACAAGTTCTAGATCTCCACAACAAGAGTGTTGACTGAGTGGTAACACGTAATGCATACCTCTCACTGTGTAGCAGGTCATAGAGGCTTAAAGTCAAAATGGTTTACTTTTTCAAAATAATCTTAAAAAAATTACAGTTTGGTGTTGTTAGTTTACACCTTGTGTGTGTGTGTGTGTGTGTGTGTGTGTGTGTCTGCAGACAGACTATGGGGTGTTGATGTGTGTGACAGTTAAACAATAGCTTGTGAGAGCTTTGAAAGAGATGTGTGTGAAACAGCCTGTGACACTTCTGTGGTAAAAAAGGACACTTAACTGCACTGTGTGAAGGAAGTATGGACAGGACAGGACTAGATAATTCCACATGGACAAACCATTATGCAGTGCATATTAAGAAGAAGAGCAGCGCTTGTTCAGAGGCACTGACATAAAATCACAAATACATAGCTACACAGAAAAAATGCATCATTTATACACATCAATATCTATCAGTGCTTGAGGTGGAAACAAATAAGCACTCACCTTATTGGCATGTTGGTATTTGTATTGGTCAGTGGGAGAAAACTATTAAGTATTAAATTTTCAATTTCTACAGTGAAAAAAGATACTTGGAGGATATTGTTGATGTGCACAATACAAGTATATATATTTTTATTAAAAGAGACACATATTTTGAATGAATGTTAGGATAGCAGGCCACAAGCTGACCTGTAGTGCACCCTGGATGATGAAATGTATTAAGAGGGTTGAATACTCTTTATATGCTTTACATTTTACTCCTGGGAGAGCAGCTTAAATAGGGAGTCTGGTTCTCCAGAAAAAGAGGTTATGGGTGCCAGTACACAAGAAAAAGTACCACTACCAGTCCACTTCAAGCGCTAAAATGCAGATGGGGACACAACAAATGGACACTGAAATATGCATTTACAGAAAATAGAGTGTATGTTTGCAAAAAATTGCATCTGTGCAATTTTCCAACATTTCTCACTCTAACAAAAACACAGTTGCATGGTCATAGACTACTCACTTTCCCACTTACACAGAGTCATATAGGCAGTACAAAGACTCCCACACTGGAATACACACACAACACAAACATACAGTCCTAACACAGACCAAGTGCACAAATTAGAGTTTTCACAAAGTCCTCAGACACAGACACCCTTACACACCCACACACACAGGCAACCTTACACACACAATTTTTTCAGCTCCACTGCTTGGTCTGAGTCGCCACTCAAACACTCTTCCAGACGCCAGCCAGTTACCTAGCAACACCACTTCACTTCCATGGCAATGCTATTAAAAGCAACAAGAAAGAGAGGAACAGCGATGACGGAGGGCTGGGATGAGAGGTGAGGGCCACTGGAATGTAGACAAAAGATTTGGTCGTCCACGTCTCTCATGGGCCTTTGCTGATTCTTAGGTCCTGAACATCTCCAGAGTGCAGAGATAAAAAAAAAGGGTTTGTCCACTTGTTATGCAAAAGGGCTTTGTGTGTAACCAGGTGTTGCCACGTGGCTTTAGAAGTCTGAAAGTGCAGCACACACACAGCAGGACGCAAGCAAAACCCAGCAGAATGGACCTAGAATGAACGTAGATTATGTACATGCATACACAAGATAAGCAGAACACACTGACAGGCAACTGAGGTATGATCGGTATGGTCTTTTACTGGGTCTTGTGCTCTCCTTCCTTCCCCATGTTTCTCCCACCCTAATGCCTCATTTTGCTGTGCCCCCCAACCCCCACCTTTACTTTTTTCTCCCTTTCCCAGTGGGAACCGTTAAGCTGGGCAGTCAGAAGTGACACACAGATTATTACCTTTGGAGAGCTAAGAGTGGTAGGGCGAGATGGGGAGGGAGTGTTAGAGGGGCAAATGGAGAGGAAAATAACAGTGCTGCAGTATCAAGAAAAGCTAACTAGAGTGCAGTTACATGGAAATATGGGACACGGAGATAGGGGAGATCGGGAGGGAGTGGGGAGGGGTACGTGGGCCAGAGGAAGAGATGCTGCTTAGGAAGCAGTAGGAGACCTGAACAAATCATCTGGAAGGAGATATCAGTCAGGAAATTTAAAAAATCCTTACATCAAACAGGACAAGGTTTATTTTGTGATAATGTTTTCCATCCCACATTTTTATTGACTGTTAGTGATTCAAAGCTGCAATAGGGTCTTCATAGTGTTCAGTTTAGCACAGATAAATGATTGTATTTCATTTGTGTTCAGGATGATGTGCAACGCAATTCTAGCAGCACTTGCCTCTGGTATCAGTTCTGCAGTGTTTGTGTGCTCAATGCAGAATATACAGAACATAGGAAAGCCAATGATTTTGCAGACAAGTTTCACCACAAATCAGACAAAACACTGCATGTTCATTTATTTATTTTTTATACTTTATTTTATATTCTTCAAATGCCAATCCATAGCGCATTCCTGGGCTTGCATTCAAATATAACCAATTTTTTGTATGTGTGTCTTTTCATTATTCTGTTTCAGTGTCTTTTGAAAAACGTCTCTCTACCCAGACAATGCCAGTCTGCTGTTCATCTGGAAGATGAAATTGTGATCTGAGATCTGCTACCCCACAGGTGGAGCTGAAGCTCTGCCCCCTCCTGCCTCCCATCCCAAGGTGAGAGGGCCCACTTTGTATCCTTCAGCTTTCTGATGGCATCTCACAGGCCAGAGATGTGGTTCCATTGCTGCAGCAACTGTATATTCAAGACTCACAAGATATAAACTGGCATAGACTTGGCCATCATGTTTGAGACTTTTACACAACCCCCCTCCCCTGCTCTGTATTTTTGATAAATAAATCAGTCCAATTAAATAAAGCTTTTTTCATCACAACCATTTTTTACAACAGTTTCAAAACCACAAAAACCCCACTTGGACATTCAACAAACATGTACTGAAAGTGACATCAAAGCAAAACACACAGCGATTTACATGTCTACATTTCTCGAGTTGTGCTTTTGTTGTTGCTTCTGCCTGGAAGTGAACTGTGCCTGCGAGGAGGAGGAGGAGGACAGGGAGGAGCAGAAGGAGGATGATGAGAGCTCCCTGTCCTCGCCCAGACAAGCCTCTGCAAGAAATGACGTGGCACATAGCACTGGGACAAGGATGTGGGGTTGGGCAGGAACATCTGCGGGCGGAAGGTGGCCTTTGCAGAGGAGAGGGTGGTGGCAGAAGCAGATCCCCAAGGTACAGGCAGTGGGGTCTGGTCCGGCCAGTGCACCCAGCCTTGGCATGAATGCAGTGCCACTCTCTCCATCACTCTCTCCCTAGCCAGAGAGCAAGAGAGTGAGGGAGAGAGAGAAAACACATGAAAGGGCTATAAATGAGTGTCTCTTCAACGCTGTGGCAACACAATCCCACTATTAGAGTGTGAAATAAACACACAGGTTACCAGGCTTTTACAGGTACAGCAGCTCTCCCACCCTCTTTGCAATCTGCATTGTACCTTTTGAGCCTGTCAAACTGATATATTTAGAGTCCCAGTATTAGGTCACTGGAAAATGAGGTGATCCATTTATTTCCTTAATTGCATATTTATTCATCCCAATCAGAGGCTGAGTAACATTACAGGTCAAAATGAATAGTTATGGTGCATGAGATCCTAGGGTAGGAAGTCACCTATGGGAGACCATTTGCTACAGCAGAGACACTCCAGAGTTCTAAGTTTAACACACCTGCAACGCATCCCCCCAAATCAGCTATCTCGGGAGATGGTGTTTGGGTGGCCCAGCTCCCTGACCCATTTAGGAGTTTGTTAGCACATGAGGCAAGGGTGGGGTGCAATTCGAGGCTCAGCAATTGCGCTCGCCATTTGTTGCCATGCAGTTTAGTTTTTAGCAAGAGTCAGGCCAACTGGAAGCAGGTCTGTTATCATGGGCACTGTAGAGTCCAGAAGGACTTATAGTGATATACATCAAGAACAGTATTTTCTTTAATCTTCGCAAAGGCTGGCAGGATAAGGTGGTCTGGAGCTGGAAAACAGGGGAACTTAATTGATGGTAAGACCACTACTGACACACGGTGGGGGGATTGCTGTCATTGTCTCAACCCAAGCAGAATCTGGTGTTACCACAGAGCACATGGATCAGAGTGCAGACTTAGCTAATGACTAGACTAGCTAATTTGCTAATATAAATGCCCATGAACTCGAAAACTATTATTCTTATTAGTCTAAATACAGTTCCCTTCATAGCATTATTATATTTTTACTAATAATTCGTCCTTTTTGTGACACTGACAGCTTAAATTTAAAATATTCAAATAAAGAATAAAGAATCTCAAATGGCAAAATTGAGTTAATTTGTAGTTTTTCAAAAATTCTACACATTTTCCTAACAGGAAAATTAAAGAACAGTCTCAAATGTTAATAGCAATATTTTCTGCACAGAAAACACATTTGTACCCTATGGCTGTTGACCGTTCCAGGACAATTCGGTGTGCGTGGTTGCAGAGAGCAGCAGAGTGAAGCAGTAGATGCGTCTCCACTGTAACACTAATGGCTGTAAACTCTTTCCTTGTGTTTCTCATCAGGTGATACAGGGTCAGCGGTGTTTGCCTGTTCGACGCATTTCAAGGATGGGTTGGCGGGTGCAAAACACAAACACAAACCTGTTAACAACAGCAAGGGGACACAAGCCACGTTTTGCTTTTTTAACCATAACATAAAAAGGTGCACATACTTGCTTACTTAAGAAAATGGTCTGAATCACAATGCTACTGTCATCCAGAACGCTGAATCAGACCACATATCAACAAAGAAACTACAAACACTGAATTAGCCCTTGAGGTCAAACAGTCCCACATGGACAAGCAAGTAAAAAAAAAATCAGATATCAAAATGAAAACAAAACCAGGCCGGTTTCTTTTCAGTATCAAAAAAGACAAGAGGCTCCGTCAAGAAAAAGACCTTCACCCCCCCCCTTGCTCAATTGGTGGTAAAGCCTGAGGTGGGAGGGGTGGAGGTGGGCACCGTTTCTCTGAGTAAGGTGTGGATTTTATGTGAATTATAGTGCGGTTCGGCACAGTGCTGTGTTCTAAATCGTCTGGCCTAAAAAAGGACCACAGCCTCTTTCAGTCGGTGTCAAATCCTTCTTTCCCAAACTCATGTGGCTGATGGAATCACAGACAGGCACCTCGCCTATGAACCCTGGGCCTTTCTGCTCAAAAAAATAAACAAAGGAAATTTACATACATAACATGTTTTTCACTTATTCCCTCTTTTGTAGTGCTTTGCAGTTCTAATTTGTTATTTCTCTTGTGACCATTGCTGTTACTGTTATAATATTTCCCTTTCAGTGTTCTCTTATCTCTCATTTTGTTGGGTTGCTCCTTTAACCAGTCTGAGCCTGAGCAATAGTTCCAAAGCAAAGGGATGGATGTGTGTGTGTGTGTGTGTGTGTGTGTGTGTGTGTGTGTGTGTGTGTGTGTGCGCGTGTGTCTGTCTGTCTGTCTGTCTGTCTGTATGGTTGGAGGGGATGGCAGGGGGAAGTCAATGCACTGCTTGTGCCCACCACTGGGCAGTGCCCTGGTCCTTGGGCTTTTGGGAAACAGGTGTTTACTGGAAGGAGAGATAGGTGGGTAACAGTCAGGGTAGGAAGGGAGTGGGGAGGAGACAAGGCAAGAGGAGGGGTAGGGCAGGGCAATTAGCCCAGAGCTTCTTTGCCACTCTCTCGCTCCCGCTGGCCACTCTTGTTCATTTTCATCTCTGTCAGCTGGATATACCGCAACACATTAGTGTCTGAGAGCAAAGGAGAAACAGAGAGAGGGGTGGTGGGGGTTACACCAGTTCTTCCATATAATCACTGTCAACACTCCACTGCCAGCTCTATTGTTCTGCATGTATTGTAACAGAACACACACTTTATAGGTGGAGTCAGTCACACATAATCCAGAGACTCGCTCCTTACATCATTCTTTTCTTTTGTAAATAACAAATGACCTCTGTGAACATCGTTTTAGCTACGTGGCAACTCATCCCTACTCTGTGCACCTCTCCAAGGCAACCCAAAAGGAACCATGGGTATTGTAGCATCCTACCTGTGGGCTCACGACTTTTGGCATCACGCAAGTAGCGCAGAGCACGGTCGTAGTCACCCAGGTGGTAGTAGGCGATGCCGGCGCGGTACATGGCCTTGAAGTGGTCTTGCTGGTGGCTCAGCACCTTCAGGCAGTACTCCTTTACTCGCTCGTAGTTCACCAGCTCTGACTGAAGGAGGCATGCTGGGACACAAGAAGTGGGGAGGTTTTTATTAACCCCTCAAACATGCTGTGAAAGTCAACAGGGGGCTGAAAACCACTGCAGTTCTTAGATGTGAGGACAGAGAATTAGCGAACAAGTGAAGGGGAAAGCAGGTGAGAGACAGACAGGAACAAAGAGTCACAGTAAAGAGAGTGTAAGCACAGTTTAGTTTAACATTTACAGTAATGATGTGGCCCTTGGTGCCACCCTGTTGACATCGCCAGTCCTTGCAGGCCTCAATGTGCAGTACAGCAGTCAGATGTCTGGTGGGACAACATGCTAAGATGTGGACCTTGGAAGTCAAAAATGAAAGCAAAATCATTTAGAATGTGATACTTCTTAAACACCACACAGCAAATTACACCCACCATATACTAAAAGACTGTGAAGTAGGCATTAACAGGGCTGCAAATTGCATTGGAACTTTTTATTGAGGTAAATGAGTAAGATTAAATGGGAATGAGCTTTGTGTACTGAGCTATTTGCACAGATAAGATAAATAAGATGATAAGATCAATTGTTGCATACTGATTTCTTTTTACAAAGAATAGGCACCTTTTCAGTATATAGCCTTTAGAATTAATGACAGATGTTGATAGAGAAACAGAAAACATAAACCTACTGCATTCAACAAAAAAGGATCTGAGCATCGTCGACCGCAGAGGACAGAAACACAATCATAAGGTTCTGACTGGGGGTGTAGTCAAGTGGTAGGGACACTGTTTCTCTAAGGAGTAAAATATAGTATAGATGAGCACAGTGCTACATTCTAAATTATCTGGTTTATAATGAGACTATGGGCTATCTCAGTCAGACTTGCATCTTTCTGGCTGAATGTGCACCTCTTTGTCTACTAAAACACATCACAGAGATAAAGGCAGAAATTAAACATTAAATAACAAACTGAAATTGCAAGATGGCTGGTGGCACTAAAAACTGAAAGGACATGAACAGAATACAATTGAAGGGAGACAGTTTTAAGAAGCAACTGGTTTCTATGAGTACACCTGGAGCCTGGAAATGCTCTGTCTGCCGACACATGTGCCAGTTAGTGTTCCAGACAACTTCAATTTGGAGGCATTGCCAACTAATTGGACATTTACAGTGAGTTTTGTTTGTTAAATGACAGATGACAGCCAAAGTCAGGATTTAATCAAGGGTCTGAACGATACTGTAGGAAAAAAACAAGAACTGCTCAGACTTGGAAAAGCTACTGGAGTCCTGTGGGGGACCACCAGACACAGATCCTGACGACAACTGTAAAGTGGTCTGAATAGGGTGCTTGCTCAGTCATTACCTAATAAACTACTCCAGATACCAAGCAGTAGTGCACTGCAGTTTGCAGTAAGTCCCTCGCCTTTTTTCTTTCATTTTACCTGAATAAGAGTTTGTGAATTTTGACCAGGTTTATAGTCCAGGTTTATGGTGAATGCAGTACCTCTTGTTGTGACAGCTCTTGCAACATTTGTTTTTGCTAACAGGGAAAAGGTGGGTTTAGCAGGGAAGTTTTGCACTGTGGTGTACATAACACCTGTGTCTGCAAACTGCAGGTTAGAAACCCAGGTGGGGTAGGGATGCTAGCAATAGGTATAACTGAAAATTGATACTGAGTGTCAGTATACAATAATAATAATAATAATAATAATAAGAAGAAGAAGAAGAAGAAGAAGAAGAAGAAGAAGAAGAATCAACAGTGGCATACCTTAGCACACCATCACCTGTTCTTTTTACCCTGGCATGTTTCCTGAGCCTCTCCCTTGGCCCCTTCTCTCTGCCCCCTCAAGAATACACTGATATACAGACAGTCCTGTCAGGAGCCATTAACTGGGTGCAAGTATGACTCAGGACTGAGAGACCAGCGGGGGCAGGCATTGGGCAGGGCAGCAGGGTCGATGGGATCAGAAATGGGGGGAGGGGGGCCACTGGCATTATGAAAAGCGACATTTGTGTAGCAGTGCCTGTCACCTACCCAAAGCTCACAGCCTCCTGTACAGAAACAAGGGAGAGGGCAGCTGAACGGGTCGGAAATGGCGCAGCACTTTTAGATCTGATTTCATCAGAGGTAAAGCCAGTGGAGTGTTTTAGCTAATGCAAAAATGATAGAGAAGAAGAAATGAAAGGAAGCAGAAAGAAAGTTATGCATAAAGGGCATGGTTTATCAAATGAAGAGCATGAAGCAATGTTAGCAGGCAAATATACTGTTGGCTTACAAGTTACTGGTTTCCAAATACCACCATATAAAAATGTCTGAATGTATCCAAATCAACATCACAAGAAAAGAGATTAAACAAAGCGTTCTCAAATCTTAATGACCTTGCTTGTGATCCCCAGCAGCGGTGTCAAAGATTCAAGTGTATTACACTCTGAAGTCAGTGTACTGACTGAAGCTGAATTTTGATTTGTTTTGTAATCCTCTTTTTTCATAAACACATTATGTAACTGCAGAGGTCTTTCAAATACATATGTGCTGAATTTTGGTCTATTTCCTTAGCAGAAAGGGTGTGAGGCAGAGGAAAAGAAAAAACAGGACTGGATCATCAAAATTCTGTTGAAAAAAAAACTTTTCTGGAACAAATGGAACTCAATAGCGAAGTGTTACAACTCTGTTCTACAAGAGTGATTCTACAGTATGTGGCATGTTACATAGTAAAACATACAGTGATATAACTGGCCATATGAAAAATGCAACACGCTATAGTGTTGTACACAAATACATGTTTGTAAACAGGTTTCTACTTGGCCTCAAAGACTGCTGAGATAGCAGATTTCCAAATTATGCAACCATTCATCAACCCATTGAAGTGTCAATAAGAATAAGTATCCATGTCCACTTATGTCCCAACCTTCTTTTCCATCTCTCCCTTTGTTCTTTCCCACCGGACCTCTGGAAAGCTTTCAGTGGATCCAGTTTCTGCCTCTAATGGATTAATGGTCATTCCAACTCTCTTTGTGCGACTCCTAAACCGTCTGTCTCACTTATGCTGTGCTTGTTGCCAGGCACAGCGGCTCACAGCAGACAGCGAAACAACAAGGCATCAGCGCAAGGCTGGGGAGATGAGGTTATGCTAAAACAGTTGCTGAGTAGTGCAGGAGGGCATGCCAATGATGGCAAGAGGTGGTGCCAAAGAGGAAGAGGGACAGTGACATACTGCAGTCTTGTTTGTATAACACAACAGCACAGAAATAGGTCCAGAACACTTGTTGAGTGGAAAAGGAAATTCCCACTATAACAGTAAAATGAGGAGGCTTGACTCTTGGAGTGGCCCTAAAATAGAGCCATGCAGCACCCCAATTTGAAAGATGCAAAGAGGAGAGAGGTTATGGGTCTATGTTGGTCAAATCCCTACACCCACATACACAGCTCTGTGTGATCTTCCAGAGCCCTCAGAGAGGGGAAAAAGGAGCTAATGGATATGCCCATGTGTGCCAGGAAAGAGTAAATGGAAATCTCAAGTCAATTAACAGAGTAATCTCAACCACATGTGCCACGAGCTGTTAATGTGTTAGGGGCATTGGGCTGCACTCTTTCAGCTCTGCACTTCTGAACTTTTCACCCTGTGGAAGAGGGATGTATAGGCTGGATGTAATGTAAGGTACAACATCCAAAAAAATGCAACTTCAATGTCATGAGGTATGAGAATGGGACTGCAGAATTCTTTGTGTGAATCTGCTTGTGGTGGGGTATAATGATATTTGCTTAAGATACCAAAAAGGGCAAAAAAGGGTTAGGGTTTCTTTCATCTGTAATTCAAAGTCATACTTAGGGAGCTGAAAATGATCTGAGGGAGGGACTGATACAATAAATAAACACAAATGATGGAAACTCACCAAAACTGATTGTGATAGGTCCCTCACCCTGCCCATGCTATTATACTTCCAAGGCCTGCACTAAGAAACAAATTTTCTCTCTTTGAAACAGTTTCATGACAAGTCGGGAACTTGAGGCATTGTTAATTTAGGGCTGATCTTTGCAGGCAGTGATTACACTCCTGTCCATCTTGCAGTAATTACTTCTGTGGGATCTTAATGGCAGTTGTAAACACCCATCAGAAATGCTGACACCTGCCCCCCAACCCCCATGCGCTCTCCTGTCTTCAACCCTTCCGTCCCACACTCTCTCCTTTAACCATTTCTCCCTCAAAACCATTTCACCACTGACACCCTTTCAGAGTTTTAGACCATTTTGACATTAACTTGGGGGATTATTGCTCTGAGGATGTATGCTGGCAGGGTGCTAAAATGCTACGTCTAATTGCAACCTTCATGCAATTCATTGGCTCGTCATTTGAATACAGACACACAGATCCAAGCAAACCGTACCCATTCCCCAATACCCCCAAAAAGCTATTAATGTTCTCCTTCTACATTCTTCATGCTTTCTTGCACCAGTGTTTCAATATTCTAAACACACATCCCATTATTGTGCAGGTTTCACATGTTACCTTGGTATGATGTGCCAAAATGCCTCAGAAAGCGGTAATAAACATAACGGATCCTGTAGTAAATTGACCTGCCACACAAAGCAAGCCCCAAAGGACATTGAGCTGTTCCCTTTAAAAACCTTCTAAATTTGTTTGGTCCTTTCATTTTCATGTTCTGTTATATACATCCCTCTTTTTGTTCTAGTACAAAATCTTTCTGAGTCCAGTGCCTGTTATGATCACCTGCTTCTTTGCCTTGTGCTTTGTTTCTTTCTCTCACAGGCTGCCTCTTTCTGACAGCCACTCTTCTTCACTGTTCAGGTAAGGTAAGCCTCAACTCCAGACTAATGGCCAGCTACTCTGGTATTGCCTGATACTTATATTAGCTTCAGTCATAAGCAAAATTTCCCTTGCAAGAGTGCTGTAAAGCAGTATCACTGGAAATGGCCTATTTCCACCTCTCTCTCTATCTGTCCTAGAATTCACTATGCAGCTGTAAGGCCAGAGTGTGAAGCCCAATCCTCATTTTCTCTCTGTCTCATCCAAGCCCTACCCCACCCTGTCTGTGGATGGGTCTCCATGGACTTGACATACAAGTGAGCTTGTAGATTTATGCCTCTGGGAGTTCATGCATACTCTGCTGTCCCCTCCTTCTCTGGCGTCGTCAGCACAACCATGGGATTGACGAATGAGCTGTGGAACAGGTGTCTACACAGCGCGCCACTAATTGGCGCCTACAGACTACTGTGCATCTCATACACACACACACACACACACACACACACACAGATACACAAACAAACACATACACATACGCAGATACACACACACACACACACACACACACACCCCAACTTCAATATTCCCCCAGTACATGTTTTTTACCTCCTTCCCTCATTTACGCCACTTGCTATCTGTACAGTTGTTCTGGAAACTGCATCCACAAAAACTTCCTCAGATTAACAATACAAAACAAAAAATCAGGGAAATGCAGACAAGCAGTTATCTTTTCAAGTTGCCTGGGTGCGGGAAGTCATCCATGTCTGTATTTTGTTGTAACGTACATAAAATATTGATGATTTCTCTTTCCTGTAAACCTCTCCAGTACTCCGAGTGCAAACATGAGTCAGCTCTCCAGTCAATGCCTTCATTTATCATGAGGATGTGGTCTTGACACTTGGCCTTGGTGTTAATACTGAAACCTACATTATCCATATTAACACCATTTTTATCCTGCCTGCAGTGGGGGAAAGGGCAGAGTTCAGTATCACTGCTGAATTATATGGAAATGTACAGAATACATGGATCTGGGGAGATGTGGATTACAAAGTTATTGAGGGATATCTGGTTTACAACAGGTAAACAGGTTGTTGTCATCATCACCATGGTTACTGTATATGCTCCATGTGTATGAATACGAGTGCATCTGGTAGCAAGGCCGTGTCAAATCCAAGGCCACTTGTCCTCAGATGACCTGTTATTTTGTAAACTGCACTGTGTGCTCCATGAGGACTGGGAAGCTGGAGGACCAGGGTGCATCTCCAGGGAAACGCAGCCCTCACTGACAGGGATGACTGGCTGTCCAGACTCACCACACCCCAGTGGAAGCAACCAGGTAACATGTAGCTGCATTGCGCAGTGAGGACACAACTGCAGCTGTGGCCTGTAACCATTTTTATTACCACTGAAAAAAGTAATACATGGTTCACTGGTGCATTCAATATATATGAAAGCAGCAGCATGACCTAAAGCTGCTGTACACAACAATAATTTCTATAAAGCTCCTGAAAGCACCACACCACTCTAGCAACCTGTAAACTAACAGGTTCCTAACATTGTACATAGAAAGTTGTTCATATGCAAGGGGTTACATTCTTTAAATGACTAGGTAACGGTATATTAGTGTTAGGCTACAAGTTCATCATGTATTACTGAGGTCATTAAATTATTAGTAACAGAAACATTACAGGTACATTATTGCAGGCAGCAGGGAGTAGTTGTAGTTAGAGCTGTCATCTTACATTCAAGAGACCGAGGTCTGAATCCCACATCTTGCTACACCATTGATCAAGATGTTACGAACTGCTACCATAAAAATTACTCAACTGTAAAAATAGCTAGATTATGGCAAATGAGTTAGTATTTAAACATCATGGTGATAAGGTGATTTTGAAAAGTTCAGCTAAAGAAATATGACTAACCTATCCAAAGATCAGCATATGTTGTTTGTATTATATATGTATTTTTTCGATTTATAAAACAGAACTGTTAAAACACTGCAGATTTGTTTGCATCTTAACAAATATATATAGTTTCCCAATATGTAAAAAGTGGGAGAACACCAAAATCAGCAATTCCTGTGAGTTATAAATGGTGAGCCACCATTTGATAGTACAAGTCATTCATTGCACTCTGTGCATGAGTACTGACTGTTAAACACAGCGCTCCTCTCCTACAATTACACAACCTGGAGCAAGATTTCACTTTACTTTGAGAATTATATGAGAAAATTATTAGTCATGCATCAGACTCTGCTCATTGACAGAAAGTGAAAAAAAGTGAGGCAAGAAGCGTAATGTAAACATAGTATTTCACCGTAATTCGTGCTTCACTGCAATCCGCTACAGTGCACTGTGTACAGCACGTCACAGGCAGAGAGTACAGTACTAACACAAGCACAGTATTTTCAGTGTTTTTTTCACCCCTAGTTTGCAGCTCTATGATGTGTACAGTTTTAACAAGAAGACCATTTCTGTACCAAAATCACATCTGTGGGCTCAGAGACAGAAAATGGGGTTCTGCTTCCTCCTTCCCTCACTCTCTGCTTTCCCCTTCCTCATTCTTTCTCTCTTTTCTGCACTGTGTACATGTTTATCACGTCATTTTTTGGGGCATCTGTTTCTGCCTCTGAGTGCTATGTTGCAATGTTTAACTGAAGCCAAACAGAAGCTTTGCCACTCCCCCTCTCCCCCTCTCCCCTTCCTACTCCCTCTCACAGCCACCTGGGCTTTATTCACCACAACGACAAGAGCACTTCTGCCCTCCCAGAGCTTTGAAACACGGGTAGCTTTGCAGTTTATCTTGTATCCTCCTACATGCAATAAAAAAAAATCACAGTAGAAATAGATACAATTAAAACAAAAACAACAGACCATATTGTCCCTTCACAGAGAACCCAGAGGGTAAAATCTAGGCTTTTCTTTCCTGTCCTTCTCTTGTTTCCCTCTGCTCATGTTGTGCCACCCGGCACACAGATCACTGAATGGGGCAGTGGCCAGTAACAGGACTGTGAATGGGAGGCATGGTACAGTTCATTATGATGGCTCTGGTGCCGAGTAGAAAGTGATGCCAAGGCCATGCCATCTGCAAACCTGGCACTCAGTTCAAACTCCCTGCTCCCCTTCCTCTCCTCCTCCTCCCCCCATCGTGACCCATGCTCTGTCAGCTCCTCGACGTGGGGCATTTCTGGCAATGGATGAAAAAAGAAGGACTTTGGGGTTTTCCTTTCATCTGAGGAGCTGCAAAGTTCATGATAAGTTCAGGTGGTGCTGCTTACAAGCCCAGGAGACTGAATGTAAAACCTTCTCAAACCTTCTTATACTGGCAACAATAACTGCCAGCGGAGATCATGTAAAAATGCAACTGAAAGTCCTGAAATAAAAGGACTGTTGCTGGGGAAAGGAAGGTGAAGTGCACCCAAGTCAAACTGCAGGTGGAGTTGGCAAGCAGATTACAAAATGGTGGGACGGATGTATAAATGTATGCGTTTATAGACATGTTGATTTCACCTGCTTTTGGCTGTGTGAAAGTAACTCAATAGTCCACAGAATCAGGGGGTTTTTAGAGAAATGGAAAAAGAAGCAGCTGTGCTATGTCTGCCCTAGGGCAGAATGAGCAACGTACCATGTGTTTGCCTCAGGGGTATATACTGTGCTTTTACTTTCTGGTGAAATGAGTGATGATAAGCTACATATAAGGCTCAAGGTGGATTTCAGCAACCATTTGTGAGTAACAATTATTTCATAATCATCATTGTCATTATTGTTGGCAGGTTAGGCATGTTGGATGTAACTGTTGGCACAGATTTCCAGTGCTTTTTTGATTATTTTGTTTTCATTTGTTAGTCAAGATATATTTGTAAATTATGTGCATATGGTGTTACTTCTGAGAAGCCTACTTGGCAAATCAAATGCACTCAGAAAAGTGTGTAAAACTCATATAGTCAGACTGTTATATATTTGTCTAATGTAAATAAGTACCAAAAAGAAAGAAGCAAAAACCCGTTTTTTTAAGGGACCGCAGGACTTTGGATGTTTCTGTGTGTGATTCACTCCCTAGTTGAGCCCAGCAGTGCAATATAGGGCTGTGGAACTTTCCTTAGTAACCCCAGGCCTCCAAAATGAAATAAGACAAACAACAGATTAATCTACTTATAACAAACTACATGCCAGGGAAGTGGTTAATGTCTCATGAAAGAGGAAAAAAAGGAGATTACCAAGACTATCTTCTTTGGTCCTTTTTTATAACAAGCAAGAAATGGACAATTTATCTTGTTACCCTGCACTTGGACAGAGTCAGTTGGCATACTGTCATTTCTGTCATTTCTTCCTTATTTTCTTTTATCATTACCTATTTAATCTTGCCGCAAAACATTTGTGCCCAGGCAAATGCATGCAAAAAACAGCAATTTATCTCTCTTTCGGTTTCCCACTTTCTTGCGCTGTCCTTTATTTTGTTGTGTCTCCACTAAACACTTATGTTCTCCTGCTTCCTCTGTCCCTCCATCTCTGTCACAATACAATTACTGCACCTCACTAAGCCCACGATCAATACATTCGGAGAAAACTATTTATCATCTTCATTTGTGTATATAATTTAAAAACCAGTGGCCAATGCAGGGACAAAAATCACATCATGAGGAGCGGACATTGTGAAGGCTCTCTCTCACACACACACACACACACACACACACACACACATACACAGACACACACACACACACACACACACACACACACACAAAACACTGTCGTTGTGGTCATGATGGGCCATGCAGGATTCTGCCTGTCACTAGACCAGATCTTGCCCTGCCTGTGTGGTGCTTTCTTATTGCTGAGACAAACAGAAACATGGTGACCGGGTGCCATTCATTCCATCCCTGTTGTCCCTTTTGACAGCTCTCACTCCCTGCCCAGTCTAAGTTGGAGTCCATCAAAAGAGGTTCTTCTAAAGCGGCCACATAACTGTAATAAGGCAGTTTGTGCTACACAAAGCCATAATTTTAAGGATAGGAGCAAAAAGGAAGAGACCTAAACAATGTCGCAGGAACCCTGTGCTGGCGGCACCAATGGTAAAACACGCTTTTCTCCTTCACACCTCATTGAGCTTCCATGGGACTAAAATTGTATAAACTGACAGCTGAATATCTTCACCCTGCTGCCACCCCTCCACCCCCCAAAAAGAAAAAAAAATCAGACCATGAGCCCAGCATGACACAGGGCACACTGTGTAACTGTGGTGCAGCCTGGGGCCTGTAACCATCCTCACTCCTCTGCCTCGCATTGAGCACCCAAACGAAGGGCAGCTCCCTCACATCCACAACATAGCAGGTGGCCATTGGGGGTCATGCAGCTGCAGAACTCAGGAAACCTTTGGGGACCCTGTGTCAGATGGTTCTTCTTTATGTGCAGAACCATCACTTTGTGGCTTTTCAGCCTTCAATAAACACCACAGTGCAGAACCTAGTATATATTTACATGACAGAACATGACCAGCAAATAATCCCTCAGAATCCCTGTGACACAGAAGCGGCGTGCTGCCATCAGAGGCTCTTACAGCAACATTGTGTGCTGGGTGAGATACAGCCCAGGGGCTGAGGGGGGTGGCAGGTGTTTCAGTCCCATCAACAGCTGCTGAAGTGGAAGATCACCTCACTGCAGGTAACCTTGTCAGCGGGACTGAGCTGATGGCTATGGAATCTGTTTCCCTGAAGCGTGTTGTAAGAGGAAATGTCACAAAGAAGGACACAGACACAGACACAAATAGGGAGAGAGCGGCCGCAGGGGAACACGAAACAAAGAAAAAGCAGGCAGAGGATCA
The DNA here is from genome assembly GCA_900497675.1 of Arapaima gigas. Taxonomy (NCBI): domain Eukaryota; kingdom Metazoa; phylum Chordata; class Actinopteri; order Osteoglossiformes; family Osteoglossidae; genus Arapaima; species Arapaima gigas. Next base: position 143,363 of record UFQX01000445.1, read on the forward strand.
CTGACAATGAATAAATAAAAGTGCAGATTAATTAAGCTCTCATGACAGGGTATGAATAGATGCTAAGAAGACAGGGCACAGAAAATTGGTGCACCCTAAATCGGGTTTGGTCTGGGACTAATGGTCTATAACAACAGGGAAAGCAGCAGAATTTTGACAGGGAGGTAAACAGCGCAGCAGGACGAGCTCTGGGCTCCGCGCGGATGCCACTTATTGTCCCTCTTCTCATTATGTGTCAGAGTTAACAGAGGCATTGGCGGCCTGTTCCGACCCCTCCAAAAACAGCGCACAGTTGTTGCGGGAACAATGGCAGCGGGGGAAGCCCACGGGTCCGACAGCGCGGGGCTGCCGGCGGAGGGACCACTCACCGGTGAGGCTGTCGTAGCACTCGATCTCCGTGCTCTCCACGGCTCGCTGCTGCTCCTCGGTGAGCTTGGCCGCCGCTTGGTTTAGCAGGTTCACCTCAGAGCCCGTGGTGCCCTCAGCGACGTGCACGCCCTTCAGCTGCAGCAGAGCCCGGTGGTACTTTCCGATCGCTTCCCGGAATTTCTTTTCCTTGTAGCACCGGTGGCCCTCTAGCTTAAAGTCCACCGCTTTCTGTATCTTCGTCTCCATCTCGAGCTCCGCTGCGCCGGCACGGCAGCCCACGCCTCCCCCTCCGCCGCCGCCGCCGCCGTCCCCGCCCGCCGCCGCCGCCAGGCTCCGGCCGCCCGTCTCCGGGTAGCTCTTGAGGCTCTTGATCGAGTGCTGTTTGGCGTCCATGTCCCTCAGTGCGCGCGACAGCACAACGCCATGCTGCTCCGGCACGAGCGTGCTGTGCATAAAGGATGCGAGGAGCGACGGTTGGACGCGTTCGGCGACAGAAAGAGACCGCTGCACGAAACGTCGCAGCGCACGTTCCTGCAAAATGCAGACAAAATGATTGATGCCGACGAGGTGTTCACAGCTCTGACTCGTGTGTTTGTTCCCTAAAACTGGCTGATTCCTTCGCGCTGAACACCCTACTCGGCGGCTCGCGCGGAACAGCGATGCTGTGGGAAGGACGACCGCCCCGATCGTAGCCCCCCCCCCCTTCTAAGCTCAAGCCGCCGGCACGCGCAGCTTCAGCACCACGGATAGCTAACTCGGGCTCGTGCGCGCGTGCCCGCTGCATTATGGGAATGGTGGAGTCGTGCTCAGTTTCAGAGATGCTCGCGAAACACACGACTCTGTGAGCATGGCTTGAAAAAAGTGAAGCACAAACAAAAAAGAAAACGAGCCAAATATTAAATGATACATTTAAAAGTCTCGGATAACTATGGATGTAGCAACTCATATTGAAGTAAATTAAATAGAGGATTATGATAGTCCACCTGGTGCCTTTACCGCTGGAACAGTCAAATTAACTGTTTCCTTTTATTATTATTATTATTATTATTATTATACTATGTTCGTCGTCAGATAAACAACTTTCCAATTATTTACACAGCGCGCATTCGTTAGTGAAGCAATTCAAAGAATGGCAGTAAAGAACGCTACAGAATGTGGGATTCGAAAAGACAACATACAGAAGAATATTAGAAGAATCTTAAAACGCTCAGTCGAAATGTTTTATTTTAAATGGGATTGTAAACGCTGACATTTTTGTTTCTAACTGGTCTTTTGTATCTTATGATGTAATGAGAACGGTATAGATGTTTTGCACAATGTTATACTTTACTTTTGAATTTATGTATAGTTCTGTTTGCTTTAGTTTTTAAAGAAAACTTAAAAATAAGACAATTCATTGTATGACCCCCGTTAATTTTTTCCAGTAACTAAACATTATCAAAAAAAATACGCATTTACTGTAGTACAAAAAATGGACAGGGAATTGAAAAATAGGGTCGATTATTTTAGCATGGAAAGTGGGGCTCCGTTGCTGGAAGTAAAGATGAGAAAAACGTAACTGTGTTGTGGGACAGGAGCCGCGATCTCGCTCTGGAACCCCAGATCAGTCTGAACAGCCTTTATGGAGCTGTGATGCAACCTGGACCATTAACCCAACTAGTCACATTTGATCCAGGGTCCCTTTTCAAGCTCCATCTGTGAGTCTCTCCCACTGATCTGTGATCGTTGTAAAGCTGCTTTGCTTTACTGAACGGAAACCCAAACTTGTGTTTGACCCACATTTTGGAAGGGCACTCAGTTTAGAATGTCACATATATTAACATCACTAAAATAAATTGTGAACAATGGAGTAATAACTGTAATCAGTTGCTGACGGTTTAGCAACATAAAGTACTTGCCTGTTTTATAATAAACTCTATATACTGATATGGAAAACAAAATTAAAAATGGAAATATGTTGTCTGATTACATTTGCACAGTGTGTGATGGTAATCGTTTAGAAAAGCAACACCTTAAAAAAGCAATCAGAATGTGTAAGGGCCCATTCAAATATAATTATTGGAAAGGTTTTGCAGAAGGAAATCCACCAAGCAGGGGCACAGTTGACTACCTCTGCAGCAGAAAACATGTGGGATATGGATAATGTTCAACCATCTAAACCAAAAGCTGTGGAATAAAAGGCTAACAACTCCAACAATTCAACAGCACAATATTACTACCATGTTGTGTAATTTTAATTCTTAGTTGATCATTTTATTTTTTTAAATGCACTTATACCCATTTCAGAATTTATCATCCTGGATCAGTTCAGATTAATTACATTCTCATGTAGATGCCAAAGTTGGATTCCCTAGATATGAACTAGAGATCTCCATGTTTACTGTACCAGTATTAGAATGGCAGCAGCAATATGTATTTTGAATATAAGCAGCAGAAAAGCATATAAACAAGCATTTTTTTTGTACTGACAGCAGTAGGGAGCAGTACACCAGTTGCTCATGCAAGAACTTTGGGCTTTTTACAGCCCAAATCTTAATTTGTCTGAGAAGCAACAGCCCTACAAGTACCTTACTCTGTACCTTATTATAGTTATATCTGGGTTTACCACAGTTCTCCAGTTTGCAGAAGCCCTAAGGTCTAAAGAATTTGGAATGTGAAGCTGGTTACCATTTCTGACATCAGGCACTTAAGCTTTCTGCTGATTGGTTGCTTTACACATAAAGCTACTCAGAGATGTGATGGCAGCCTGGCTGTTGGGGAAACCATGGCAACATCAAACTCACTGTTCTTAGTGTCTTTGCCTTTAACATCAATAATCCTGCAATCAAGCCATTTCCAAATTAGACCACAGATGATGGGGAGTGCAGTTTAGAAACAGGTAACTAGCTCTCAAAAGGATGCAGATCCACTTTTTCAGTAATTATGAATGTCAAAAAACAAAATAAATTTTAAATATATGCATTATAGAATAATGGGATTTATAATATGGAATGTAAATTTGTAAAACTCAAAATGTGTTATCCTTCTATAATCAATCCACACAAAGTTTCTTTTTTGTGCACCTGCTATTCACCATGTTTTTCTCAGTAAGAATACTCACAAATTTATTTTAACAGTGATGTCTTTAAAATGTAGGTGCATGTGGCAAGAAAGTGTTCTGATTATGGATGAATGATAAATGCAGCCCCAATCTACGCTTATGGTGAAATCCAGGGACTGCAAGAAAGCACCAAGTGGCAGCTAGCTATGCAATGGGGATATATGCATTTAAAAAACCTTCACACTTCACTTTTGAGACAACAGCTCGTTTCTGTGGACTTCTCACTTGGCAATCTTGGAACCTATTGTACTCAATGCACATAACTGATACACTGAAATTGCAAAAAAATACAAAGTATTTCAACAAAAGGGCAGCAGTTGAGTACTTATGGTTGGGGAAGTGTGCATGTGTACTTTTCAGTCACCTCACCTGATTTATCAAAATCATAATTACTTAGTATTTATTGAGAACATCTGGTCAGCCCACACACACCTCCTACTTTACATGATGCCACAAAACTGGTTCAGAAACGGTGACATTTTCAGATATTTTTCCAAACAAAAAAGGTAAATGTCTTGCAGTGGCCCCATCAAAATTCAGACCCACATAGAATCTGTGGCACTATTTCAAAATTGAGGCCCATAATCATCATCCAACCAACCTGAACTTGCAGATTTGCCAAGATGAATAGGAAAAAAAAACTCCTGAACAGTGCACAAAGCTGATACAAACTTACCTCAAAAGATTTAAAGTGTTTATTGCAGCAAAAGATGGCTTTACCAAATATTAATGTGTGGGATTTGAATACTTATGTAAGCAGCATATTTCAGTGTTTAATTTTCTTCAAAAATATTTGCAGACAAATGGCTTATTTTGGCTCTGACAATTTAGTGTTGACGCTAACCCTAAGTTCACAATATAAACACTAATTTGAAAAGTGCGTTAATATAATTTGTAATCCAGGCAATGTTAACAACTTTCAAGGGGTTTGAATACTTTTGCAAGGCAATGTATAATTAATTTCAAATACTGTCTTTTTCAAAATGACCCTATGGCCAACTGCTTTACCAGGGGACAACTTAAAAAACACAACTATAAATTCTGCGGTTTTACAGTGGAAACAGAATGAAAGAACACCAATTAGTCTCTTTTTTGGTTTCTTTTTACCTCAACAATATTACTTGATGACAAATCTGTTCTACTGCATCTTTTAAAAAGCTGAACATTTTCTCACTTGTGTCAAAAGTTTAAAATCTGTACAGCACTGCAAAGTTAGTATGTTGCATTAAAATTATTTTTAAAAATAACCTTAAAAGCTTGCTTTAAGCAAAATCCACAACTAACCCAGAGCAAAGTCTGGTGGTCAGTTAGTCCAATGAACTTTAAACAGATACTGGCATGTGCAAACAGATGCACATCTTGGCACATCATCTTGTTCCACATTACAGGCCAACCTTTACTGTTGAGTGTAGGAAACAGTCTTACACTTTCCTTTGATTAAAATCACTGTAACCGATAACATTATCCACTTAGCAAAAGATGTGGTCGCTTTCTCATGACTGGCAGCTGCGAAAGGGAAATGTACTCCAAATGTAAATAAAAACAAAACAAAAGTGTGAATGACTTACCCCTGAAGCTGAGTTTCTCACATACCATTCAGTCTCCTTGTAATGCAAAGCTGCTAATTTACTTGCCGTGTCATTCTGGCCTGGATATTGACCCTGACTTCTGTATCACTATGGTCATGTTAGTGTATGTGGATAAACACATGATAATCAATAAAATATAACAAAACATAGGGGAATTAACCTAACAATGCACTGTGATGTGTGTTTGATACCACACAACAATGCTAACTAAACAAAACACCACAATAAAACTGTACATGTTTTCAGGCTAACATGTAAAAAGATTTTGGGGAACATGTGACTCAATAGGTGAATGGGAAGAGGAAAGGGAAGAGGAGAGGACCAGGGTTTTCAGGTGCTGCAAGGTCAAAGAGGGAAGGTGGCATACTTTGGAGGGGCTTTTAGGACATGCTTTAGGTTCTCTTGGTGCCCAGTCTCTTGAAGACACTGACTGTTCCTGTGTGGTCCATCTGGGCACCCTGGCAGTCCACAGACCCTGTGCTGCTGCTCACCTTGGAGCTAGCTAGTGTGAAGGTTGACCCAGCCTTGGTTTTGCTACTAGTCACTCGGCTATCCTGGGTGTCAGGAGGCTGAGGGGGTGTGGCCAAGAAGGCACCTGAGGTGTGCACTGGGGGGACCTTGCCCAGTCTCTTCAGAATGCTACGTTTAGGGTTCAGGGCACTGACAGATAATGGGCCATTGGAAGAGGGGCAAGGGGGAGATGGGGAGGTGGCAGGGGTGGACTTGGTGCCCAGGCGACGCAGAGTGATGGGAGCTTTTTTGGCAAGCAGTTTAACTGATGGCTGGCCAGAGGAAGAAGAGGCTGAGGCAGCACAGATAGAAGTGGCAGTCCGTTTGAGGGATGGTAGGGGTCGCTTCAGGACACCAGCATACTGCAAGACTGAGCCCTCTCCATCACTCTCATCCTCAGCTGCAACACCCCTCTCCTTCTCTGCTTCTGCTCTCTTTATTTCCACCTCATTATCCTCAGCCTCTTCCCCACCCAGGCGGCTAAACACTCCAGTGGGCTAGACGGAGTGGAAAAGAAGAGAACAGGCAATAAAACAGACGTTAACACACAGATAAAATACACTCTCACAAATAAGTTGTTGATCTCCAGACCAGCACTTTGTTCTAGAGGCCTCACCTTACTTCCAGTTGTGGTATCAGCTTTGGACTCAGCTCCCAGCCTCTCAAACACTGAGGTGCGCTTCAGTGCCCTAACTAAAAAAACAATGAGAGAGAAAACAACATTGAAAAATACACTGTAATGTTGAGTCATCAAAAAAGTTAAATAAGCAGATTTTAAGGTTCTGGGAAAAATAAGAGCAAGTGAGCCATAAACTTTCATCTGATTTGAAAGTGTGTGTGTGTGTGTGTGTGTGTGTGTGTGTGTGTGTGTGTGTGTGTGTGTGTGTGTGTATGTGTGTGTGAGAGAGAGAGAGAGTTGATGCTGATTAAGACAACCCTGCTTACCCAATGAAAAATGAAAAATCCTACAACCATGTGTCGTAAGGGTATTTCGAATCCATTTTGAATCTTAGTAAAGAACAGTTAATTACTTAAGACTTGTTTTTTGCAAGTATTTTCTTTGTACAGTTTGTTGTGGATCTCAGTTTTCAAATCTAAGCAGCAGAGCCAGCTTATTCATGGTCTATCATTCTGACTAACATTACAGACTCAAAAAGCATAAAATTATCTATATTTGTTAGATAGTCTCGGGTCTCTTACCAGTACTGAGGCCTGAAAATGCAGTAGGATATCATAACTCACCATGCAAATCAAGTGCTGGGCTGCTTGAAAATTATATTCCTATATTTTATTAAACTAGAACAGCTTCACTGTTACGCTAACATACCGTTTGTTAACATGACACACGTACTAAACAGAAAATCACAACAATAGCAAGATAGATTGGTAGAATTTGTATTATGCGCAAAAAGGTTTAATTCAAATTCTTATACTGACTGCAGCACTAGAGCTAGTATAAAACAAGTTGAAATCTCTGGGCTTCTCTGCAGATAGATGATCATGATGAATGATAAGGAAGAATCCCAGTACCCCTCTTGGCCTGTTGCTCAAGGATCCGGCGTGTCCGGGCAGTCGTGCCCTTGGGCATGTTAATGATGTACTTCCCCTCCATTTCCGCCGTCACACGTCGCCGTTTCACTGGTAGGCTGGTGCTGCCTACATCTGCTGGCCGACTCAGCACTGGGGGAAGGAGAGAAAATCAGCAAGATGGGCAAGTGAGACGGAGGAGCAACATGAGAAAGAGAGAAGTTGAGATAGTGATGAACAGAGGGTGGTAGAAAAAATACTGTGCTAAGGTGGTTTAGAAAAAGATGAGGCAGGATTTTCACAGTTTGCCCAGAGGAGCGTGAGAGCACCTACACAATTGCGAAAGGAGATGGGCCCGCAAGAGCGAGCACCGGGGGGTGCTAGAGAGGCATAAGCGGGAGCACAAAACAGGCTGAAAAAGGCTGCTTGTTCAGCATACCGGCTTTGGTGCTCTTGCTGGCCTGCTTATTAGAAACAGTCACGGAGAGGCGGTTGTCCAGGCGTCGAACGGGCGTGCTTGGGGGGGACTCCCGACTTAGAGAGTTGGCAATCATACGTGTAGCGGCTGGCAAGGAAGGGAGGGGGTGTGGAAAAATTTGTGAAAAACAAGGATGGGTATTCGCACAAGATGTGTAAATAAAGGAAAAGGAGCAGATGTCTGCAAGCATTTTAAATTATAAAAGGGAAAACACTTACGGGTATTGGCAGCACGCCGCAGCTCTGCCTGAACACTGGTCTGTCCTGACGTGATTGCCTCGGTTGCCATCTTACACATGTCCTGAAGACACAACAGGAGGCTTAAACACTCTCCACAAAAGCTAATTCTGCAAGTCAGCCATCTCATTTGCGATTATCTTTTGCCATTTATAAATAATGATCGTACCATCAAAGAGTTCTTATTTATTCCAAACGTTACTGAGAATGCTGAGGGGATTTTTACAATATTTACATTATGTGTGGTTTCAAAGTTTCTGAAACTCAGGTTCTGTTTTACCTGTGCTGTGTGGTCTAATACTTCTTTCTGCATGTTAGTGTGCAGCCTTGATAAAGAATGCGTATGAAGCTGCGCACAGCTTGGATTATGTCTTTAAAGTGAGAAGGTCACAGGTAGTGTAGCTCTGGACTTCCAAGTGAAGACATGCAGTCAGACAGTGCAGCGTTTCAACTCGTGAAAAACCCCTTACCTGTCTGTAGACGTGCTTGGCATGCTTGAGGATGGCGATGATATCGCCAATAACTGTGATGCCCAGATCCATCATAATCTCCTTACTGAGGTCCATAAGCATGGTCTTCTGGATCCTACCAGAGAAAAATAATACTTTTAGAACTACTGGTGTCGTCTTTACAAATTAGCATTAACATTCTTTGAGAATGAAAGGTTTATTTTTTTAATCTATCATAGGTTTTTGCATTTTCATGTCATTGCTCATTGTTTTATTTTATGTGGTACATATCACACTGCTGTACTGCTCGACACACCAATTAAACGTGAAGAAAAATACAGTAATTCTTAAACTGAAAAAGAGATACCAACAGTGTTGGCCATAAGCCTATTTTCCTACACCAAGAAATTGTATGTTTAACTCTGTCACTATAAATAGCATTTAAAAGCATTCCCAGCTAAACCTCCACTATTGTGGCTTCACATTCCTGACATTAGCATTCCTGCAGCACATTGTTGTACCACTTTATATTTATTAATCCAATGCAGCACATGGGAAAAGCACTGACAGCAGTAGTAAAAAAGATGGAAATGAAAGCATAATTAAAGTTACCCAAGAGCAGTAAATGGCAATGTTTACCTTTTCTTTAGACATGAATCCCGAAAATGATAGACAGACAATTTCCCTGTGAACCACTACCCCACCTCTTTTACACAATGTTTGCATATGATAAGACTTAGATATTCAGTCCCTAACTTGCATGTAAGAACAAGGTTTAACGTACAGTCCATCCTCAGACTCCAAGATTTTTTCCTGGTGCTCAGATTTAGCAAACTATTTTAAGAATAAGGGAAAATAAAAATATTTAACTCATGTTTAGATTTTTGGAGAAAACAACTTAATTAAGGCAGAAAATAATGTTTTAAGCAATGTCAGTACCCATCTAACTGTCTCCACCATTATTGTCATGTAGTCAGTGCAGCACCCCCTAGTCCACCTGCAGTAGTGTTTTCATTGATCAATTTTGGTGCTTTATTCACTGCTATTGATATGCAATTCACTGTATTGTATATATGTATGTTTCAATTACAGTACTATTTCATTTTATTAGGAACATTACATGCTCACTGCACATTACATCAGGTTATAAGGTGTTACTGTAGTACATAGAGCACTATTTGAAATAATTAAAAATAAGTTTATGCTTTATAATTCAGGGAATGCAATACTACCTGTTTAGAAACTTTATTGCTGTCATATGACTTCTACAGTTTTACCTGGTATTAAGACCCTTTTTCCGGGAACATTACCAAACTGCCTTTTGACAGGGGGTCAGTTGTGCTATTAAGTTTTTCCAGGGAAAAACAATGTTAAGGTACAATGTCACAATTTGCATGTACAGATGTTTTATATTAAATAATATGTACCATAGCTCCTTGGCTGTGATTTGGAACCCCCCCCTTAATCTGTGAGAAGTTTGTATGATCTCCCCTTTTTATCATATGTTTCCTACAGGTACACTGATTTCCTCTCACAGTCCAAAGGCATGCATTTCAATAAACTGGTAAATAAATTACTCATTGTGTGTGTATCAGTGAATGTGTGTAATTGCCTTGCAAGACCCTGCACTGGACAAAACTCTTATCAATAAGGAATGAATGAATAAATGAATCAATGAATAAAAAGGGGTATGAACTGCTAGTTCTGGAGGATTCAGCCTCTGAACACCATTGTTAATCACCTGTTGTCGACGAAGGATAGAGCGTAGTTCACAGCCAGACCTGGGGGAATGCCAGCATCTTTGAAGAACTGGATCCACTCTGAGGTCGCTGGGGGAGTGAAGTAGTGACAATGCAATTACAACAATGTAATGACAGTGGTCTTAAAAATAACAACATAAATATTATCTAATGAGTTAACCAATTAATATCTTAATCATAAATATCCTCTTTATAACCAACAAATTATGGGACAAAATAACTGCACACACTAGGGTAAAAATAATTTAAAATTCATATAAACCATTACATTAATAAAGCATGCATGCTCACCAAAAACAAAAAATATCTGTAAATGTCCATCTTTATCTACTGTGATGTAGTATCAACTAATTTGAGATACCAGGATTAGCTTATGATACAGTTCAAAGATGAGTTCATCAAAATTTAGAACAGCTCCATCAACCCATCTGCCTGTGATGTCTAATATAATCAAAGAACCTTAAAAAAAACCTTGGACTGGCCAAACAGCAGTTCACTTAAGCAAATTTTGAAGAATCTGGTTCAGATTTAATGAATAAATAAAACACTATGCTGATCATTTCAAAGTGTAACTTATTGGAGACTGGGCGTCTCATGCATGTTTTAGTGCTTATTAATGCAAAGTAATACCTGGGGGAGTTTTCTTGACAAGATTTAAAGCTCTGCAAGCCAAACAGTGATGCAAAAATAACTGCAACGACTCAGGAGATGGTATGTCTGACTGAGGACACCACATGCTGTAGGGACACCAGCTGGGCCTTATTTTTAGAACACTGAAGTCGGGTTCGAGACAGACTTCCACTGCTCAGCACAAGACAATACAGCACACCCCAGCACAATACAACACAGTAGAGCAGAACATGAGACTGTGCAACACAGTACCAGACAGTGCAGGACAAGGCAATACAGCACAGTACAATACAATAAAGTACAGCACAACACTGTGTATGGCACAGAACGAGGCAGTACAGCACAGCATAGTATAATACAAGGAAGGACAGCAGTCCTGCTTTCTTTTGTTCACTGTAATAACAAAGGAGGATGTTGAACAATATTCCTTAAAAGTTTCTTTTAGTGTTTTCAGTGTTGCGGAATGTTTGTGGGATAAAAGCGTCATGATCGCGACAATTCCCTTTGATCTCCAGACCATCACCGGTATTCTAGTATAACACTATCACAACCCGGAAAATAAAATTTACCAAACCAAGACAGAAATCTCAACCCGTTTCTTAAACCCGGTAGCTTAGCTTAAAAAAGGAGCAATTTTTCATGTTTTTGAGTAAGGAACACCAGGGTCTACAATTCAGTCACAGATACTAACTAGCAATACACCAACTAAGCTACAACCACTCGGAAGCGCTGATCGTAACTAAAACCGAAAAGCTTAGTCATGATCATCACGTGTTTCTAGCAGAATAATAACCAGAGATTTGTAAATGTACTTCCATTAATCTTATATGAAAATTATTCAGCACTGTAGATCCTTACATTATTAATTCATTGCGGTAATCAAAGACGAGCTGAACCCTGGCGTTTTGACTCCAGGAAAACACGAGCGCTTTTTATATCATAAAGTCACCACTCACGGACAGTTTATGTGTTTACAGTGCTACAAACCTAATACTCTCTTTGTATTTAAATATTCACAGAGATAGTAGACAAACACAAACGGCCGCCTTCTTTCTTACCCGTGGTCACCGACGCCATGTTTGCCGGAAAGCGGCTCCGCGCGACCGCCTCGTGACGGAGTGTCCGGTTTGCGCTCGGCTTTGTTCGTGAACCAACAAAACACGAACCTCCCCGAACAGCCGCTGAAACCCGAATAAAGAGTTCGCTTTTGTCCATAACGATTTACAGTTTTCATTGAAAATACTTACCTTTGTCTTCCCATTTATACAGCATGGCGTTGTTATTGGAGAAATTCAGGATGAGTACTTTGATCAACGGGGTTGTAGCAGAAGTGGGAAACCTCCTGCAAGGCTCTGGTCTTACTCAGGATACAGTACTACTCAGAGCCTGAGGACCCTCCTTCTTCTGGTTATGGTGGTAAACCGTACACTGGCACAACTACCTTTAGTACCCAGAAACCTGGAGATGTGACGCCCTGTCTGTCTCTGGATGTACTATGCATCCATTCCTCACGGGATTCCTGGCGGGATTAATTCGCACCATGAAATCAACCTGTTTGCCGAATACCTTTTGTGATGGAGCTACAGGGCACATAAGCAACTCCCTTAAAAAAGTCACCTAAAATTAGTTGAAATGCCAAAATTGGCATGACAATGATAACTCTGATGTGTTGACACAGTATTTATAAAAAATTATTTTTTCTAACCTCTGGAGATGCAAAGCCTATTCCAGACACGAGATGTGAGATAAGGTGCCCCCTGGATGGAGACATTTTGGTCATTTGCCTCATAGATATAACATAATAACATTATCATAATAAAAAAAGTCTACATGAGCTCTGCATATGTCATACAGTTGACAAAATATTATATGAACTTCTTTTGATTCTGAGACTAAGTCTTTGGTTACAATGGTGTAAGGATGTTTGTGTTGTAAAAGTGGTTGCATGTGTGATAAACTCCTGGTTCTGTTGGACAGAAGATGGCAGAGACTCCATTTGTTTCCTGGTGCTTTAGTGCTATAAAGCAACATTTCTCACTCCCAGGAACTCCAGGCTGGGTTCTGGGTCTGATCATCCGTCACACCTCCTCTGGGGAGACATGTCAGTGAAATACCTAATAAAACTGCTATTTCAGTTGCAATATTAGAAGGACATGTGATATTATGGTTTAGCAGTGTGTTTGGACAGTCCTGTTCCTTCCTCTTACATCAGATCCTCTGTACTATTACAAACCCATTTACACAGCGGGGTAATTTTTACCAGAGTATTTGAGGTTAAACATCATGCTAAAGGTTACTACAGTGAGAGCATGATTTGAACCTGGATCCTATAAGTGCAGGTCAAAATGCTGCACTACCTATTAATACATATTAATACTAACTTGTACAAGTAAAGTATAAACATATAACTTTTAGCTCAGTTATTAATATAAAATATTGGTGTCCCCCTTTTTTGGCCAAGGGCTACAAACATTACTGTGAACTGGTCTGAAGGTTGCAGGTGTTAAAATCATACTAAGTTCCATTCTGAATCTTAAAATGACTAAACTGAAAAAATGTTATTTTTAAAAACATTTTATTTGGATGCCTGTACATTGAAGTGTAATTCTCTAACAATCATTATATTATTATCATATGATTCACTAGAATTTAGAGTATTTACCCTACGTGTGATATATATTTTTATACATGTTGCAAATGTTGTTTATATAAACTGGTGGAAGTGCATGGAGGCTTTGGGTTGCACAGTAGCCACCCCGATATCAAATTTGCTGGTCTTATCATTGTCATGCATGGAAATACATTTTATTTTGATGTTTGAATAAACTTTGTGACATTTTTCCCCATTAACTAATTTTTTCCATAAGAAATAATGGTAATTTAAACCTCATACAACAGGAATTTTCCTAACAGTGTTGTTTTATGTGTGTTATGTGTGTGATGGGTGTAATCCAGGAAGCAAGATTTGATCATATAACCCTGAAGATGTGGGACCATATTCTGTATCAAGATATAATAAGAATACGTTATACAGGTACATATATTTTGTGAGCTATCAGTAGGTGGAGCAACAACACAAGGTTTGTTTTGGGGTATTTAATTGCTGTCGGCCTGGCACCATTTCTGTACAATGATGAGGATTCGCTACATCCCCCAGACCTCAGGGCTTGCAAGAGTGGCTTTGGTGCCTCAGAAAAAAATCACTTCATCACCTTCATTCATATAACTATCATGTGACAAAGATTTTTTCTGTTTTAGGTATTTTAATGAATGTGGCTGTGGGGTTTGTGATGGAGAGTCAAGATGCAAAGAGGTTTGCTTACTGCAGCATTTATTAACACAAGCCAGTGGGAGGAAGTTACACCCAGGATGGGTGTATTGATAGTTTGCTCTTTGATGCTGAGGACCACAGTCCTTCAAGAGACTAGTTAACCCCAAAGCCCACTTGTGTGACCCACAGGAACTGTGCTAAACCCACTATAGGCACACATTCTCTCAATGGTCGCATTCCAAAGCTAATACAATATTTTTATGGGTAATTGCCGCCTCAACCCCTAAGGGATCCCACAGGTAGAGCGGTATGCTACATTGTAGATATATACAGATCTGGAAGAAGGGAAAATAAAGATTTAATTTATATATAAAATAAGTTTTTTTTTATGTAATTATAATAACATGCAAGTGGACATATCTTTGTTAACTTTACAGTGGTATTTGTTATAAATTTTTAATTTTTCCAAAGATAACAGTTTATTTTTTACTTTTAATAAAATTTTTTTGCCTCCAAATTTCAGTGCCCCAAGGCGATTGTATAGGTTAATAAAATTATGAGCCATTCTCATAGAGTATATTATTATTTATTCATGCATTTTTTTTCTCCGAAGCAGCTTACACTGTTAGTATTTGTAAGCTGTGCAATTTACAATTATTTACCCATTTATTCAGTAGAGGACTTTTTACTAGACCAAGGTTAGCTGCCTTCCACCAACTTGGGCATGAGTAGTGCAACTGGAATGTGGACTCAGATCCAGGTCCTTTGACTGCAGGTAGTGGCTCTAACCATTATACAGATGTACTGTATCATCAGGAAATTTTGAAAGTGAAATACAAGTTAGATTTAGCTGGATGTGCTGTTAGAACTACATTGCATGTTATCCACAGTCTTCCTTGTTTTTACTATACATTGTGAATGTTGCTGACTACTGTGAGAAAAAATGGTATTTTCAGGTATATTGTGTTTTCACCTGTAGACACCTGGGAATCCTGGACCTACCTCTTAATAATGATTGCTAACTTGCTCAAGGAGTCCATCTGGTCCTGGTGAAGTCCCAGTTTGAGCACTACAACACCTACTTGGTAAGACTCTGTTTCTCCTAGAGAGAGTCTCCTAACAAGCCCAGTCATTCTGCAGTGGGTACACTGACTGATTTTATAGAATCTGGCAGAGGATTTCTTTTTCACCTTCAACTAACCTAACTTCTAATTTTAACTTTCAATCTACAATTTATGAAAGTTGGCATATAGGGGACATTCTCCACATGGGTTGGCCTTCCTGCTGCTTTTGTTATTTCCTAGCCACTTTCAACAAACAGAACCCACTGTTATTCCTGGTCATGAAGAGAAGAATATAGTTATTTGCACAAATTAGGGATAATCTGCTTCAAATTTCTCTATTTAAACGGTTTGTGAATTTGTTTTTATTGTTTATATATTACACTGTATTCTTTGTTGGCTTGGGTTAAACAGCAGTGCTTTATTGTTAGTGATGTCCAAGTGCTTATTGTGTCATAAGGCTGTTATATATAGTGATCGCCACTGGGGTATGCTAACGGACTAATTTTTAAAAAGACTACTTTTTAAGGGGCACATTTTTCAAAATATCTGGGGGGAGAACAGAATTTTGTCATATGACGACCCAGTATTGTTAGAACACATAAATTAAATGAGTGAAACATTTTTTATAAAAGGAGAAACTATTGACCAAAGTAACATCAGTAAGTGCTGTTTATTTTGATGTTTTCCTTACACAAAAAGGTGATAAGACACATTAATAGATTGAGAAAGGAGGAGCACTCTCAGCTTTCACAGTCTTGTTTAAAACAATAGACTCCCCACTTGCTTAAAGAGAAAGCTGGAAAGCATGTGATACTTCTAGAGAAAAGTCAGTAACATAAATCGCATTATCAATGTCAGGAAGAAATAGCGTTAAACAATAAAGGGTAAGGGTTAGAGTTCAGAGGTCATTTTAGTTATCATAAACCAGTTTAGAAGCAAATAAAAAAAACTCCTCCTGAGCCACTGAACTCCCCCATTCTTTGCCCATTAACAAAAAATCAGATATTGTAAGATTACAAAGCAATACAATTTGATCAATAATAATACAGCTCAGAAAAACAAAGACACACATTGTAGTTAAGTGCCAGCTTCAGCTGTCCAGTTGAAGCAGTCTTTGACCAGTGGAGCCTGATGACAGTCTCTCTGAAAAATACTCTTTTGGTCAGTTCCAAAAGTTATAGAAATTTTCCACCATTGCCATTTTTTTCTGGCTCACTTTGTATGTTTTTAATCAAAGTTGCTGAAAGTGTCACCTACACACATATACATCACTCATTTTTAACATTTAGAGTGCGATTGCTCACACGCATGTAGCAAACACATTTTTAAAAGGGGTTAAAACAATATTTACATCAACCACTCCCAGAATAGGCTCTCCATTAAATGAAAATGAGGAGGGGTAGGCATCATTGAGGAACAAACCATTCATAGCCATGGATGTCTCAAAGGGCCACTACATAGATTTCACAGTATTGTAAGTGGTACATCAGCGGTGTCTCAGGGAGCACCTACCTCCATACAACTCCCTGTTGAAGAAACCTTCAGTCAAACAGTGTGATGCACAGATTAAATACAAAGGTTTAAAGTATTGCATGGTAATATTTCAGTTTAGGGGTTGCAAAGCACATGTCTAGAAACATGTCTATTTCACACTGACTATACATAAAAAGCAAATGATGACTCTTCAGATCTTGAGCTACATGTTATTCCCAGAGGACAAAAATATTGCATTTGTTTTTTTAGCAAATAGGTCCCCTGTTGTAAAGTAATAAAGTGCATTTGACAACCTGCAAATCATGATAAACCAAAACCTTTGATGCTCCTCTTTTCATTTTTTGGGAAACTGGTCCACAAGAAGTGATACATCTGCCTATCACATTGATATTGCAGTTCACCAACTCCATTCACACACTGCATGCAAGCCTTCTGTCCTGTTTTGATGAGCACACCATCTCACAGTATTTTTACACTGTATACCAGGTGCCCAATTCTGGTTCTGGAGCCATGTAGTTTATACAGGTTTTTAATCACTTAAACACCAAAGCACTTGATCCAGTTATCATGCTAATTGATCTCATTAAACTGTTTTCCATGTACCAGGATTTTTAACTGCTCAGGAATAAAGTAGAGAAACCCAAAAGTATGGTTGTCTGTCCAGAGCAGGATTGGGACCGTTGTTATACAGCCAAGATCAATCCAGCTGCAAGTGACCAGGCATTGTAAACACAGTAAAAAAACTTGGATTTTAAAAGTTTGCTGGAGATGGTTGTGTTTCACCCACAGTGGGACAGCCCCCACTTTTTTACAGGTGTGAATGGAGGGTATATTTTATGGAACTACACCCTTTTTGTCACATATCAGAATGATAGAATATTGAAAATAATATTGATCTACAAATATATAAATATATATCTATATATGATTATATACACATTTACACACACATTTACACATCTTCTCATCCCCAACATGTAACTGTGCATGATTCCAAATACAAATACATCACAAGCACCTACATCTTGCTAAACAGCAAAACTTTACAACATTGTAGTGGTTAGGTTTCTAGACTAAGGGAGGGTTGGTTTAAATCCTAGGAGGGGCAAGGCTTTTTGTCAATGTGCATGACATACATTGCCCCATTTATAAAAATGGGTTTGGCTTAGAAGGGAAAAAAATTGCCATAACAACCAAACAGCCCCAAGAGCTGAAAGCAAGCACCTTTCAGTTAGCACCTAATGCAACTAATCTCTTCCCTGATTCACAGTAGAACCTTGGAGGAGACTCCCAGTCCTAATCCATAGCTCTGCACTGGGTTGTACAGTTCCTTCAGCTTATGTCTTTGAGAGTGGGACATTGTGAAGGGTTTCAGCACACTGGTCTACAGGTCCTATAACAAAATTGGTCTGAACCTGTTGAAAGAGATAGGAAACACTAGAGCTAGAAAGATTGCATTGTTGAGTGTCAGTGGTTCAGACAAAAAGCCAATCCAGATAATATCTAAACCATAGTTCTCATTGCACCATTGGAGCAACCCCTACCCATTTTCCCGTACACTCAAAGACAGAATGACAATACAGCTGCTCCAGGTTACTTGACTTTGTTGAAAAACAAAGATATAGACCACTCCCCCATTCACCTTGCCCATTTACACCAGAGTGAACTGTGACCAGTTAGCTAGCACCCTTCAGCCCCAAAAAACAAAAAGGCCATATAAAGCATTGACATAAAATTTACTGTACATTCTGTCACCACACCTACAACCACCCTGGCAGTCAGTAATTAAACATGTACTTTCAGCTGCATGTTACCAAGTCATTTATAAAAAACACTTTTTGAGCTTTGTTGACTAAAATATAATCAAAATGAGTATTTAAAATGTGTTCACAGACTGGCCCTGCTGTTATTTTCACATTTGAAATGCACAGAACTTGACAGCTAAACTTTTCAAATGCACATCTAAGAAGACAGCTGAGCCTAATGATAGGATCATGATACAGTATATTTCCAGCTCAGCTGCACCAGTTGTTTCACAGACCAGAGGTGAGAAAGCCAGTTCATAATAGCATCATGGTTAATGTTTTTATTTATTTCCGCAGCAAGAAAGCATATAAATGTTCATATCTTAGAACTTTTGTATTATTATAAGCGCTAAAAATGTAAAGACTGCATCTGAGTGTTGCCAATATCCATGTTATGTGAAAAGACATCCTTGAGTTGAGGACTTTTATCTCCGTAGATGGTCAAATGGGAGAAGAGTCAAAGGGACACAAACAAGGGTGCCTTTGAGGTCATCCGTGACATGGCCTGCTCTTCTGAGTTGGTCTGGAGGTCAGCTGTCCACCAAGTATCCACTAGGCCGCCAAAGACTGCACAGAAGAACTGGGTGGGGTAGTTTGATTCTTAGGCCTGTGTTCTACTGAGCCAGGCTGCAGGTTTCTCCTGCAAGTTTAATGTGAGACTAATCTGGAAAAAATGGTGGATTGACCCAGAAAATAGGAATCTGAACCACAAATAGCTGCCTTTACTGAAGATCTGATATAACTAAAAAACTTCCCTAGTATAGAAGCATAACATTTTCATTAATTGACAAATTAAACCTTTTAATAGAGTAAAGCACATCAAACAAAACAGCAAACAGAATAGGGACAGTTTGATAGCTTTTTGGTTTAAAAAAAATTGCAGTCCAGATTGAATAGTATGGAACTGTTTGTTTTTTGTGAATGTTGGCAAGTTGTGAGCTTCTAATTCATGTTTATTTTGTTGTTTTGTGGTAGATGTGCATTACACACCAGATGGAAATTGACAGAGGCAGCTCTATATATATATATATATATATATATATATATATATATATATATATTTCTGAAACATTATACATTTAAATACAAAGCAGAGCCTTAGGCAGTGAAAAGCTTTTCATATTTACGGAAAAAATGGGGATTTTTGTTCATTCATCTGTCCTTGTTTTAGAAAAATATTCATAATTAATCTGAATAAATCAGGATCTGTTCTCAAACCCCTTATAAGTTAACCTTATTTCAAACATTCATACTTTACAATCATTGTATATATACTTATATATACACACCTTCATGTATATATATGCATATTTAAGTATTTGCTTCAACACATAAAAAAGGTTCAAAGTGCAAGACGTGCCTCTGAAGTTGCCAAACATAATATTAATAAAATAATAGTAACAATAACAGTAATAGTTTATAATATAATCACGAACACCAGCAAGCGTCACATCTCATTCATTCATTTGTTCGGCAGCATCAGTTCAGGCAAGAGTACAGGGCAAAGTTGATTATTTTCCCTCCACTCAAAAACTCAGAGAACACAAATTCACAGGAAAATGCAAGTACGTGTACACAAAAAATACACTTTTATCCCTTTCTTCTCCAAACTCCTCTTTCCAGCTGTGTGTCTCCCCTGTTTCTCCTCCTTGTTAGCCTCCCAAAAAAAATAAATGGGATGCATGGCCTAGAGAGACCTGACAATCAAAGCCTGTGTTCTCAGTTAGTGCTTTAACCCATAACAGGGTGGCTCACTTGAAGAAGGCATTCAGGAAACACTGAGGCCACTTCCCTAAACATCGAGAGGCTTTTAGAATTGAAAGTCTTTTTAAGTTCCTTTTAAAACACTGAACAGAAGTCTCCAACTATGGAAATAACTAACTCCCCAGCTGACTCACATCAATTGGAAATACAATTAACCATATAAATTCATATAAAACAAGCATGAGAGTGACTTACAGTAAATGCAGTTCACCACTCAGCTTTACTTATTACCATTGAATAAGCAAAATTTTGGCATGTTTTCCACAAAAGTAAACACAAATTAAAAAGTACAAAAAACAATTACGAAACAACAACAAAAATACTCTGCAAAAAACTGAAAGTGAAGGACAATGGATGACACAATAACCAGAAGATGGTTGCAACAGTGAGCATGGAGCTGGGGTTGAGAAGCAGGTCGGTGGTGTTTTCCAAGGTGCTATTCAAAACGCAGTTTATAGATGGCAGCTGTACGTTATCCCTTCTATTAGTTTGTCTGCTGGATATTTTCAGGCTGTTAGATTCTAGAGGTGTAGATGCACCAGCCTCACTCTCATCTTCATCTCACTGAAACTTTTGCCAGTGTTAGGCTTCCTCCATTGCTCTTTCTTCCATCACAAGCACCTCCTTGCCCAATTTGCTCCTGACTGACAGTCTCCTTCTGCATAGCTTTTTGTTTTGTCTTTTGTCATAAATCCAGTGAGTCCTTTGAATGGCTTCCACGAAAAGGTTGCTTCCCTCTTGCATTTATTTCACAGCTGAGTTCGTTTTTGTTTTGCCGCTTACTGAAATTTTTGGATTTGTGAAGCTCCTCACAGCTCTTCTGGGTCAGTGCGTAGCCTGAGAGTGGGCATGGAGCATGGCAGGGGCGTGGCTGGGGTGTAGCTGGCTCTCAGTCGAGGTCCCAGGAGGTGGAAGGGCCCGGGGGGCTCTCAGGGGCTGAGGACTTCAGAGACGGAGAAATACAGAGGAAAGGGGAGACAGAAGAAACACAGATGGCGAAGATGGACGGGAGAAGGGGGAATAAGGACGGGGGGGCCAGGGTGACCCCATTCCATGTCCCTTTGAATCTGAAGGAGCAACACAGTGGGTTCTGATGGAAGGTGGATGGAGTTGGGTTGGAACAAAAAAAACGTCCTTTTCCTATTCCCACTTAAACAAAATACATTCTGTACAGTCAGCATTGAGAGGCAGAGAAAGACAGAAATAATGAAAACCACCACGAACAGCTAGCCCAACAGGGGAGAGGAGGAGAAAAGGGGAAGAATGGAATAGGATAAGTACTCGGGTGACTGCAGGTTAGCGTTTTTGGTCTTAATGCGGCATGTAACATGAAAATGTATGAGGTGATATATGGTTGAATCTTAATTTCACCCCATATTTCTATCAGAAATCCATGTAAGACTGTACTGCTGAACTAGGGCAGCTAGTTGTATAGTGATTTGGAACTTTTGACCAAATTGGTTAAAGAATGACTTCTGCTGGGCAAGGTTGTCTGTGTAACAAATAAATAGTAGGAGTTTTGTCTAAATGTGAGTAAAGTGAATTATTTACATGTGAATATATGGGTAGTTCAATGGAGACCCAAAGGTCATACAAGCACTAAGGATGTTCAGGTTTGATAATGAGCTAACTTTCCTTTCCTTTACTATTTTCCAATTTGTTTAGACCTGGAAGGCCAACAAGGAGCTAAACCCCCCCCATATATGTATTATTATAGCAAATCTGAATGTAAGCATGTTCTTATTTATATTAATAGCTCTACATGTAATTTAGGACTGAGCCTTGGTTTAGACGTGCTCTTATGCTGCTGTGAACGCATGCTCTGTGGGCCTACCATGTCTGCGCATGTGTGCTGGGTGCCTGCATGTGTGTGCATCTGGCTCTCAAAGCGCAAGCAGGGAGGGGGAGTTCAGGGAATCAGAGGACTGATCACTGCTGCTGTTCCACTGGTTTGCGCTGACCCCGCAGGCTCCCTCTGGGTAGGTGAACACAAATGAAGATGTATATGAGGGGTTGCAGCTGCCGATGTCATGACCACTACCATCGGCCACCAGGCACGGGCCGCCCAGTGCCGGCTCATTCTGCGCATAGAAAGAACTAGAAAAGGCTACCTCCTGCATCATCCCCGGCTGTGGCTGTGCTGGCTGCACTGGCTGCGGTGGCTGCGCAGAGGGATGGGGGGTGTAGGCGGGAGGCAGGTAGAAAGCGTCCTCCTTCACAGTCAGGCCCACGACGGACACAGCCGGCTGCTGAGGCTGCGTGGGCTGTGGCAGCTGCGAGGGCACTTGCTCCTCATGGTAAGGGATTTTGCAGCCTGGCTGATGGGCAACCAGAACGAACTCAAGACGCTCCTTCTCCTTCTGCAGCTCCGAGATCTCTGCCTCAAGCTCTGCCTTCTCCTCCTCAAGGATGTCTGTCTCCTGTGGGCAGAATGTTGGTAAGAAAACTGAGGTAGGAGGGAATGATTAAAAAAAAAATCATGTGACAAACACCCTAATAATAGTCCTCCCTCCTTGCTAATAATCTCCCTTTCATAATCATCAACTGCTTTATTTTCCTCCAAGTAATTATTACTGACACCCACACATTATCATAAAGCCTATTTTATCATTACTGAAATGCAATTAGTGTATAACGTGCATAATCATTATCATCATCGCCTTGACAATAAGTAAAGAGGAGCTTACCGACTGTAGCCTGTCGGTAAGCTCACGGCGTCTGTTTCGGCATTTGGCAGCCGCCAGCTTATTTCTCTCACGTCGAACACGCCTCTTCTCCTCTTCTTCCGGGGTCAGCTGAGATTAAATGGGAGAAGCAATGAGTACTCTTTCCACTTACATATGTACCCAGTCTAACATTTTAGATGCTTACTGAAGACTTACAGCTAGAAGCTGGAAAAACAGTGATATTTAATCAGAGATCAACAGATTTTAACCACTGTGATAGTATATACACATATATGTTGACCACAAGTTAGTAAAGTTCATATTGCATCTTACTTGGGCTAGCAGGGGCCTACACAGTTTACACCCATAAGCATACAGTGCAGCAAACAATATAAACAAGCCCCACTCACAGTTTCATCGCGTGTCCGCCTGCTGCGAGTTCGAGATGAGCGAAGAGGCCCTGGTGTATCTGTACCGGATGTTGGAAATCCGGAGCCCGAGGAATAGCTAGGGCCTGGCAGGTCATATGGGTCAAGTGGAGCTGGCTGAGGCATAGTAGTACCGCTGCTCTGGCCTGGCGCCACCGACGAGATGAGGGTAGGCTGCACCATCCACTGCAGATCCTGGCTTGTGGTGATGGCCGTTACTGTGGGCACGAAGGAGCCGGGCATCTCCACTCCAACCCCACCCCCACAGGTCCCACTACCCGCTCCTGCCCCGCCTGTGGCAGACACGCACTCCTTGGCACAAAGACAGAGACAAGCACAGACACTGATGTCAGTGAACAAGTATGAATTATATTTGTTTATTTTCTGTGTCCAAACACTGTACATTATACACTTGGGATACGTAAGACTCACGGATGGCCATCTATTCTCATCCATGTATTATCTATCTTTGTACCTTCTTTGATTTAAATCTTTATTGCCACACAAAGTACAGAGAACTTCCCTGAACTCTGTGAAATCAGTACATGGTAGCTAATGGCAGCATTTATGTAAAAACTACAAGTAACAGGACAGATTATCTCAGCTATTATTGAGAATGTGCAAGAACATACAGATTAATTTTTTTATTAAAGGCGATACAAATCATTACGAAAAATGCTTCATTATTCAAGTATTGTGAAAGACCAAGGTGTAACTTTGACTTTCCAGCTTTATCGAAGTTAGGAATTGAGAGAGTTTCCTGCAATGCAGTGGTAAGTGAAACAAACTGCTGAAATGGACAAAAATAGCACGCATTTGCGTTACACGCTAAAAGCTATTTACTGCTCCAGATCTTCTGAGGGCACAGGGATTAATCTCCCCAAGATGAAATGGGTTATGCTATAAAAAGTTAGCTTTATTGACAACCCTTGTAATGGACCGTAAGAAGGAAGACGGCACAGCTTTACAGACTCTACCGCAACCAATCCAGAGTCTCTAATATACTCCCTTCCTCCTTCCTCTTCTCCCTCCCCCTCGGGTTCCCCTTAGCAACGCGACGTAACACTCCAAAATAGAACGCATGTACGTCACGACGAGGCTCGCGAAGCGCAGGAGAGGCGAGAGAACTCGGCGAGGGCGGAGTCAGGCGCGTATGCGTACGCGACGTCAGTCGGAGAGTTCCGAAGAGCTGTCATCCGTTGCGTAGCGCACTGGAAATCTACCACGTTGCCGTAAGAAACCCGTAGCTTTCGCCAGCCGCCGTTTCAGCCTCCGCAAGGCGGACAATAAACCGTTTCATTTCCAAGGATGGCAAAACAGGGGAGGTGGGATGGAAAGAAGACTTTGTGGGGTACATTTAGATCAAGTTTAACCAAGATATGCATCGTTTTTGTAAAATTCCGTCATTGTGTGAAGTGAGGGAATGCGCTGCGGTCGGATGTTACACCGAGCAGAACATAAATGGATAAGAAAATAAATCGCGCATAGCCCGTTACCGAAGTCGAGTAGACTGTCACTCTGTAGTAAATGCTGTTCCGATTTTAAATGGCAGCTTTCTCTTAAATGTTTCCTTTCGTTGCGCGCAACGTTAACCGTTAGCATCTGCAACTAAATAGCCTCTAATGCTAAGCGTAGCTAAATCACACTAATTTTTACTAACACCTTTCTTGATTCATCTATTTATTGTACAGTACGGTTTTTTGTTTCAAACTTTTAATAGCCACGATTTGTGTTTCTTGCTTCCGAATTAATAAACTCGATGCGCACGTATAATACTCCGGTTCAAACTAAACAATTTAACGGAAAAACAGTTACAAACTGTTAAAATTGTGCGTTACAGAGTCCGAAATGACAAGGAAGACACGACTTACTTGTGCACTGGTGGTCGGTGGGCTCCCGAAGGAGTCCACGGAGGACAAGTACTGGGACTCGATGGAAGGAGAAGAACTACCACGGGAGCCGGAATCGAGGTCGCCGGGGAACCCTTGGAACATCTCCCCGGGGGAGCCGAGTGACACCGCGACTCCTGCAGTTCCCGGAAACTGTGCGATGTCTCCTGTGTGCATATATACAATACATCGTGTCAGATGTTTTTTAACTTGTGTGCTTAAATCTGCACGTTTGGTGAGCTAAACAACTAAATGATTTGTGACACAGCTTACGGCAAGTCCAGTAAGTACTGCAGTACTTTCAGAGGTAACACGAGTGAAGCTTTAAATGCATGCGTGCAGTAATAATACACAATAATAGTATCAAGGCAAAAAAGTAACATTCCAAAACCTGTTTGATTGTATTCTGACGATAACTTAATGCATTGTTTCACTTTCGAACTAACTTCTCAAAAAGCGCAAAAAATAACTCAAAAACACCTTACCTCTTCTTTCCTTATTAAACTCCGAAGAGATGCTCTGTGTTCCCCTCCAAAATAGTTGCATTAAGAAGGCAATCCAGTTTTTTGTTGTTAATATATTCCTTCAAGTTTCCGCGACCTGTTTCTTGAAGAAATTCCTGGGCGCGCGATAATCGTGGTCCGCTAGTGTGTTTTTCTTTGGTCAGACTTAATAAAAAAGTATAATGATGTTTATAAGTCCAGATAATAATCCCGTGTATCTGTAGAACAGATGGTATTGTAGCACAGTCCACTGTAACGGTGCCTCGTCTTTATGAATGAACGAGGCTGAACACGAAGAATTGTAGAAGGGAGTCCTAGTTCCGCCCTCGGTGTTCCGATGACGTACATGCCCATATAAGGCTATATTTTTGTTTTGTATCCAAGGCAATGACGTTTAGGGATTCCCTCTCCCACAGAAATGGTACATGGCTCGTGGGCGGTTAATAATAGAAACTTTTACTATGAAGGTAACGAGAGATTTCCCACTTTTGAAAGGAAAATGAAAGAAACGACGGTGTTTTATTTGTGCATTTATAACGAACTTCGATGTTTGTGTTCTGTTAAGGGCAAACAAAGATTTTCGGAAACGAGTGCACGTACACGTTAGAGCTTGCGTCCGCGATTTGAAATACTACAGACTGGCTTCTATAGCTATAAATGTAGTGTGAATGCAAACTGCACAGTTTGAAAACTGTTTAATATAGTCATTTGTATTTAATATAAGACTATATTTAGCATCCCATAACTCAGAATAGTTTGGGGTTATATTAATTGCCCTACAGTCTTTAGTGAATGGCCTACTAGTACTAATAATGCTACATTATTATTATTATTATCATTATTATTCATAATAATAATGATAATAATAAAATATTTTTATTGTTGTTAATAAGGATGATGAAGTTCTAAATTATACATTTACCCTTATTCTCCCTGGAGTTAGGAGACAAGGTACAGTTCTCCACAGGCACGAAATCAGTACAGCGAATATCCAGTGACTCGACTGCAGACATCTTTCAGTTGCATAACATTATATGAATGGACTCTGCAGTGCAATGAGATGCAATTTTACTATTATTATAAACGCTAATAAATTACGTTTAACTTCATACAGTTTATTATTATGAAGAGTATACTGCAGCTGACCTCTTTGTTCAAACTGATGTACATTTTTACTTATTTAGAAAACTACACATTATCTTATTGGAGAAATTCAGCGTAAACACTTTCCTAAAGAATAATATAGTAGAATTTTAAACTAAATTCTTGAAGACTTAGAAATAAAAAAAAGTTAACGGAATACAATTAATGTGTAAGACATTGCCTTTTATCTATAAAATTATACATTTGCATACTTACTTTTCATATTAACGTTAGTATACAAACGAGAACATGCCTAAGGCAAACAAGCCCATTATCCCACGGACACGCCTTCTTCAGTCTGAGCGCGTGTGGACTTGGACTTATGACTTCTGCTGCATGCGGTGCGTTACACCCGGAAACCTGATCGATTCTAAAGCTCTCCATTAGGTAAATTTGAAACAAAACAGGTGTTTTGTTTAATAGCAACCCAGTTTCTTCCATGTGTTGTCCTTGCACCATTGTCTATAAAGGTCTTGGCCTGAAGTTGTAATATTTCTTCTAAATACATTGTCACTGAGTCAGCTTATACCTTGGTTTCTTCTGCTTTAGTTGAAAATTTAACAGACAATCAAAACAAGTGTTGGCAAGTATCCTGTTTATAAACCGTTTAGTGAAAATGAAAACAGCATAGGTGGACTGTCACATTTTCCTAAACAGTTCATTGAATCCATTTTTAACTTACTCTAATCACCAACAAACTGCTTGGCTGTGAATTGCACTACCAGCACCATTGCCAGTGTGGTACAGTTAAAAACATGTAAATTATTATTTTGGAAGTTTCATGATTTATAAATGATCTTAAATCAAGTAGATCTGCGCTCCATTTTGTCAGCATTAATATGGAGTTTTTATGTAGGCAATGCATTTTCATTATATTTGCTCAGAAAAATACCCCTACAGATGTTTCTTTCATAGAAAAATAACTTGGGACTTTCGTTATTGTAACCTGGATGTTTTAGAAGAAAATTAAATTGTAAACAGAGCCATATGCCCAGCGTTCCAGCTCGGACAGTGGGCTGTAGTGACGGAAACACTCGCTACCGATGCTGTCACTGCAACACCACCCGCCCCCCGAACTCCAACCGACAGATTGTGATTCATGAAGTACTTCATAACGTGAATCCAGTGTTCATGGATAAGAGAGTATGGCAAGTGGGAGGTGGAAAGGGGGCTACAGATAGACAAATGCTGAATAAAGTTGGGTAGAAAAAAGACAAAATGATTGAAATGCCGCAAAATGTCACTGGGCGGGCAGTGTATACGCGCGTGTAAAAGCGCAAGGAGCAGGAGAGGAGGGTAACAACAATTACTCAGCTGAGCAACGTCACCGACGAGGAACGTTCAGTCCTGTGTCCGTGTTCAATCGAGATGAGTAATCTGGACAGTCGAAGTTCGTGAAAGATCCAGGAGTGAGATCATAACAACCCAACCATCCGCTTTGTGCCATTAGACCAGGCGACCCCGGGGTACAGGGCGTCACACTGTAAGCGAGCAGGTCCACCCGGCCACGGCATCATCACAACCATCTCTCATAGTCACAAACTCTGCACTGGACAGCACCCAACTTGCGTCCATACACCACACACATATGTGATGTCTTATAGGATTTAATGATAGCCTAATAACCCTGGATAAACCCAAGTTTGTCAGTTCCACGACTTCCAGGGTTGACATTATCCTTATTTTGTCAAATTCAACAGGCTCTTCGGCCTCTTCGAGACTAAACAACATAAAGAATTCCTCAGAAACCACAGCATGATGAAACTGTAAACAACATAATCCCTCTATGTAGCGACAAAATGCGTAAATCACTAGTCTTTGCAATAAACAGACCGGTAATAAGCTGGTGGTTTTGCTATCTCGCTGCACCGCCACAATCACCACGTGTTCGGGCAAATCACACTTCGCGGGCTTTTCGGATTCCGCAGCGATTCTGAAACACGTTTAATTTTTCTATTTTACTAAGGATTCAGCGGTTAAAAATACGTTTACTAGCGCACCAGAACTCACTGGAACCACTTCCTCGATCGGCATCATGTGACCTTATTCCAGCCCTGTCCACCACGACTAGACTGCATGTGTACACAACGTTGTGTTGCCTTGGAGACGGCGTTACAAAACGCATGACGTTAAGACGCTCGAGCTGGGTCTTTTTTTGTTTTTGTCGCTCGGCAACCAGTTTCCGTAGTAACCTTGCACAGGGAGGGACAAAGAGCGTTTGAGTGACAGGCGAAGCGGTAGTTGTACTGTGTGTAGCTAACTACAAGCTAACCGATTTGTTTAGCCACCTAATAGTTTTAAAATAATACATTTACAAATTTTTACCCATAACATTAACATATAGCAACATTTGTACCGCCCTGACTTGCAACTTTATCCGCTTCGAATATTTCGCATTGGTTAGCATTGTGTGCTAACTGGCACGCTGCACATTCCCAATGTACAGGTGTTTCTCGTGAAGGTTACCGTTTGCTAGATTTTATAAAATGTAAGTTAAAGACAGTTTATATAAACATGCTCCTTAGTGCCATGCCAGAGATGTTGAAATGCTACTGACACGTTTCAAAAACTGGTTGCATTAAAGACACTAAATTATCAACATATAATAATAATAATAATAATAATAATCTGTATTGGCAGAAAAAATTGAAAAAACATGCACACTGATGTCATGTAGTTGACAGCATTTTATGTTGCAGGACAAGAAGGTTATTAACAATAACCAGTCAGTGGTGCCACTATGTGCCAGAACTTGACAGCATACAGGAGTCCTGTCTGCAGAGATCTGCTCTCTATAGGAATCAGATTGTACAGTAACCTGTTTTCAATGAGAACTGCTAGTTGTGTTCCTGGAGTTGAGGACATGGGCTAGCAATGGTATGTATCACGTCTTTTAATGCTCCTGGTCACATTATCAGTGATGTAACATGGGTCTTTCAACATCAGACATCCTCGCCCAAGTGACCGGACCTGGGTTGATCAGAACCCACAGCCTGCATCCAGGTAGGGCTTCCTTGAAGTCATGACTCACCTCTGCTGATCTACAGCCATCTAGATGCCCCCTCCATCCTCAGGAACAACTCTCATAGCCTTCCTCCTCTGACTGCTGGCGATACCCAGCATGTTATTGGCTCTGAGCAAGGGCTTCCCTAGCACGCCCCTGCAACCTGTTTCAGTGGGAACACACCTTGCCCTCCAGCCTTTTGAATGGCACTGCTCCACCAGTTCCTCATACTTTGCCATCTTCCTTTCATAAGCTCTTTCACCCTCTCTTCTTAAGGCACTTCTTAAGCTCCAAGATTACTTGCTTAGAGACCTCTGACAACAACACAATGTCAGGCCTCATATATGTCTCGCATAGTGGTTTTGAAACCTAAGCTACCTCACTAAATCAACCATCAATTGTCAGTTTTTTGCAATCACCTGAAGCCCTGACCTGTCAGTAGATACTAAGTTTAGTGTTTTGCT
This sequence comes from Arapaima gigas, assembly GCA_900497675.1. Taxonomy (NCBI): domain Eukaryota; kingdom Metazoa; phylum Chordata; class Actinopteri; order Osteoglossiformes; family Osteoglossidae; genus Arapaima; species Arapaima gigas. Next base: position 173,506 of record UFQX01000445.1, read on the forward strand.
TTGCTTCATAAATGTCATGACCTCCATAGTTGGCTGGCAGGTCCTGCTTTGTGTTATCGCCACACTGAGACTTTGTCACTGCCTTGAGCACCTGGGTATGATCCCTCAGTGTCCTTCGCTTAGTGTCGTTCTTTGATTCCATGTGTTGCAGTTTGCCTTTGCTGCTCTTTGTTCTCACTGCCCACATCAAAAACACAGAACACTATGTTATTTTATATCTTTTTTATACACTTTTATTTCTCTGCATTAACAGTCTTCACTCTATTTTATATGGAAATTCCAGGCAGGGCAGCAGCTGTCAACAAGTCTCTTTTAAATCATATGAGAAATACACAAAACACAAACATATTTAAAATCCATCATTGCAGAATCAAAATGCTTATCATTTTGTTAAACTGTTATGTTACTGAGGCCTTGTAGCAGTTTGATTCAGGCAAGTTTGTTGGAGTCCACCATCTGGGGCCTTGTGACTGAATTATTAATAATTCCTGAATATGTAAAGTTAATGTTGCCCTGGAAAAGGTGTGCAACAAACAAAGTCAATAGTTTCTGGAGTAAACATGTGATATTTATGCAGTCGTCCTCGTTCCACCCCACAAGTACAGGCACAGGAAGGCACATGACTTTCCGCTGTTGCTCGTGGTCGCGTGGTTGTGGTAGCTGCTGCTGCTGCTGCCACTGCTGCTGTGAGGGGCTTTAGGCAAATCAGTCAAGAGTGTATGTGTTCCAGTCCATTTCTGACACTGTGCTTTTTTTGGTATACTTTGTTTCAGCGGCAGTCTGCCTTTGTCTATATGTCTTGTACTTGACAGGTTTATCTTTTTTTGCAGTAAGCCTGCAAAGGGTTGGGTTGGACCATTTGTTTGCATCTCTTTGTGGATGGTTACATAATAATGTTTGCATTTCTTTGGTAAATATGTACTGTGGATCGAGGGCTGATAGTGCATATGCATACACACACGAAGCATGTTGGACTATTTGAGTGTCTTAGAGTAGGAGCAACATCTCAAAGTTTAGCATGGCATGCATGAGGAGCACGTAAGGATATACTGGCATTGAAGCTATTGTTCTTTGTGCATGTTTCTTAATACGGCGTGAGAAGCACCAGTCAGCAAAGTCTCACCCTAGTCACATGAGCAGCCCCCACCCAAAACACTGGTTGGCCTAGTTTTCCTGCCCAAATATTTGTAACTAGGCAACGAGTCCCGTCCCACTGAAGCACAAAGCTGCTGACACTCCTCTGGCTGTGAACCCGGACGGTATTGTGTAACTGCATTGCTTTTCTGCACGTTTTCTACCTCAATGGCTCTCTTGCGCCCCCTTCAAGGAAATGGGCAGTATTTCCCTCCCTGGTGGCTTCAGTTGCAGGGAGCACCTTGTCATACCCCTCAAGGAAGTGTGTGTCACCTGCCAGTTTCAACCAGGGTTGGTGTGGTCTTTGCCAAGCCTTTGATCTGCCCATTCCTAGTGCCAACTACCAATATGGTCAAGGCTGAAGTCAGGACAGAAGTGTGCTCCTGCTGTTTCTGTTTCACCCTCTTCGCCAGGCACTACTAGCAGCAGTGTGGCTTTACTGGCAAGACAGAAGTCTGGCCTTTTGTGCCAAGGAAAATTCAAGTGAATGTGTAACTTAATAAAAGTAATGTTGTAGGAAAGGAAAGTAATAATGACCCAGCTGGTGTTTCCCTCTCGGTGCTCTCTGTATGACCTTCAAACCTCATTTCTGACACTATAAAGGGTTGGCTTCACTCTGTTATGAACTACCTTTCCATCTGAAAAAACTAGTGCAAAATATAAGGACAGACAAACTTAGATTTTTTTGTGTGTGTGCAAGATGTACTTTTCAGCATGATTTTTTTTAGTCCATCTAAAAGTTGATGTTTCAGTTACACTGTCAACAGTGTAAACCTGTTTGATAATAGTTGTGTTTTGAATACACAGTGAGCTTAGGGAATGTCTGCTTCTGGTTGGAAAACAGGTATGTGTTCCTCATCACACGCCGGTACATCCTTCCTGCTTCCTGCTCTCGAGCAACGTCTGGCTGGGGAGATGTGCTGTCTTGGCTGGAAACATCTGGGCTGGTGGGGAGAACCATGAGGTCATTGCTCCAGTTTCCTTTTTTCTCTGCCAATGTCTGGATTTTTAAAAAAGGGGGGTGGTGGTGGCGTCTGTGTCGTAACTAATGAAAAATATCAAGACTTCCAGGTTACCAGGTTGGTGTCTATAGCACAATGTACCATCACCAGTGCATCGAATGATGTACTATTTCGTGTTATATCTTTATTTGATGTCTGAGGACTTTTCCCTAGTTTTCTTACTGCATTTTCCACCAGCAGTTGAGTTTTACCTTATAGCTCAAGATCATTCCATTAGCAGTTTACAGCTTTTGCATGTTTTTTCAGCTGTTTTTTTTCCATGTGTTGTCATATTGTATAAGTTGTGTGTATAAGTGTGTGCACTGTACATGTCTCCATCACCAACAACAATGCTTCATCCTCCCTTTTATGATGCCAGTGAAGGTGAACCTTGTCAAAAACACTGGATGAGCTATTTTGTGTATGCCATTTAGTTTATCAGTTCAGTTTTTAATTTTGCCATTGTTTTATAGTTTCACTATAAACTATTTTTAAAGTTTAGACATGGCTTATATGTAGAATGATAGAATGTATGTATTTATCTGGCAGTCACAAAACAACTCACAGTGTTAAGATATAATTTATCCATTTGAACAAGTAGACAGTTTTCTCTACTATATCAATTCAGGGTAGGTACTCTGAAAATGGGCAGTACAGCCAGAGGTGAGATCTAAACCTCAGTTCTTAGATCACAAGGCAGCAGCTTTAACCATTACTGTACCTGCTGCCCTGATGAGGAAAATACTTAAGGGACAATCTCACAAACACAACTAACCAGTACGCCATTGCACAGATTTAGCAGCTGAGAGTTACTGCGACATGCTGTGTGTTATCACTGCTAACCTTTTTATAATTTACCAAGTCATTCTGAGTGTTATTGTACATGTAACAATGGATTATGATGTTGCTGCTTGTAAGAGGTTGCAATTAAATGCGCATATCCTCCCAAGTGCTGCCATGCTCATCAGTGGGTTTGAATGGATGGTTAGTATTCTGTAGCGCACTGTGACTCAGACAGCAGCAACCTCAAGAACGTCAGATGTATCCTACTTTCAGCTGGCCTGTGGCCAAACAGGGAAGCACAGCTTGAGGAGAGAGAGGGAGAGACAGAGAGGAGGAGTGGGCTGAAGAAGCTGAACTGATGCCCAAGCCCCCCCCCCCCCTTTACCAGTTCCCATTCTCTCTATCTCTCTTGCTCTGTGTTATGTAATATCTGTATAAACTGCTATATTCTGATGGATTAAGAAGCTGGAAAGGAGGAGGCTGGGGGGGGCGGGTGGGAGACGTGGACTGATATGTCAGCGCACACGTCAGGTAAGATGAGTGTTGTTTTCCCCCTTCGTCCCCCACAGTTTGTCTTCACTGCCACCCCTCACTCACCCCACCCCACCCCACCCCACCCATAAACCCCCCCCTACTTTCCACTTCAAAGTGCAGGCACTCTGTTGGCATACCACGAAATGCGTACATATTGGTGTCTGATCCAAGCACATAGGGATGCTTTCGAAATCAACGTACAGTAAGAGCAGAGGCGGACATAAAGCAGTAAATAAACTAAACCGAAGGGGGATCAGCTGTGAAGGAATTTGTCTCAGTCTGTGGGTTGGTGACTTAAATCTCTGGAAAGTACTTTCTGCTGTACGTTTGAGAAGTGTACTTGCATAAACCTCTTATTCAGCACTTGTTTTGCTGTATAGATCCCTGTAATAGTCAGATCTATGCAAAATGATCTGTGCTACATGGTTAAGAAGCACTTGACCATGAGCTCAGACTGACACCAGGGGAGATTTGTTAGAGGAACATAGAAAGCTCAGGTGTCATTAGTCAACAAAATTTTTATAGTGTTAAGTTCAGAGAATTGCTACAGAGCAGCCAAATGTGTGCTTTATCCACTTGTTGTCAGCAGCTGCTGATCCTGTCAGGGTCACAGTGATCCAAAGCTTCTCCTGGGAATATTTTGTGCTGCAGGATTCACCCAGTCAGTCTCAGACTAAGGGCAGTTTAAAGTCTCTAGGTTGCCTGAGCAGCACGTGCTTGGAGAATACTGGTGGAAAAAAAAATTGAGCAGAAGAAAAGCAGCATGAAGTCAGGGAGATTTGATCTCTACACAGACACAGTGGTGGCCCCACTTGAACCTGCAAGCTCTGAAGCTTTGAGGCAAACTGCTCTGGTGCCCAAGTGCTAATTTAAAAAAAAAATTTATTAATACATACATTTGTTAAACTCAGTGTTCAGCACACTGGGAACATACAAGCTTGGAATCTGGCCCAAATTATTTAAATGATCCTTAATTTCAATTAATATATTGCTTCATTCAATAATACTTTATAATCTCTTGTCCAATGCTGGGTCATGTTGGTCCAGTGTCTATTCTGGAAGCACAGGGTGTGAGACAGGGTACACAATAGATGAGATGCCAGACTACTGCAGAAGTATAATACATGATATAAAAAATAAAATGATAAAGTTAATTTGAGGTAGCCCTTGCATAAATGTCTGATATCTGATAAAAAATACTGTAATAAAATGTTTAATATACTGAAAACAACAGTTCTCGAATAAATGAAGGGATATGTATTGTAGGTCTAAGGAATCTTTGTTCCAACACAGGTGAGGAGAAGAAAACACTGCAATTTGCAACATACAGAACATATAACAGATTGTAGTCAAACTAACCCTAGATCCATCATCTGCTCTGGCTTCCAAATGACTGATGAATGATATGAACAGACATGTTTAATATTGACTTTTACATCCCAAGTGCACTGAAGCAGAGTTTTGTAACTCGTGGGTGGCTCCTTCATTAGCGTTTTTGTGCATACGTTCAATAGCAGTGAGCCGGTATTAGCCTGTCTTTAAATACATCCTCTGACGATACCTTGATAGTATTGCGTTTATCAACATTGTTTGCAAGCCAGGACTAAATTTACCTTTTGGCAGGCTCCTTACGTATCCCGCCATCGCCATGACTGCGTGGCTTTCGCATTCTCCCCTCCTCGTCCCCCTTTGGTCCACCCCCACATTATGCACTACAACTCCAGCACTATTCCTGTGCACACCCACGCTACTACTGTACAGAAATACCAGCTGAGCCAAGTACAGACACAGAGGGAGTCAGAGCATCATAACCTGGCAGTGGCAGGAAAGTGGAAAGGGGGGCAAGAGGGAGAGGCAGCAGGGAAGAAGAATTGAGATTGAGAATTAAGATGAAAAGGCAACAGGAAGAGAACTTTGGACAGAGAGAGGTCATGTTTAATTAGTAAAAAAGATCGAACAGTTGCTGGCTTTACTCTGCTATGCTAGAAAAAGCCATTGTTTAAACAGATTGAGGTATTATGTGATTAATGAGAAATTGATTATGCAAGTAGCAGACAAATGAGCAGAGATACAGTCCAAACAGTATGAAGCACTGAAGTGTAGATTTACATCTGTGACCTGCACACGGGACAGTGTAAGATCTATTTTGCCAACTGATTGTGCTCAGAAGCGCAGAGGGAGAACATCAGTTGCACCATTCTGCTCATGGAAAGCAGAACCCTGGTCAGCTCCTGCACCTGCATGTATCTTCAAGGTGATTGCAGCAACACATTAGACAAGCACCCTCAACGCAGTTAGCTGATGGGACTGTGAACTGCCTGTCCGTCCTCTCTATGTTTCTGGCAGTTGGATGCAGAATACTGGGCAGCACAGCACAGTGAAAAGTAGCAGTGGTGGTCCAAAAATAAGCTTAACTTTGTTATACCATTACCTGGTCTTCCTTTAAATCTATCAGCTCATGATGAACAAAACTTGGACTGGAGTAGTATGTGTCTGAGGATTGTCAGCCGCCTTCAAGGGGTAAGTGGAGACCTCATATTTTAAAATATTACATCTATATTTTGTCTCAGGGGAATTTTAAACAGACTTTGGGAAAGTCCCACATCACCCAGATTGTCTCCAGCAAAAATGCATGAAGGGGGTGGCTGACAGCACTGGAAAAGAGAAAAAAATGAAGGAATGGCAGGAAAATCAGGGGGAAAGAATTGCATACAAATACGCAACGTACGCATCTGTCCCTTCTTCAGCATCGCTCTCTGCCTCCTTCTCCCACTCGGTCTGTCCTGAGGTGGTTGGGCTGTTGCTGTTGGCAACCCACTTACAGTCGCCTAACGATGGGGAGGAAGTCGTATGAGGAAACAGGTCTATAAATAGGACCAGGGACAAGAGCATATGTGTATGCATCTGTGTGAGAGAGGGAGAGGGAGAGAGAGGGAGGAAGAGTGGAAGTGTGAGATTGAGACAGTTACTAGAGTGTGAGAGCGGGAGGGCAGCAGGGAAGGGGAATATGGCGGAGGAGGGGGCGGTAGCGTCGTGACGCTGTACGTGGCGTCAGCGCGACAAGAATAGAGACGTTGCGTGCAGTGCTTTTAATACCCGCTGTCACTCTCAATCTCTCATGGTGGCACTGCATTTGTGTGTGTTTGTATGTGTGTGTGTGAGGCAGAGCGTGGGTCTGCATGTGATAGTGTCTGATTTGCACTTAAAATGGTGCTCTGAAGAGAAAAGAATTGAATCAAGCCACTGTTTACAAAGCAGCTGATTTATTTGAGAAGGTTTTCAATGATACATGTGTGAGATAAGTGGCCTGTACGTGAGATAGAAAAGAAGATTACACTGAAAAGGATTACACTGAAATTATACACTAAATGATCCAATACTGGTAAGAAAAATAAAGCAGGAAAAAATCTATATTGTCTATAGTCTATATTGTCAAGCCTCACCTAAAACAACTAATTTACTCTGTATGAGTGGAAGATATGCAATACAGTGATTTATGTATTTAAGGCACCAGTATAATATTCCTGTTAACTGTGAGACTATTGGAACTGTATGGTTGTTGTTGGTGTCTGAAACACTTCAGGCACAGTAGGCCGTGTGAAAAGGGAGCTGCATGGGGACAGCTAAGGAGCAGGAAGCCAAATGAAGCACCTGCGACTGCGGGCAACATTAACCCAGGTGTCTCTGCCGTTGTCTGTCCCACCTCACACAGCCAGCAGTTTCAGCAGCCACTGTCAGGAACGTGTGGAACAAGAGAAATGTAAAAATCTGTCCTTTTGAAAGTATTTTAGATAACGGGATTTTAAATTATTTAATGAACTACAGAAGATGACAATAAATAATTTTATGACAAAAAATTATATGGATAACTAAGGATTGTTTTTCAAAAAATGACCTGTATACTTATTGCAATTGTGTGTAGGGACTAGATTAGCTTATATGAAACGGGAAAGAGACCAAACAGCTATTAGAGGTGGGGGCAGTGGACAGGTGAGGAATGGGCAGAGGTGAGAGGGAGGGTGGACTTACCGCATTGATGCCACGTTTCTTCACCTCCTGGCTGGTCTCTGACTCATACAGGGCTGAAAAAGAAGAACACACACGACAGCAGGGGCTAGCACAATTAACAAGGCAGAGTGTATCGCGACACGGTGCTGCCCTTTACCGGGAGCTGAGTGCACCGACGTGGCCAGGGCTGTGGTGCGTGGGACAGCAGAATGTCGTTGACTGTGGTGCCAGCTCGATGATAAGGTCAGAGTCGCACCAGCTACATGCAGGGCAATGGCATTAACTTTGTGGAAAGGCATGTCAAGCACCACCTTAAAGCCGCACGTGGGTGTAGCTGTAGTAGGAGCCCCCCAGCGAAGCCCTATGAGCATGCAGGTCCTGTGAATGTCCAGCAATGGGTTGAGGATGCCTACCAAAGAGCACGCGCAATCTGGCGACGCAGGAGACAAAGCCATGGAAGGGCAGCTGGAGCAGACCTGCACCGACCCGTTCCCAGAGCATTTGGAGAACCGCCTTGTCACACTGCAGACCTAGAGCCATGGCCAAGACACAGGATGAACAGAAACAGGGTGACAGGAAGGCCAGAAACGAGGGAAGGTTTCAGACAAGGACATAAACTTGTGTGAGTGACAATGAATTGCAGCCTTCTCGATGATCTGTCTTAGATAGTGGACATGGGTTCCAGTGGCAATCCTACTGAGCTATGTGAGGGAGTGAAAATGCGTACCAGCAGCTTGCAGACCAAGACTCAGGTCAAAGGGGCTCATTGTCCCAGATGAGTCCTCGTCGTATTTGATGAAAATGGACTAGGAGAGGAATGGAAAATGAAATGATTTGGCAGCAGGTGGAAGAGCAGTTAACATGGATTAGTAACCTGAAAGTCCAAGTGCCCCTTTTTGTTTTTAGTGCAGTATCTGCCAGAATGGAACTTATCCTGAATTTCTAGCAGAAAAATATCCTACATTCTACATCACACTGCTAAAAAGCACTAGTTAAACGGCAAAGGTATCGTTGCAAAAAATACATTTTTGTTAAAATTTACTTAAAGCCAAACATATGGTTTAGGCCCACCAAGATGACATAAATAAAGCATAATGAATTACTCTGCTGAAATATTACAACACCCATCCAGCAGAAATTCATTTAATCTGTGCTTTAGCATAATGACGTCACTAAATTTTTTACATTACAGGAAAAGGAAACAATTTTCAGTACTATAGGAGCATCCAATTGCAAGACTTTTGATTAACATTAGAGATGAAGAGATAGACTCAGACCACACATGGTGTATGAAAACCACCACCAAACCACTGAACTTGTACTGCTTGCAGAAGACACAGTGGGGGGAGGACCGTGTGTGCATATAAATACACACATACATATATATAGTTTAAGTATATAGTAAATATTTAAGTATATATTTAAGTACATAGTATGTATTGGTAGATGCTTGTCATGAGAGTCTTGCCCGCAAATAGTGAACCACTGACACATCATTTAATCAACACCGATAATCACTCACCCACTCCACCAAGCTCTCCACATTTATCTAACCATTTACCCCCACAATACAGCACTTTTTTGAACCGAGCTGAAAACTTGTCCGGGTCTACAACCTAATTTTTCATTGGCTGCTTCTAACATGAACAAGGTAATTCAAACTAGCAGAGTGCTGCGTGGTCTATGTGGTCAAAGCAACCCATGTGGTCAGTACAGGCCATGTTCTGCACAGAAGTACCTGCAGACTGCGCAAAGTTGACAGAAGCTGCACTGTTTGCGGAAGTGTCAGTCTGCTCCTCCCTCCCGTCTGGCATTAGAGAGTCAGGGACCAAAGCATTTCCAGGGTGGAATAAACAGACACACAAGGGGAACATTGGGAGGTAGTGGGGGCTGGTCATCAAAGGATACATCCTCTGCAAAGATGAGCTGTCGACAGGTTTCCAAAGGGAGCTGGTATTCCTTTTCTAACACTGGGAGTGTGAGAGGGACTGTGAGGGCACGAATGTGTGGATGGCACCAGCCAACACCTATGTACTACTCCAGAGAAAACACTTACTACATTTATGACTGATAAACGTCATATCTGTCTTAAAATGAGCTAATATAAATGACTTAATAATAAGAAAAAAGTAGCTGCTAAAACAAAATCTACTTTAAAAATTTGCACTGCCACCACAATCACGATCGTCATTATTCATTTATGACAACGTCTGTGAATAAGTCAGCATGCTGTTCTTGTAATATTTTTGTCTGAACTGCTGACACAAAAATAAGCCTGCAACTACGTCACTCTGTTCTTGGCTCCAGTCTTGCTTTCCTGGAACAGCAGTTCACATGGGGAGAACTGAGTACTGTTGGGCCACCTTGTGGTCATTAATGGTACTGAATGCAGCAATCTTACATGACACTGCCAGTGGTCCAGGGGTCTGGGTGTATGACCAAAGGAAGAGAGTTACTGAGGTCACTCAGTTCCCCTTCAGTTCAGTGTCTGCATTCTTACCTGCATTCAGCAACTTCATCAGCTCAAGTGCGTCCAGCCGTTCATCCTACCATGAACACAAAACAATTTGAATATTAGAAGCAGGAGAAAAGAATATATGGGAAAAGATGGAGGTGAGTGAAAAGACAGTAATAAGAGAAAATATAGTAAGGTAAAACTATAGTACATTTCAGGCTAAATTTGACTCTCTGTTGCAGCAACCATACCGTTCCTGCCTCTTTTTCAAACAGCTGCTGAACTCTTGCATAATCTTCAGCAGTGGTGGGATTTGACTGTACCACCTGCAAAGTGTGCATGCGAACACACACACACACACACACACACACACACACAAACAGCATGAGTGCACACCTGTTGTGTCACCTATACTCACATATAAGAACGAACACACTCTCTTACACTTTATTTAATATTATTAACCATATAAAGTGGTAATTCCCCAAACAGTATTGGCAAGAGGTGAAGTACTTTGGAAGAGAACTGAATCAGACTGACCGTGCGGAAGCTGGAGGTGCAGATCATTTCAAGGTCTCTGCAACATGAACAAAGCAGTCAGAGAAAAGCAGAGCAGGCACCTCACACCCAGTCATCACACTTCCTTCTCCTTAGTCACACCACCTCCTTTCCCCTTGCCACTGAGCCTGATCTGCTCACTCCCTTGCTCATACCCCAGTGTGTTCCCGGTCTTGGCAAACAGCCGTAGGAAGAAGTCTCCCTGCTGGTTAGGCCGATAAGTGGAGACCACAACCACAAAGCTCCCAGGGTCAAGACGGACCTTCCGGCGGACCCCACGCAGGGCTTTGTATTTGCCAGAGCTGGCCACTGGGAGCCTGGAGTAGAAGAACTTCTGGTCCAGTGGTTTGGAGTCACCTGCAAGCTGCATGAATGTAGGAAGAAAGTGAGGGCAGGGGAGCAAAGTGGATATGGAGACAAGGGATGGAGGATGAGAGTGCATGAGGGCGATAAGGAGGTGGGAAGGTAGGAAGCTGTATAGGCTCATTAACAAGATTCAGTCAAACTGACCAGTTGAAAATTAAAATAACACATTTTTACACCATTAAAGGAGTGCCTAATACAGCAGAGATGATTGCGATTGTACTCACTTCAGGAGGAACCTGAATGGAAAAGAAAAGTAGTCATGTTAACAGATGATTGCTTGTGTGTGGGTACATTTCAAAAACAAATTTTCTTATAATAGTGAGCAGTAACATAAGAATTAAAAAATACTCCAGTTCCCTGATGAATGCAATAAAAATTAACTGCTTGTAAAAATGAGGAAGAACTAAAAAAGAATTCCAACACAAGAGAAATATGTGCTCTCTGCTGTTTGGGTTTCTGCTGCTCGTCCCTCATCCCCTTGTTTACCAACCTTGTAAATGTGGAAGGCAACTAAGAGAAAGTTGGTCTTGTTCTTCTGTCTCCTGTATTTCTGCAGCACCTCTGCCACCATGGTGCACTTCATCACTTTCTCCTTTGGCTTTGCAGCTGCTTTACCCGTAGGCTTGGTGGCAGGAGCCAGAGCCACTGTGTCTTCCTCTGCGTCATCTTCATCATTATCACCAGAGTCCTCGTCTTCATCCTCATAGTCATCCTGCTCCGAGAGGGTGAGTCTAAACTGTGGGTTTTTCCAGAATGTACCTGGGAGGGAAAGATTGATTAAGATGCTATTTTGATCAGGCAGACTGGGATGCAAGTGACCCCAATTTCAAGCTTTCATGCTAATACAACTCATTAATATAACTCAATAAGAATGCATCCATTTAAGATGGGAAATGCAGAGAAATGGAAGACAATGACAAACAAGAATAGTAGCAGATTTGACCTCATGTCACCTCCTACTATACACTTACGGGGGAATTTTCTGCTACCCCCTGCAGTGCAGCCTGGCACCCAAGAGCCCTGGAATGAGGTGATGGTCCAGGCAGAAGGTGAGGGCTCCTCATCTTCAAAGAGGGTGTCTGGGTTCACGCTACACAGCTCCACTGTATGGAAGAAAGTGCTGAAGTCTTCCACGCTAATCCTGTGCAGAGATGGGTGAAAAAGGACAACTGAGCTTTAATTCCCTGTGAAAAAAGCTTTGGACATGTGTATTATATCTGTTTGTGTATGCACTGTGCACATATGTTTAAATAGGGTTTGGACACGTGTTTGTAGAGTTAATAAGTCAAGTTTTATTTAATAAAGAATATCTGCATGAACAACTTGTCACAATGCATTTTACAGTAGCTTTCCCAGAATGACCTAAAAATACAAGGAAAGCCGATCATTATGTCCTGACCCTCTTGTAAGTGAGGTGATCATGACTAGATTGCATATGATTGTCTTTAATGTCTGTAGTAAAGGTGAATATGTGTGTGAACCAAGTGTGTGTGTGAAAGAGAACATAAGTTACCAGAACTCTCCATCCTCTGCCTTGATGAGCTCAAGCCGCTTCTTTTCAGCATTATCCACTTCATCCCAGTTCTTACACCTGTATAGACAAGCATGCACATGGAAATGATAAATAGTATTCTAATAGTACAGCTGTATGCACATGCATAAAGAAGTCCTATACAGCGTTGACGGACACATATACAGCAAGGCTGAATACAGCACATGACCAATTCTATGGGATTCCATAACATGAATGATCTCTCACTTGTCACTCCACGGCCCACAGTACTCCACAAACCCCCAGGGGTTCCTCAGCTTCAGGAGAAACACCTCACTGGGCTTCTTATTCACCTACAGGCAGACACACAAACACGCTCAGTCAACACATTCACTGATATTATTTACTACACAGTACATTTATAAGGTGAATTCAGGGTGTCCTTCCAGTAGCATGTACATCCATGTCTGTAATAGAGTCAACTGTGTTAATGTCAAGAGTGTCAGTATGAGAGCAGGTACCTTGTCAGTGTCTGTGATGGCATAGGCATGGCCCTTGACCAGACCCTGTGGGGTCACCATCCCAATCTCATGCACACTTGCTGCCTGAGGAAAGGAAAGGCAAACCTAATGAAAAGATGGCACTTATATGAAGAACAGTTAAACAGGAGTTGACCTATTATAAATCAAAGTGTTGAGCCATTTGGAACCTGGAGAGATGTGTGAGTATGCAAAGAGTGATGTCAGGGAGTGCATGCATGCGCGTGTGTGTGTGTAACTGGTAACTGGTTAACACTGGTGTGTAGAGTTAAACAATAGAAATGTATGGATATGTGTGTGTCTACCTGTATGAAGCAGCTTAGTAGAGTGCCACGAGCCAGAGCGCCGGCAAGGACCTTCCACAACCCTTGGGGCGTCCGGGAGGAAATGGTCAGCGTTCTTGCAATGCCCCCAGTGAAGTCCTCCATTCCCTCGGAAATGTTGCCCCCCTTCAGGCTGCTGTAAGACCCAGTCATCCTAATGTGGGTGAGCAGAGACAAGTGTAAATGCTGACTGGAGTATTTCATTCACAGGGAACATTACAGATACCTCTGCTATAAGTACACCTTCAATTCTTATTCTGAATCACACATTGTTTCGGAATGTTTTGGAATCGATTTCTCTCTTGTTCCTTCACACATGCACACACGCACTTTGCATAGGCCTTCTCCACCAGAGCGCTCCAGAACTCGTTGAGGGTCCGGGAGTGGCTGAAGAGCAGACGGCCATTGCGCACGGGGAGCAGGTCATCGACCACAACCTCCACCCAGTCCCCGTACTGCCAGAACTGTGGAAGGAAGACAGCAAGACAAGGTTTCCCAGACAGGGTGTTGGTACTCCAAGCTTGGAAATTGTGGACTGAACTGGTCATGAGATAGCTAAGGTCCTGGTTCTAAACTAATGAACTGATCAAAAACATTGGTATGGTACATGGTACTGTATCACCCTACTTAGGTGGAGTGGCCGACCAGGATAAGAGTGCACATTCTGTTATTCCCAAGAGTGTGAACATCTGTAAGTTTTGGTACTGAGGCCTTTCGCTAGGCTATGTGAGTACGTCTTTCCAGCTCTCATGTTTGTGTGCACATTTCTGTACTGCAAGTTGTCTCTGGTAATACAAGTCTGCTAGTGGATGCAGGCAGGCCTCAACCCGTCCACCCATGGGGGCCGGCAGGAGGGTTTATGCCCCTGGGCGGGAGTCGCCTGCCCAGATGGAGATCAGAGCTCCTCCTTCGTCCCACCAGACACCCAGCTCACTCATCTCCTCTTTAGCCTGAATCCTAAACACACAGGCTGCTTTCATGTAAGGTCACGCCACACATACTTTCAACATCACCACACAAGCCATTAAACAGGAAAAAGGACTCTGTAGATCTCCTCTCTCAGTGGAAAACCTTCAGTGAGTGAAACGGTGACCTCTCATGCTGATCCCACCAACCCTAAAGGCATCACCTACAGGCTCTGCCCTTCAGGCTTTCAGGACATTCTGATACCAAAAAAAAGATCCATCCTTGGAAAAACATAATTTAAGAACTGTATGACTGTCTTATTCAGCACACAGTAAATTTTTATTTAAGTACTTTTTCCTAATCCTAGCTGATGAACTGAATACATATAAAATAACCAATCATTTCTAAATTTAAGAAACATTTCTGTATTTCAGCTGCAGTATGAAGTATATTATTAAGAGTATATGATTTAACAAACACTGTATGTTATTCAATTTCACTGTTTAAGTGTTAATGGAAAGCAAAGGCACTCACCCATAACTGATAAAGATTAACATGAATATTATGTTAACAGAGTTATTACCATAAACACTATGGTTAAGTGCCAATAAAGCAAATATGAATTTAACAAATGACTGTAGATAAAAGCTGGCTGGGTTATTCCCACATGGAAAAAAATAACCAAATGACTTTTCCAACGTAAAAAACAGTAAAACTAAGAGTAAAGTAAAACTGAGAGCTTTGCTTTTGAACCAGTGTGAACATATATTTTTAATGAAACAGTTACATTTTCTGAATATTGTAGAAGTGCAAACCCATTTTTCTCTTTGTATGACATACAAAACAGACTTGTTTCAGTCTTTTGGGGGTTTTCTTAATACCCATGGAGAAAGCGATGACAGGGCTGAGTTTGTGGAAGCAGGAAGCAACAGTGTACTGGCTGGAATGGACCCTAGTTGGGTACTGGAGACAAAGGGGGGGCTGATAATTTAGGCACCCCTTTTATAAGTGTCGGCAGAATGCCAGACATCTAAGAGGGTTAATTTCATAGTGGCTGTACTGCTTTTGACCATCAGTTTGGTTGTCACCCAGCATTCTTCAGTCATGGGTCTCGGAGTTCTCAGTGACCACAGTTACTCCCCTTGTGCTCTGGTCCTCTCATGATCAAATTCTCATGTCTGTTTCTCTCTCTGTACAATTACCTCACTTGGGGACACAGTCAGGCCAGACATGTTACATATCAGTGGGCTAGGTCACACAACCAGGGATACAAACAGATATTTGGTGTGGTCGATCTGAACGACAGTAAGGGCCATGGGAACATTTTGAACATCTTGTTATTACCAAGTTTGTTTATAATCATATTCATATTAAACAATGTGCTATTAACTCTAGTCAGAAGTCATGACATCTATGCCCTCTCGTGCTCCACTCTCTTAATTAAAACCATTACAACACCAAGTCATTGTAAAATATCTAAAATGACATAGCCAGAACATTTGGATCAAGGCAGTAAACATTGTAAAGACAGACACAGACTGATGTAATCTGTGGCAAGATGCATTTTGATGTGACCATGTGTTAATCACTTTTTTTCCATTACCCTGAAGTGGAAAATACCAGCATAGGACTCAGTCAAGCTTTGGTTGGTTGGAACCACCTTGGCAAAGAGGGTGGGGTGCAGGGTTAGACTAGACAGGGCAGCCAACAGCCAGCAGTCACCTGCAGTGGACAGATAAGGGGATGGACTGAGCAGCAACAGATAAAACTAAACAGAAACAGACAATAAACAGAGTTGGCAATGTCAGCCTGCAGAAAATGCATTAAATGGTCTGCAATTGCATAACACTGACTGACTCTCACAAGGACACATTCCCCACTAACTATTGACATCTGCTCTAGTAGTTAGATGAGTTTAGTTCATTTTCTAACATACTGTACATTTGTAGATATATACCATTACATATAGGTAATGGATACAGTGCTCATAAAGATGTGAAATGTTTATGTATGTGAACTCATCTTTGTGCTGTTGTGTATTTTCATGTTGAGTTGATTCATTATCATTTACACTTAGCTTGTAAATTTTATATTATGTAGTATTTAACCCGTGAGTAGTCATTATCTATAGTTTTATGAGTATTCATGTGTCTTCGTGTGTACATATGCACCCGAACCTCCCAGAGTGCTTTGAAGTGCAAGGCTTGCTGCCGCCTGTTCTGACTCTAGCTCTGAGCAGGGGGGTTGTTCGTTCTACTACTTATTTCAACATGTTCCTGTACAGAGTGCCACAAGAGAACTCACAAAAGCAAATTTGTGAGCATGGAAAACACCAAGTATAAAAACTCCTTTTATAACCGATAGATAACCTAAGAAAGTAACCTTTGGAATTACAACATTAATTGATTAATTTACACATGTGTTAAAGGTAACATATGAAGAATCTATACTCAAGATGTGTTAGTAAAACCATGTCTTTGACATCTTCTAGGAATGGTGACAATGGACTACTTTTAATACTGGATCAGAGAATCAGAACAATGTCAAAACCTTCAGAAAGATACTGGGATCTCAGATGAAACCATTGCACTTCACTGCACTGCAGTGATGGCTGGGATCCTGTTCAGGGAGACCCTCTGCTGATTCTTTCATTACTTAAGAGAAGTTGGTTTATCAAGTTAGCACTGTCTTATGGCTCAATCACAATCAAAGTCCAGCAGGTCCAGGCATGAAGAAGTCAGACTCACCTAGCTGGCCTTGGCAAATGTCTGTAGTGCCTGTGGTGCCCTCGATGAACACAGCATCTTTGCTGATGTCCTGCACCCAAGCAAAAAGAAAAAGACTCATAACATTTCTCAAAAAAAACACAACACTGTACTGAACAGTAGTACACGGCCAGGGTTTTTTTGCCATAAGACAGAATAAGTCTGGCTATTTTTAAACAAAGTAGCCCAAGGCCAAGACTACAAACACACAGATCTGCCTATATGCTCAGAATCCTCACATTATCTTTCCATGACACTTGTATCCTTATATCCAGCTGCATGCTATAAATAACAGTATCTTCTCATCACTCTCAAGAAGTTTTTAATGCAGGACATTCAAGAAAGTATCTTTGTGCTCTGTTGACATTCTGCTGCAATCTACAGGTTTCATACCATAGGTGAAAAATTGTTAGTTGCCTCCACTACCCACACCAGTACTGTGTTATTCTGCACCCCCTCCTCCCCCCGACTCTTGCCATGCACTTTTGACGTTTCTATGCCATGTAACTGGAAAGTATTATGAGTTCAAATACAGGGGTTGAGTTACAGTGATATTCTATAAGTACTATTGTGTGCACAGGATTTACAATAGTGCTCAAAATGTCTCAAATAAAGGAATTAGAGGTCTAATGTAGAAGTCTGGGGTTTTCAGTAGACACCCCCAAGATCTGTGTTTGTTACTCACCCTGACTTGGGGACTATAAAAAGTAGTACGGGTACCTTGGGTCGCAGCCACTTGATGGTGTTCTTGGGGTCGGGATCTGCAGCCATGCCGATTGAGCTCTGGTCCGCCGGGAAGAGCGGGTCCGTGAACAGAGAGCCAGACTTGATGCAAGCATCCCGCAAAGACTCGTAGTCCTGGTTCCTGAACTTGAGCTGCTGCGCAGTGGACTCGGGTTCGACAGCCATAGCTCAAAGAGCGCTAAGACAACTAAGGAAGCGGGTGAGCTCGGAAGCCGGCACGAGCGCTGTGAAGCTAGAGGGGGTTAGCGGGCTGCTGCAAGACCCTCGGCGCAGAGTGGAGCCTCTCCTTAAGTACCGTGCTGTGCCGTGGTGCACACACCTCGAGCTCCCCCGCGGAGAAATGGCTGAGCACAGTAAATGGAACCATCCGACGGAGGAATGCGGAGACCCTGGGGCACAGAGCGGCCAAGTGGGGCTCACGATAATCCAATTTAATCGACTGCCTTTATTGTTGCGCGTCAGCATTTTTGGTTGATGATGTACGTTTAGAAAATCAAAAACACTGACATGCGAAAAACAGGACTAAGCCAGTGGGTATTACAGATTTCGCAGATATGACAGGACTGCGAGTTGTAAATTGTCGGAAGCTTTTGATATGTGTGAAGAATGTAGGTCAGAAAAGATTCCTAGTCTGTGGTTTGATCGGCACGACAGGGATCCAGCTGTTGCACAACTGTCCCCGTGATCAAGTTCGGTCGGGCTTCTCGGGAAGAAATAATGTGGGCAAAGGAATGAAGGCACGAGGGGTTTTAATACACTGACAGGCGGACTTCTTTCCGAAGACTGGCCGTTAGGGGGCAGCCTGCCGTCATCACACCGCGTTCACCGGGAACGGAGAGTAAATTAATTGCTCCACCCCCCCCCCCTTACTCCCGCCCTCGCCTTCGAGCCCGCGGCAAGCGCGTGAGCATCAAAGACTTTATACATTTTTAAACCAAAATGCAAAGTGGGGAAAATTCAAACAGAACTTGTACTTTTTTTATCCCTTACTCGTAAAACATATCTGAGATAGAATAACGTTGTGAGCCTTACACTATGTGGGTAAAAGCAAACTCATTTCTGGGAAGATGCCCATAAATATCAAGTGAAAAAAGTAAAGTAAACCGAATGTCGGTGTTGAGTGAGGTGAGGTATCGTGTGTCGATAATTCCACTTAACACGAGGGATTCTGAGTTTCGTGGTGAAGGTTTAACCAGTTAAAGGAAGCCATCTAAAGTCCATTTTAGCTTATATTTCATCTAAACGGGCGAATGTACGATAAACAAAACAACACAAATGTGAGGACTGAGCTGAAATAATGGAGTGTGGGAAAGCCCTATTATCCGCCCGTAGTTCTCACAGTCCCCACTTTTTGTGTGTGCGAAATGCCATTCGGACTTGTGAAGGCTCGCGGGAAAAGGGTCTCGAGGGGCTCCCCCCACCAGTCTCGCCACTCCACCACCTTCTGCCCTTTGACCCCGCTACCCTCAGCGCGAGACGGGGCCGCGAGTCAGCGCTTAATTAGCGCGGGGCGCCAGATAAAAAAGGTCCGATCCTTCCTCTGTCCCCTGTATCTATTGTACTTTGCTTTTTTTTTTTTTTTTTGCTTTCAAGATAAATTATCCATACAAGTTGAAAATCATCCATTGCCTTCTGTTTTTTTAAAAGTTACTTTCATTTAAAAGTTAGTTTCATTTTTTATTTGGCTGAAGGCTGGTGTGATAGCACCCTCAGTCGTGAGTTTCTCTCCTTCTTTACACCTGGATGTTTGCATACTGAAGTGTGAAGGTGGATATTATTGCAAACACAAGGTAGGAGTGCTTTACTTTGAAGACACCTGACCCCTTTGGCTGGCCCAGGTCTAAAGGGGGTCATTATACAGGCCAGTTTTTCCAGTTCTCCATAGCTAAAAGCCTTGACCTGTGTGTGTGTGTGTGTGTGTGTGTGTGTGTGTGTGTGTGTGACCGTTTGGGGAAAAAAGGTGCAGCCCAGTTGTGTTGAAGACACTTCTATGGCACTTTTTTTTTCTTTTTTTTAAATCAGAACACGCCATCGAAGATGACCTGATTTAAGTGCGTGCTTGTGTAACTTGCATATTCAGCAGTAGGTGGCATGTTGGGTAAGGAAATGGGCTTGTCGGCTCAAGTCCCTGGAGGTGTCCCGCCATTGTACCCTTGAAATTGGAATTTATCCTAAAACCTCAAGTGTAAAAAATTTAGTTAAAACTATAAGTCACAAAGGACGATTATCAGGTAAATACAGGTAGAGAAGAAGCAGGGAATAACTTGGTGTATTAGATATTCACTGTTCCCTCCATTTACTTTCTCATTTGCTCTTCTCCCTGTAAGGAAGTCCTCCCCTTGCTTCTCGGTCCTGCTCCAATTATCACCTGCCAGTCAGGTGGTGGTTGTGTGCTGCCACCTTGGAGGGAGGCCAGGCTGCTGGTTTTCAGTGTCTGCCTAACGAGAGAGAAAGCCACAGACAGACAGGTCCACCCACAGCTGCACAGAGCAGGTCCTCCCATTGCGTTCTTGCAGGCAGCGCAACAATCTGCCAAGACAGCCATCTGAGCTGCCCTTAAGCACCAAGTTCCATTTTACAGCATTTGACCGTTGAGCCTTGAGCGTTACGAAATATTTCAGAAATGTGCACAGTGGTGGGTCTCGCTGGCTGCCACCCCATCACCAGGGCACAATAAGATGACAATGATAACAACAGTCTTTTAGGACTGTTTTGAAGGCCCTAAGCAGCACTCTCATCGGATGGAGAAACCGCATAATTTTACAAATAACATGAGATACTAATGAAAACCACTTCTATTTCCTGTTGCAGTTCAGCTCATCCAAGGCAATGCTTGAATTTAGCAGTGAAGTGTTACACAGTTATGTAAGTTTGAAATTCAGTGCTGCCTGACCTCGTTATTTCTTGTGATTGTGTTCTCGGTAAAGCAAGTGTTTGCTGCCCTTCAGGAATCTGGTCTATCATGTGACACACAAGAACAGGATAGAGTGGTAATTCTAGGGTTCAGATTTCATGCAGAAGTCTAAGTGGGGGAGAAATGTGCTTCACAAAAGGAAAGGTGCTTTACTGATGTCATTATTTTCAAATAAACTTGTCTCTCACCTTATAGGTGACCTTTGAGTGATATAGCCTCCTCCTCATCGTTGACTGACAAACCTGCAAGGCACCTTCCAACTTTGCAGAATTCTTTGCAGAACTCAAAGGCCTTCTGTGACCTTGACACCAGCCATGTCTACAGAAGCATACTCTCTACAGATGGGACACTTGCTATCTTTTCGTCTTATTCTGGATGAACAAAAGACCTCTGTTCTGCTGTGATATGGCTATTAAATCTCAAAGTCCACATGCAGCTGCGCTCGGGGCATGGCGTGGTCAGCTGATGATGTCACTCCCAAGTGCAGAGGGGCCAGTGTCTGATAAAGTGTAAATCTGTGATTGGTTCACCATGAATGCCACCGGTCTGGGAGCTGCAGTGAAGGTGTGGAGCTACAAGAAGACAAAGGGTACCTGGGAACTCACCCACCTGCTGGAGGCAATTATATTCTATATCATATTACATTATATAACTGAGGTCCACACGGCAACCAAAAGGTAGTGCTTTTTGTCTTGGCTTGAAGGCAAACAGAAGCGGCTCCTTGGCTGCCAAAATCTCTAAAGGGTGAATTTATCTGGTATAGAATTGCTCATTGCGTAGTTTTCTTGCAAGAATCTGGTTAAGGAATATCTCAGTTTCTTTCTTTGGCACAACAGTAATGAGCGATGGTGTCACAGGAGGAGGGGGTGGTGACGGGTGGCATTCACTGTGGAGGTTACATATGGTCCTCCCACACCCCCACCCTGTTGAAAGCTCATTAAACAAGCCTGCTGTTAACGAGCTATCGAGATCATAGAGCTTCAAACTCATTAGAGAGGGCGGGGTCTGGTCCAGAGATGCTGGCACATGGGTTTATGTGCTCCAACAACGGGAGTCAGCAATTAACACTATTACCAACCCCCCACCCCACAACACAGACAGACATACACACAGAAGCACACTTTGCTCTCATCTTCAACTTTAACGTGTCACACTTAAGACACCTTACCTCCTTCTGCACATACACATGCGAAGAGACTTTCAGAGCAAAGGAATGGTTGAGCGTCACGGTTCACACTTTTGGGGGGAACTGGAAATTATCAGAAGGCCCTCGGCTTTCGGGCAGCTTTCCTTAGACAGTGGAAGTGACATTAAATATTTATCATTTGAAAGATAATTACAGCCCACGAGTAAACATGAGTCGTCAATGGCCCTGTTATCTGAACGAATGTCCAAACAAGTTGCGGCTCGCCTGGACTCGCGGTCCTGCACCACGCAACAAAAACACAGCAGATTTCCCTTTGTTCAATTTTTTTAATGATCCCGGTCATGTTTAGAACCGTAACAATATAGAGCCAGTTTACAATGGAAAATGGCCCGAAGCCCCTGCCCTGCATAGAGGTGAAAAAAGGCAGCAAAGCAGCTGCTGAGAGACGGACAGGAGGCGCACAGCAGAAAGACCCATGAGGAACAACAACGACGAAAACAACAACTAGGACGACTCTTTCCATGTGTAGGAAATCTACAACGTGCTGGTCCCTGAATAAAAACATTTTTTAAAATTCAGTAATCGCATAGCCTTTCACATGCACACTCACTTGCAAAATTCCACCCCAAATATGGGATCATAAAAATGTTTCCCTGCCATCAGAATAGAAACATTATATTTATTTTATAGGAGAGACGAAACAAAATGTATAAAAAAAATCCCTACATACATACAGCATTGGACAGACACAGAGAAGTGCTTAGCCAGTGTACCCAGCAAGCTTCCATCTCTTCCTAACAAGGATTGGATAAGAGAAGCTCCTATTTTCACAGCAGTTCAGCACTTTGTTCAGTTGCTTACTGTCCCCAAGTGCCCATATGAGTACAAATTCATACTTTAGGAAAAAATATAATATTAATAATAAAGATTTATGGCAGCAAAACATGCATAAGGGCTCAAAGCAGTACATGAACACACCTAAAAGCCTTACAAAGTACAAAATACACCCGTTTTGTTTCAATGGACAGTACAAAACAGCAAATTTCTCAATGCATAGGAAGGCAATAGGAGACGAGCAGAAAAAAAAACGGCACAATACACCAATATAAGAGCGTGTCCCACAACCTTTCCAAGTTCACTGTGCTTGTAAACCCACAGCCGCTTGGCTGCGAAATGCTACACACAGATTTTTGGAACTTTGCTTCCTTTCTGTCCCAGAAGCACAGTTCCACCGACTGCGGGAAAAAGTGTCCAAGGTCCATAACCATGTCCCAGAGATGATGAATGTCCCTGATTCATCTGAGAGGGGGAGCAATGGCCTTGGCTGGTCTTTGGAAAGGATTTATCACTTTCCACTTTTTCCAGTGGAAACAAACATTACCTGTAAGTCCACCGTGGGCCCCTTTCTATCCATTTTGCTTGTGCCCTTCATTGCTGAAGAAGATCCATCCACCATACTTAGGTGGACATCAAAACAGGATTGGGGATTGTCTGTGATGGTCTGTGTGTGGTTACTTTGCATGTCCTGTAACATCTCACTGATTAAAGATTGTGGGCCGACTGGGCACTGGTGTCAAGATTGTCATCAAGAAAAATTGTATTATCACCAGTCCAGTGGCAGCTGTGCATGCTGGGTACCACAGTAAAGTAGGCTGCCCACAACTGAGGTGTTTTGCATTTTAGGCGGAAGCCCTGAATGGCCACAAGCTGAGTCAAGCATCCACTGATGATCTTTTTTAATTTCTGCTGGGACTGGTAACACCACTGCCAGTGGGGAAGATTTTTTTTTCCAGCATTTGCTGGATGCAAGAGTGCAATTTAGACAGAGGCTCTGCTACGCTCCATGACAACATCTGTGGCAGCTGAGGTAGCATTCTGTTCACTACGGAGGTCGGGGTCACTGCTGGCCTCGGCGTAGTCATCTGAGATCAGACTCATTTCAGAGCAGGCGGAGATGCTGGCTTCCAAGGTGGTGTCGCTATTGGGCTTGTTGTTAAGCCCGTGGGTGCCGATGTCAGCGTGGCTAAGGCCATGCACCTTTTTGAGGTGTTTCTCCAGTGTGGCATAGACAGTGAATGGCACACTGCAGAGCTGGCAGAAGAAAGGGGCCCTTGTGCCCCGAGCTCCATGCGTCTTCATGTGGCGTGTTAGCTTGCTACTCTGGGCACATGCATAGCTGCAGAGGCCGCAGTGGTAGGGCCGCTCACCTGTGTGGCTGCGCCGATGCACAGTCAGGTTGCTGCTGTTGCGAAAACGCTTGCCGCAGTACTCACAGGCCTCTTCCCTTTTCTTGCGTCCACCTGCCCCACCGGTGACTCGCATTCGCTCACTCTCCTGTTGCCACTCCTGCACCATGGTGGCAGGGAGAGCACGCTCGCTCTCCCACTCTCTGGGCCTATCATCCCTCTCCTGACGTTTGGGAGTGCAGTCACCACTAGCGATGCCACTCTCCCCACTGCCTCCTGTCTCAACACTCTCCAGAGAGCCCTCAGAAGGACTGCTGCCACAGGGAGAAGCCTCCAGGTGTTCCCCAGGACCCTCACCTTCACCATCCACAGCCTCACCCTGTGGTTGGAATAAGCTGATTAGGCCGCTCTGGCCTGGGACTCTGACAGTTTCCGAACCCCCAGCTCCCTTTGTGTTTTTTGAATGGCTGAGCTCAGAAGTGTCCCTTTCCCCAATAACAGATGTGTCAGCTGGTGCCTCCTGACCCTTCAGCCTTAGCTCCCGTTCCTCCCCAGCACCATCGTCACCCTCTTGTGCTGACCAGGTGTTTCCCTGACGATGACTCCTCATGTGGCGAGCCAGCTCACCGCTTTGAGCAAAGGCCTGCTCACACAGACCGCAGCGATAGGGCCTCTCACTCGCGTGGGTGCGGCGATGTGCCGACAGGCTGCGCAACGACTGGAACTGCTGGCCGCATAGCTCACAGGCGAAAAGAGTCTGGTGGGGAGTGGCGTGTGGGAATGGTGAGGCAGCGGGTGGAGATGGGGAGGGAGAAAGAACCACACCACCAGCATTCACCTCGGCCAGCTCCCGCAGACGCACGGAGAAGTTAAGAGCCTGCAGTTCCTGGTTGGCAGACGGGGATGGAGCTGCCCCTGCATTGGCTGGGAGGCGTGACCTGGATAGGCGCAGGGAAGCAGGAGAAATTGCAGTTGTGAGGGTGGAGCCCATGTAATGGGGGCCTAGCACAGCTGGCTGGATAGTTGGCTGCCAATCGCTTGCGTCCTCCTGGTAGATGCTGAAACTATGGCTATGCTGTGCATGTTGGAGGAGAGCCCAGGCACTGGGAAACACACCTTCACAGACCTGGCAGGTGAAGCTGGACGGCTCCTCATCTGCTGGACATAAAAAAGGGACAGGATTTCATGAGCAAAGCAGACTCCAGATCACTGTACTCTCCCAGGGGTGTTACACAGAAAAATTTAAGATATAGAGTGTAAGATTCGGTAAGACCCCCATAGAACTGCATTCATGGAAAACAAAGGCAACTACAGGGGAAGAGTCATTCTCTGGACCTAATTTATATTTAATAAAATTTGCCACCCTGTAGTTGCCTTCACAAGAACTTTGTGAAACTGTCAAACACCTGGGCTAGTGGGCGTTGAGGTGCCTCAGTGTTTAAGGGCTAAAAAAGGGGATGAGTTGTAGGTGGATGAAGGAAGGGAGAAGAAAACGGAAGACTGGATGGGTATTCAAATACATCTGGAGATATTTTTAAACGTCGTTAGCTTTGTCTCTTTTTCGAGAGCCACTCGCCAATTAAAGCTGCAAATTGCTAATTAGCGGAACGGAGAAAACGAAGGCTTTATGCAAATCAGGCCTGAGTCAGCCCCCTTGACAAATGAGCTCTTTCCGCATAAATCGAAAATTCGAAAAAAGGGAAAAGAAGAATTTATAAAATTGAGAGAAAACATTTCTTTTTTCCTGAAGGTTCAAAGCCAGAACGGCATAAGCCTCTTTTATGTTTCTTGAAGTCAAAATCCTTCTGTGTTTTATTGGGGAGGAGGGGGGAGGAGAAAAAAGATTAAAAAGAGGAGAGTCTTCCACTCTGCCTGGAGTGAAATAAAATGTCCTCACTGCTCCTCTCTGAAATATCAGGAAGGATGAGGGAAGACAAAAGAAAAGCAAAAAAAAAAAAAAAAAAAAAAAAAATCAAAATGCTTAGCAGGTTTGAGAAACACTACTAAATATGCCCCCCCCAAATACCCCCAATAATCGCAACAGAAACTCCCACCCTTCAATAACCACCTCTCTCACCCTTGGGGGTGGCGGGGGGCTTTGTGTCTGTGTCCTAGGGTGAAATACAATACCCAGCTGGTTTTTCTTTCTCTCCTTCTTTCTGCCCCCACCTACCCCCCTATGCACACTTTTTTGTAAGGATTCCCATTTGGCCTGGGGATGCACTTGAATATTAAGCAGCAGCAATAACCGCTAATTAAAAATGCAGATTGGCTGTGAGCACTAACGAGCAGCAGGCAGAATCTCCTGTCCCCCGGGAATGGGGCAGCCAGCGAGAGGGAAGAGAAAAGAAAGGGGTGGGGGGGGTAGAATTTGAGAAGAAGGAGAGATGGAAAAATTATGGGGGGTCAGAAAGCACTGAAACAATGATGGTGAAAAGAATGAAAATGTGCAGGGCAGGGAGATGGGCCCAGGAGAGACGCACAGATGGGAACCCAGTTGAGGACTGTCCCTTCAAACATGGTCTCTCTAACCGTCTGTCAGACAGGACACTTGTGTGATGATTCGTTTTTCACGTTGACTGTTTCTTTCACTTTTGACGTTTCAGTCAGGCATCATCGCCCCTCACAGTCATTTCTAAAACACACACACACACACACACACACACACACACTCTTACCCCCTTGTCCACGAGACGGTCACATTATCTTTACTTAAATCAAACTGAAAGAGCAGATTCTTTCTGCCTGCCCCAAAAGAAAAACATTAAACAAATAAAAGCATTGAGTGTGTTGATTATTTTCTTGCTTGTGGATGTTTCTATGGTCAGGAGTTTCATCTGAGATTCAGGGCACAGAATGTGCAGCGCCCAGACCACACGAGTTTGCAAGCTGAGGGTGACGGAAATGAAAACAGGGGCAGGGAGGGACGGAAACAGAGGTGGAAGGCTGTGGACTGACAGAAGCAGAGGGCGTGACGGAGTGCAGTTGTGCTTCAGTGGGGCTTGGGGAACGTTACACAAAGGAAGGAAGTGCGACCGTGTGTGTATGCTGTTGTATGTGGGTCTGTATGTGCATGTGTGCATGAGCACGCAGCAGTGTGCATATATGCAAATAGGTAACATGTAAGAACATTGTTAATCTACTAGCGTACAGTATGTCTGTCATGTATGCACGCTATACAAATTTTGTAAGAGGAGCAATGGCCAGGCAACTGCAGGCTTAGTATTCTTATGGCACAACACTGCCCCACCCCCCAAAAAAGTGTTTTCAGTCAGCCAGTAGAGGCCAGGGGCTGAGAGAAACAGTTTCCTTCAGAGCTTGCTGAAGAGCCACAGCATGTGCTCACACCTGCATACACAGCCGACAAAGAGGGTGAGAAACGGCATAGTGGCCTACCATTTTACTGTGGTACTGTCCCTTGCTGCTGAGTGCTGCCCAGGTCTATGTAGTTCCACAGTGCTTGGCACAGCTGTGAACTTCTAGGTCAGAACCGGCCTGGGAATTGTAGGTACGTTAACCACCAGGACCCTATTGTGGGTTTGACTAGGACCTAAATAAGCTAGCAAAAAGGATGGTCTGCTGCAGTAAAACCACTGGGAAGGAAATACGTTTCTGTAGGTCTAAAAAACTCTTTCATTTTTAAATCTCTGCTTCTGAAATCAATCACAGATAAGGATTAGCGCTCAACTGTTTTAAGGTTAGCGCTTATGAAAACCATCGTAAAGACTGGAGACCAAGGCTGAGGCAGCCAGCTCAGCCTTTATAGCATGGCAGTGGTGGGGGGAGCTCTGGGCTGAGTGCAGTGGCCTGCATGTGCTGTTTACCTGGACACTTCACCTGAGAGACTGAGTCAAGGAGACAAGGGGGAGCTCAGGTGCTGGGGTGCGGCGAGATCCCCCTCAGGGCCATGCCGCTCCTCTCCACTGCCTATCTTTTCCACACAATTAGCACTGGCGTCTTTAACTCGCAGAGGCGTCGCCGTCACAGCAACGCAGGGCTAATGAGTCGGACTGGGGGAAGTTCGTTAAAAGGAAGGGGATCAAAAAAAACATTAATTAAAGGGCCAGCGCTCACCTGTTATGCCCAGTTCGGCTTTCACATCGAGCTCCTCCCCCTGGACTTGGTCGACGGCCCTTTTCAATTCCACATAACCCAACTCGATCCTCGATCCAGCTGCTTGGGGGCTGCGGCGTAGCATACGACTGGCTGGGGACGGAGGGGTGTGGCTCTGGAGTCCAGTCTGACTCTGACAGACCTTCCCTGGCCTACAGCCTCCCTGCTTGTGCTGAATGAAGGTCAGGATATGGGCAAGTGGGAAGGCCTGGCCACATTGCCCACAGGTAAGGAGGTCACGACCTCCAACCTCTGCCTGCGAAGCCCTCTCTAGCAGTAGCGAACTGGTGACGATGTTAAGCTCAGGGGCATCTGCAACCACAGAAAGATAAGATCGTGACATGTTTTCACTGTTGAACTGCTGTATACACAAATCATATGAGGCAAACAAGCAGCACTTAAAAACACTTAGCAGGATAATAACTTTCTTCCTCAACTTGGCCAGCAACTAGGGAATTCAAAATGTCAAACTGGAACAGCAAGATGGTCTGAAATCAGCAGTTTCAGTTACTGGAGGTAAAAAAAATTAAGTTACAAATCCTCAGTGAGTAAGTATTCTGTGTCTTGTTGAGTCTGTCTGTAATGGTGCTTTCCCCACTGTCTCTTTTGTCAACAGCCTGTCTGGTCAGCAAACACTGACCACTTCCTCTCACAAGCTCCAAAGCTCAGCTAGGCAGAAGTGTGCTATGCTCCAAGCCCTCCCTCAGTTATGGTTCATTATTCAGGTGCGAATCTCTGGGTATCACAACAACAGGGATCTCACACAATGAGTGTATTCCAGCAGGAACTAAACAGTTACGGCCAGTTGTGTAAACTGGCCTTTACAACAGTGGTCCGGGTTTCCAGTAACAGCCAGAAACATCTGCAGCAGATCACCAACACTGACATGTAATTTAAAATGCACACAGAAGTACCACAAATTTGAGCAGAGTTGCTAAGCCCCTCTACACAAGGCTTTCAGATCAAATCTTGGACACTTTAGGCTTAAGTGCCTAAAGAGGCAAAGGTGATTAAGGCTTCATAACCGGCATTCCCTCACTATTTTCTGAAGCAGACTTAGAAATCGTGCACTTTTTGAACAGTAATTGGGATCTCTGTCCCCAGCTGCTACTAATTTGAGGAGGGAGAGGACAGCACTGGGGTGCCACTGGGAAGCAAGAGCAGCACTTTGGTGACAGAGGACATCCAAGTTTTTTTTTTCTTTCCCAGGTGACCCTGTTGGCTGTGTGTGTGCGGGGTCACGGTCCAGTGCCGGTGAACTCCTGCTGGCGGCGCAGAGCTGGATACACCTGCCCCGGCAAGGCCGCCAGCGCTGGAACAGGTACAGACAGTACCAAAGAGGAAACATTTCACAAGTGGTTATTCAAAAATGTCACCTTTCCTGTTTGTATCGTGCTCGGTGTTTGTGCAGCACGGCCAAGCAAGGCGCGGTCGAGGCCCGGTTTTGCGGTCAGGGAAGGGAGCGCGCCGCCGGAGGAGCCCGAGAACTCGGCGCTCTCACCTCATTTGCAGTAGTGATTTGAGGAAACGAGAGTCGCCGGTTTTTTTTTTTTTTTCAAGCAGTTGTTTTATTAACGGCTCGTAAATAAAACCCCTTAACGGGGCTCACACACTTTAGGTACCTGAAAAACAAGCTAAGTTATAATGCGGTAGCAATTAAGAAAAAAGAAAGAAAAACTTGACGGTTGAGCTCGCGCTCGTTCTCGATACCCCCCCCCCCAACGTCACCCCACTGAGGTCTCCGTGTGTGGCATGCGCGGTGAATCTCGAGCACGAGGTCGCGACACATTGCGAAGAATCGCTCGCATTTTATCAAATATTCAAAAATGAACGTTTTCATCAGCCGGTCGCGCTCGGGTTGGAGAGAAAGAAAGAAAGAAAGAAAGAAAAAAGAGCCGAACCCGAGTTACCGGCACGATGCAATAAGGAAGTAGCGTGCCTGGATTGAACAGTATCAACATCTGGTTTAGAAATCCCCGCCAGGTGAAAAGAGTAGAGCGCTGACAACGGAATAAAGTGTGAAAATAGCTGTTAGGATAAAATATTATTTATTCAATGTGTGTCTGACAGACTACACTTCAATGTCAAGGTGCGCGCACAATGGACGGAGAATGGACCTGGTAAAAGTGACTTAACTAACCAGTACTGGTTACAGCAGTCTACCGTGTAAGAGTATAGATGATGGTACAGTGAGGAAGGGGCTATACTTTCCCCCACAGTACTGGTCGTTGTCCGGCGCACAGTGTTTGCAACCCACCCCCGCTCCTACCTTGGATCGCGCTCAGGTGCTGCGGTCGACTGCCCAGCTTGCGTCGGGACATCCTGTTGGCCACGCGCACTGCACTGTTCCCGCCTCGAGTCCCCCGCCTGACGCTCCAGTCGCTTATGGATATTTAATGTGTCCGAAGGGGGGGTCCCGATCTCCACGCTGCAGACGCCGCGCCGCGGTCCTCGCTCGCTCCTGCAGTGTTCAAGTTCAGGCTGCTAGCCCCGCAGCGCGAGGAAAGGGTTGGGGCAACTGGCGCATCAGGCGCCGCCTGGTTGGTGCTTCTTCGACCCCGACCCCGCCCCCAGCCCCCGCTCACCACTCCCCCCAGTTCCCAGTCCCCGCGCTACTTCTAAAGGTAAATAGACTTGGCGCGTCTTGCCCAGCAGTCAGTGGGCAGCGAGAAGGAGACGGCCACACACGTCCGGGTCGTGTCTGAGCGCGCCTTCTTCTGGCTGGACCGAACCGTACCAGACTAAACTGAAACGAGGGGTTTCTCAGTGCGTTCTGACGGTGCGCTGCCCCGGCATCCTGCGACACACCGGCTGAAGGATGTGGCTCAGGAGGAAGTGGCTTCGGCTATTGAGGACGCACGAGACAGGTGTTCCGCTGGGCTGCTGATTCCGAAAGCAACAGTCGCGCTGCGTTTTGTCGCTCTGCTTCAGGAGCGCGGACTGTCATTTCTTTAAAGTTATAATATGGTTCCTAAAGTTTGTCCGAATTAATTTGATAAACTGTTTTCACGGAGGCAATGTGACGTGCTAAATATGGACACACATTCTGTTTATAAACAAGATTAGTCATTTTAACAGATTGTTTTATTGCAGCGTTTGTTGGACTTGAGGCGCATTTTAGATTGTAATGAAACAATTGTAATAAAATAAAAATTAGCGCCACCTGGCGCCAAGAAACTTTAGCAACTAAATAGTTCTGGAAGTGACAAACAGCATTGACATTTAGTCACATTTACTCATTTCCAGTGCTGAACACAATACACTGAATTCAGCTCCTAAAGTTGACGCAGGCGTGCTCCGTGGCGAAGCTTTCACTGGATTCCCATTAAAAAAATGTTAGGACTAAAAGTAATTAAATGAAATTACCAAATTAAGTATCTCTTGTCAGGTATCATGTTCTTCAAAAAATGTGACCAACGGTTCACATTACAGATGTCACTTTTAAAGATCACATACACAACCTCTTAGTTATCCTACTGTGGTGTTTGATGCAGCATTGTGTTACACTGTGGCAAGACTTTAACGTAGCAAAACTCCATGTTCTGCCTCAAAATTTTGCACAAGGTCTCAATAACTTCTTCAGTAAAGACAAATAGATGTACAAATGGAGTATGCTTCACTAAAGAGGGAGACCTCACATTACTGCCGTCCGGTCACACATTGCCCCAAGCATCCTCTTATTTTTCAGAGAAGCCAGATGACCAGTCTACAAATAGCACTGCTGCCCTATTATATTTCCCCGTGAGAAAGACAGTGGAGCACTGCCCCAAGCATCACTTTGCTGCTCATATTTATCCTGCCAATGCACTGGGATGGTGCTAGAAATTACCTCCTATACTTAAAACCCCTTTACTTTTAAATTTTGAAACTAAGTGTGAGGACACATTTAAAGCATCAGAATGTAGTGGGAACCCTATTCCTAACATAACTCAATGTCTTCTCACTTTTCCTTTTTAGCTTACCATTTACAGAAAGGAAGCAGCTCTTAGACCTGGTGCAGGCAACCCCCCTCTTTCATGTGGCACAGGTTTGTGTTAGAGTTCAGTTGTCGATACTGAGCAAATCATACAAAGAAAGAATTGATGGGAACATTAGTCAAGGACCAGTTGAAAAGTTGTGCTCATCTGTTCACCTTCAGTGGGCATGAGGTGAATTTTTCCTAATCTGAATCATCCTATTCATTCCACAAAGAACTCAATCAAGGCTAATTACATACAAGGTCAGTTAAGAAAAATCCAGTATTGGCTGGGTCGCTAGGACTGAACTGCTGCATGAGGAGGGTCAGGTGAGGCAGACAAACAGCGACTCATGACAAGACCTTGTCCTACTTTTTCTACAAGAGTAAAAATTCTCAACTATGGTTTTGTGAACACATTTTTTTGCTACATAAATCACAATACGTTCTCAGCTGTAACACCATTAAAAAGTTTGTTTGCAGCATTAAGCATTAACCCCACAAAGAATTAGATGAAAACATATGATTGTATGTCTTTTATTTGGTACAGCTCAATACAGTGTTATTCAAATAACACAAAAATATTGATTTTCCTCAATAGCAACAGTAATGGCATTATATACAGCATAACAGTATGCGTGGGAAGTGCAGTTTCCATACAAAAAATTTCATACTTAAGAATTTCAAGTTAGATGCCACCTTGTTACATTTAGGAAGTATTTACATGTCCATGTCTTTCTTGTAGTAAAGCAGTTTTCATTCCTCACATCAGTCTGACAACACAGGAAAAGCTGTAATAATTTTAGGAAACCTTTCAGGGAAAGGTTAGTTTGCTGCAGTGATGTGATCTTGGATTCTATCCTATCTATACACTATAGGTATGATTATAATCAAAGTTACGTACAGTTGTTTTGAACGGATTTCCGTACAAAAAGCACACTTAAAATTTAAGACCCTGTCTGGCCATCTTTTGGAAGACAGCACTTCTGTAAGTGGTTCTCCAAGTGCCTCTTGCCCTCTCTGCCCCAGAAGCTGGTGTCTGATCTGTAGCTGACTGTGAGCGCATGACCTCCTCTGAAGGATGCCTTAGGGAGCAGAATGGCACAGTGGGGACTACGAAGACGAGGAGAGACTATGCTGTGGAAAGGAAGAAAGCAGCCTGACAGGGTTTTAGTATCTGTAGTACGGACTCCGAGAGCGGGAACGAGACCTCCTGGGGAAAAGAGGGGGGACAAAAGAAATACTTTAAAAGACTGACCAGTGAAGGTACAGAAAAAAGATACATTCTGAAAAGTGGCCCTCAGTATGTATTTTACAAATATGCATCTCCCAGTTAGCACTATATTAGCTAACCACTTGTAATTTTGGTACCTAAATGGTATTTAACTAAAGTTATTCACAAAGCTTTCACTGGTACAATAAAAATCCAGTTCCTTGCTCGAGGATGAGTGTAGAAGGGCCCTGCTTGAGATCTGAAGTAGCAAACTTTCAGCTTTTAAGCCTGTGCTTCTCTGTACTTTGACCCTGCTACAATACGAGTGTGAATGAAAGCGAAATGCCCTTTCCAATAACCACTATAGAAAATGCAGAATATATTTTACCAAATTTTTACATGTTGAGGTGCAATAAATTTTAAGTTGTCTTGAACTTCCACATATTACTATTTGTATTAGCAGGGAGCACTTAGGTAGAGCAATCAGTAATTATCATAAGATTCTGTATAAAAGTGCCAGTAAATGCAAGATTATTGGTTCATGATCCCCAAAAACATGACTTTCAATTGTGTACAGCAGTACACTGTTGCCAATGTATGTTACATTCTGCATTGTTATGTAAAGAGCAAAGAATCACTTTAATCCTGCCAGCTCCTGTAGGGGCAGGCCCAGGTGTACGAGTTATCGTGCTGAGCAAGTCAGCCTTTCCTCCCAAGGACCTGCAGTTCTGCATTCAGATTGTCCCCCACTAGTGTGTTGTTCTACAGGCCCCAGAATCTTTGCCAAAAAGGACTTGGCCCTAGCAACTCACATGGTGGGTGGGTGAGTGAGTGAGTGAGTGAGTGAGTGCGCGCAAGGTCTTGGGAAAGACTTGGGGCCCTTTCATGCTGAAGTCTTCACATACCTTCTGGATGAGCCATATTCCCGGTCTAGAGAAGGAAAATAAGTAGTTATTTCATTTTCAGTTCACTCTAACATTTATGTTATGTTTTGCTGTAAAGTACTGCAGGCAACAAAAACTGTATTTCAGCTTAAAAAAAATTATGCCTGTGCTCACTGTATTTGTAGGTAGGAGAGGGGGAGTGGCTTTGCCTTCCATATTGCCTCTCCCACTCATCCCTCTCTTTCTCCCGCCTCTCCCGTTCCCTGGAACACGAAAAGCTGTTAGGAGGAGGTAACCACCACTTTAGTGTACCTACATATTAATTCAATATCTGCAGTTTCACTGCATGCTTACTACTGTGACAAAATGCCACTTCTTTCAAAGTCAATTTACAGAAATGATTAATTGTTGATTTAACACATTTGC
Organism: Arapaima gigas; assembly: GCA_900497675.1. NCBI lineage: Eukaryota > Metazoa > Chordata > Actinopteri > Osteoglossiformes > Osteoglossidae > Arapaima > Arapaima gigas. The sequence goes on from UFQX01000445.1 coordinate 207,952, forward strand.
AGAGCTGGTGCAATTCATCTGTGCATGCATAAATATACTTACTATACTACAGTTGTACCCTTTTTAAGACTCTCACCAGCAGCCTTCAGGTTTGTGATACAAAACAGCACACACTTACTTCATGCGAATCTTTCGTGCCATGGCTCTCAACTCGCCCTCCCGCTCCTGCAGCAAAATCAGAAAACAAATGAAAACAGCATGCACTGCAGGGCAGCAAAGGATTATCTGGAGGAGAAAGTCTGCGTCATCTCTACAGGGACAGCCACAGCCAGGGAATGGAGCTGGAGGACTGGGAGGTAAAGACTGTCAACAGCTCTGCCTCTTGTCTTCTGCATGTGTACGTGTTTGTGTGCGCGCATGTGATGACTACTGAGGTCAGCCAGAGTAACACACCTGTCTCTTATGCTCCTGCTGCTGGATCTTCTCCTGGGCAGCCTTCTTATCCGCCTTGGCTGAGGGTAGAGATATAGAGATGAGGGTCTGTAAGAAACGCTCTACATTTGAACCTGTTGGCCTTTACCTCTGATCTGCTCCCAGTGGCTCTCAGTGACTCCCAATGAGCTGCACTGTTTACAGATTTGCCACTTTAAAGTGAACAAGGCAAGACAGTGGTGTCTGTGGAAATAACCCTGGGTGTGTAAGCTTGGGTCAGTGTTTATCAATGACCCAATATTACATACTAGTATTATATTTTACTTCTCATCAGTCAATATCTAACTCATGTCCACTGAGACTGCTGCATATGAGCGGCACAGCTGTTTTTCATTTACAGAGCTGAGACAATGTGAGCCTGTGAAATCATGTGGCACTATGGTTATGTGAGATAAAGGGGTTGACTGTGTTTGTATGCTCACATTGCTTGTTGAGGGCCTTCTGCATGCGCAGCTTCAGCTTCTCCTGAGGCGTCATCTTGGGCTGCAATGGACATAAGGCATTTCAGCAAAGGTCACTGGGACAAGCACACAAGGTTAGGTTTGAGGTGGTAGGGAAGACTACTTTACACCATCACAAAGCAGTATGAGCCATACCAGTTATGTTTTTTAAACCACCTGCATTGTGCTAGGTGAGGATAACTATCTTAGAGAAGGAAAAGTGAACCTGCTGTTACCCAGCATTGCAGAAGGGGGTTCATGGGATGTCTGGATGCCTCTAATGAGCTCCCTCAACAGATTGCCTTGAGGTATCTGGCAAACAGCTAGTTTGTGTTCAGTCTTAAGGAGTTGTGCTGGGCTGATCTCTGACCCCCCCCCCCCCCCCCCCCCCCCCCCCCCCCCCCCCCCCCCCCCCCCCCCCCCCCCCCCCCCCCCCCCCCCNCCCCCCCCCCCCCCCCCCCAAGTGGATGATGGGTGATGTATGGCAGGTGGGTTAGGTCAGACTGCTGAGTGGTGGCATTCCTATGAATCCCTTTAATGGGGGTGGAGAGGGGCAGTGGTGACACTGCCATATACCTTCATGTACAGAAAGAGAGGGGGCATACATATTTGGTTAACCCAAATTGCCCAGTCTTCAAAAGCTTCTCAAAACACCCTTTTACTAAGCTAGCTGTGAACTTAGCAGGATTCAACAAGAGCAAGAGAAGGAAAAATTAAAAAAATAAAAATAAATAAAAAACCAACCAAAACATGCTATTTTCCTTTTCTTTCTTTATATTCAGCTGCAGTCACCCAAATTGTAGTGTTTTATTTTCCATCCCCCATAAGTGAAATCTCTAACATCTTTTTTCCTTGTGCAACTGGTTTTGATGCTACCTCCTGCGTGCCCCAGCACGCCTCTTGAATCGCCACGAACACACTCCCTCGGCCCGGAGCTCTGCACCTGGGCCTCTCGTCCTCCATGTCCCCCCACCCCCCAAACTCACTGCTGAACTCGAAGTACAAGACAATGTGGAAAATGCTATGGATAAACTGCTTGGAAGCCAAGCCTCTGCAGAAAATGGAGCCTTCCACTAAGGACAGAGACATGCCCCACCTTGTGGTCAGAGATATAGTAAGAAAAGCAAAAAGCCTAGAGATGGCTAATAAACTGATAAGACAAGCTTATAAGACTTCCCTTCACCTAACTGCACATAAGCTGTACACAAAAACACAAATGTGAAATGAAAGACATAAAAACACAAAAAATACAAAAGGAACTTGGCATTTCAGGTTCTCAACAGTCTGGTTAGGATGTAGGAGCAGTGAGGCTTTGAACCAAAACAGTTTTGTTGCAGAATTAACACATTCATAAACATTCAAATAGAAATGGATAAGTACTGTGGGTAGGGGGGGGCATTTGAGCAGAGATGTGGGGGCAACTCCCCAGCCTGAGAGACGACCCTGACAGCCTGTCAGATTTGAGGCGCAGACTTTAGCAACAAACACAGGCAGATCAAATTCTTACTGACTTTGGCAGCTCCCGTCTCTTTACCACCCGCAGTGTCAGGCCTGAGGGAGCAAAAGAGCCAATTTAATGGGAAAAGTTCACTATTACAAGGGGTCAAAACTTGATTACCATTGCAATAACATGATTTGTAATTTTTGAAACACTAAAAACAGAAAAGCAATTTCAACACTGGAAAAAAATGTACTACTGTTGATTAACTGTAAACCAGTGTCTTAATCTAAAAACAATAAAGTTGGAGGTGGACTGGTGAGTACTCACTTTCTCAGCTTGTCACAAAGAGCCATGGCACTGGGAGGGGCATGCCGGGGGGGAGGGGAAGGGGAGCGGCTGGGCCCAGGGGACTGTGTGGGGCTGGCGCTGCTGCTGCCTCCTCGCCGGGGGCCACTACTGCGACCCTGACGGCGGAAACGGTCACCTGTCCGAGAATCCGAGCGAGACCTACAAAAATCCAAGCGAGAACTGCAATCTCAAAGCTTGTAATTTAGGAGAAATAGTCTTAAGTATCCTTTTAAAGTTCTGGAGGAATTGTACTTTTGAATGGTGATTTTAAAAACTCTGATGAACTGATAAATAAATGAGAACTGAAAAAAGTGACTAAACACTACAACCATTACTACCCTAGAGAGCACAGATCATAAACCAATGTCTTTTCTAACCTCAATATTTTTTTATACTTAGCAAATTATCTAAAAGGAACATCAGAAGATAAACATCAAGGGGAAAAAAAAAAAAAAAAAAAAAAACCTAAAACATCAGTTCCACTGTCCCTGCAATGATATGGAGCAAACAAATATATCATGTGATTTACACATCTGATCACCTCTCTAATAGTTTTGGTTTGATTATGTCCTGCAGTAAGATAATCTCTTTAAACAAGACCCAATGCTTTAGGTACAGTAGGTCTGCAGACAGCAGTGCTGTAAGACCCCTGTTTTTTTAGCATGCCTCACCTGGTGCGCCTGCGGGTAGTGTGGCGCCGCCCCCTGTCCCTGTCTCCAGAGCGCGAGCGGGACCGAGAACGGGATCGAGCATAACGCCGGCGGGCTCCACTGCTGCTCCTGGCACCTCGTCCTCGGGATCGTGAGTCGGAGCGACGGGAGCGTGACCGTGACCGTGAATATCGACTGTCCCGCCCACCCCGGCGGCGGCTGTGACGGGAGCGGCTGGAGGACCGGGACGAAGAGTGACGAGATGAGCGGGAAGATGAGGAGGATGACGAAGAAACACTGGAGGACATACGGCGTCTGCTGAACAGAGAAAGAGACAAACAGATGTGTTAGTCCCAAAGGCCACCTTCTTAGCCATGTACAGAATCAAGCAAGCACACACTCCCATATGGGACCCCAGACCACAATCCTGTGCTTATTTCCCGCAATGCATCATGCCAATTTTTTGAAGAATTTGTTAACTGAAGTCTCAAGGCCATTACTGGACAAGTCATCAATAACTGAACTCATCCAGAATTTAGACACAGCAGGCAACTCTCACACAGCTACTCAGCTTTTGAAACATGACATGTGTAACCAAATAAAACATATGGACTGGGAAATTATATTTATTGTACACAATAAGGGGACATTTTTTCTGAAGGTTTTTTGAGGAGGGGAACAAAATAGAATGTAAGTTTTTTTAAATGTTCATTATAGTCCTGCTAATTTTGTCAGATTGTCCTACTGTGAATTTGCACTTTTTCCTTCAGTGTAAGCGCTGCTCAAACCTTCAATTCACATCTGTAGTAGATGTAAAAAGTGACTGAAATGACCAACGAAAAGCCAAGGAGAAGTAGGAAAGGAAAGCTACCGACCGGGAGCCCCTGCTATGACCTGCGGGGTGGTGCTGTTGAGAGTTGGAAGGGGCGTGGCTGGTATGGGCAGCAGGCTGGGGTGGGGTAGCTGGGGCACCTTCCTCATCACTGCCCCCAAAGCTGGTGATGAAGGTGATCTTCTCATGTCCTGGAGAACGGGAACGGGAGCGGGACTCTGAGCTGGACTCTGACTGCGGGCTGTGGAGAGTGGGTGAAGCAGGTCTTAGCTACAGCTTCCTGGTTTAGTCAGTCCCCCCCCCCCCCCCCCCCCC
>UFQX01000445.1:212463-358489 GCA_900497675.1 Arapaima gigas
CCCCCCCCCCCCCCCGACCTTTGTGTTCACACAGGAATAAAGCGATTCCATCATACTTTATAAAGAGCAGTTAACAGCCCACAGAAAATGTTTATGCCCCAATTACACTAGATACAGGACAATGTCTTATGTCAGAAAAGCAGTTAAGAAAGTCTAGTAAAATGTATATTGAAATATAAAGGAGATGAAAAACATGCAGCAAAACTCTTATAAACTCACCGCTTGTAAGGGTCATAGGTTGGGCTATCTCTCCTTGCATAGCTATGATTGACATATTAAAGTTAAAAATTAAGAACAGAACAGCTTGAGAACAGCATTTTTCTTCAGGACACAGTGGAGGCAAGGTATGCAGAATGCATGGAAAGGGTTACCTGGGAGGACTGATTTGTCTACCCTTCAGTCTTTTTTCCCTGAACTCTCTTCTCTGTCTGCGAGATCGCCGTCCCTGCAACAGAACAGGGCGAAGTCAGGTTGATCCACAGTACAAGAAGTCAAAACGATCCATGCTACACATGCCAAGGGGGTCATCAGCACAAGCAGCAACAAAAATACTGACCCACAGTTTAAATGACCATTTGTGACAGGCCTAATACACAAACAGCCAGGGGATCTACAGTAAACAGTGAGAGACTACACAGCATTACAGGATGGATACAGACACCAAAGTCTGTCAGAAAAGCCTTTTTCAGTGCTGTTGGTTGTCTTGGTAGAATAGTTTTGCATATTTACATTTTCCAGATTTTTTTTTTTTTTTTTAATAAATCAGCCTGAACTCAAACTTTTCAGTACTGGTGACACACAGAAAAAGACTTCCACCCAGAATGTCACTAAATTGAGAGTATAGACCAAAAAATACTTGTGGGATGACCCACACAGGTACAGGAATTTACAGAATGTAGAATAATTTTATCAATTACAGAACTAACAGTCACACACTGACAGATATAAACTAAAAGACGCAAACACATGAAAAGGCATTCGAGCAACAATTACCAGTCCTGTCTCACCGAGTACATTGCTTTCTCTGCCTCTAAAGCCTTGGCATGCTTTATCGCCTCCACTTCCTCTTTGTCTTTCCTCAGCATCCTGTCACATAAAAACATCAGTCATCACACACAGGTTTGGCAAAAAAAGTTGAAATACACCAATACTGACACTACCATACTTTTTTCTTCACAAAACCCAGGACCCTGTAAACTCTGAAATACAGCATTACTTACTGTATCTTAGAACAAAAAAATCATCACAGCTCAATTTTAAAACAGCTTGCAGTTCAAAACTACGGTCTTTGATAGATAGCCATGTTGCACTTAAGTGGCTATGTAGAAGCCTAGAGGCCAAGAGCTGAGGCGTCAATAAGATCAATGTCAGAAACTAACAGCATTTTTCTAATGCAAAAAACCTCAAAAGGGGGAAACAAAATTACGTACATTTAGAAAAAAATGAAGTTATGATGTTGGCATATAAATAAATAAATCAATTGCATTTAAAGGCATTTATTGGACTAATAGTCAATTGTAAAATACAACACTAATAACCCATTAATGTTTTTTTTTTTTTTTAAAAAAAGCGTTATTTCCCAAATTAAATGGATCATGTATACTGACCTAACAAAGTCTCCATCAGCCATTCCATATGGTGTGGCCATCCTATTGAGTTCCTGGACTTGCTCTTGGTTCAACTCATCTACATCTACTTCCACATCTAACACCAATGCAAACAAAAAACAGAGAACACATTCAAAAAATATATATATTAGGGACAAATGAAGGCCAGCTTAGCGCTGATCTTACACAAAATTGCAACAACGGAACAAAAGCAGCAGTGGATGAGAAACTCACCAATGTCAGGAATGCCTTCATCCTCATCCGACTCACTGTTCTCCGAGTTTTCGTCATCCTCCCCTTTGTTAGGCTGGGTGCTAGGCTCTGTCCCAGTGCTGTCTTCATAGGTATAGCCAATTGATGCCTTTTTCTCTGAGAGTCTGGGCAGGGTAAAAGGCATTTCAGCCACATGGTGACAGTTTTGATAGTCCAACAGTTTTACATCTAATATGATTATGTAGTGAGGGTAAAGTGGTTAAGAAAAACTTTTTTGTCACAATGATAGGACAGAACAGATGTGGTAATGGGCAAGGTCCCCAGGTACACCACTTACTGTTAAAGGATTTTAAGTAAACTGCACTTACTTCTTTTTTTCATCCTCATTTGGCTTCTGCAGTCCACCATACAGCTCATCTAAGTAGATCTGGTATAAACACTGCTCCTCAGAAACTGCAAGGGGAAAATGGTTCCAAGAGACTCAAAAAATCTACTCCTAACAGATAATGTCAGAATAGTAATGTCTTAAACTCACTGCTGGCAAAGTCGTTCTGTACGAGTCCCCTGTAGCGCTCATAGTTGCATTTCCTTTCCTCAGACTCTTGCTCTGGTGTACTAAAACAACAGAATGCTTAAGACAAATTGTCCATCACATAAACAATGGAAAGCAACTCATTATACAAGTTCATTAGTTTGATTGACAACCTAATACTTCTGACTACCATGACTTACAAAAGTACAATATCTAGAGGCAAAATACATATAAAAGGGCAGCTTAGACAATGGTGCTCACTGTAGAATTCAAATACAGGTTTAGATGATGAACTACTGGTACTCACACAGTGTTTAGAAGTGGAGGTGTATAGGTGGGAATGTAGTCCAAATGTGCTCTTACATCAAATCTGTCAATCATGTTGTTGGCATCACCTTGCCATGGCATCCTGTAGAGAGAGAAATGCTTTCTTGAACATGGTTTTAATGTCAAAACCAGATGTCATGATGCTTTTGGCAATATACCAAACACTGCAGAAGTGGGGATTAAAAACTTAGTTAAATCACCAAAATACAAGCTACAATGAATTGTAACACCCCACAGCAGATAAACATTTTTATTCAATACTTCTGTTTCCAGAATTATTATATTAAACATTTTCACACAAAAACACATTACACACTATCATGTACTACGTAATGGTAGCAAGGAGTCCATACAAAACTTTACTCTATGTACACAAATGCACAAAAGAACACCTGAAAAAAAGAGACTTAACAGGACATAATGTATACAAAAATTTAACAGGGAAAATTTACAGTAAAATTTTGTGTACTTCTCACTTCTCACAATACAGAAAAAAGTATTGACCTGTTGACCGGTCATAGCTAAGCATAATGGGGTGGGGTGAGAGTGGTATAGACTTCTGCACAAGTGATGCACATATATGCACAAAAAAAAAAACTTAAGCTGTTAAATGTCCAAATTTCTTTTGAAATGTATTGTTAGAGTTTTAATGGAGGATGACATTTTTTCCACTGAGATGCTTTCAATAAGGAGGTTTAACCACTGTGTCACAAGTGAATATCTTGTATTCTAATTTAATAAATGTAATAAGCAATATTGGTGGGTTTACAATTAGTGGCTTAATAGTGAGAGTAAACACAGATATGTAGATAATATAATGGTCATTAAAAGGGACATTCTATCAAAAACTTTTTGTGTTTTGCAATAATAGTGACTGTTGCAAAACAATGGCTCTAGATTGTGTTAAGTTCTTGCATTATAACAAAAGGGGTAGATTCGTAAACATGGCTTGTTATGATAAACATGAAAAAATTGAAAGCCAAAACATAGGATTCTGTTATGAGCTACAACAAATGTAGTAGCTCCCTCAGTCTATCACATTCCTCTATGTGGGAGGGAATCACTCACATATTGACTGGACTCTCAGCAGCCAGTGCAACTGCAGAGTCCAGGTGAATTTTGTAGGCACGGCCATGAACTTGGAGGAATTGAGCTGGGTCCTTTTTCTACAGAGGAAAGCAGGAGTGATATTAACATTGCACAAAATAGTACTGCTATGCCATATGTCTAGAAACAGACATTACTGTCTTAAGTTGTATCTGACATGAAACTAAAAGAAATTCACAAAGCAAAATCCAACACTCCTATAAGTAGTATCAATAGAAACACAGCAAAATCTTAAAAAAAGAGAAGTAAGCCTCAACCGTGACAACACTCACTATCTTTTCGTAATACTCGCGACGGCGTTCGCCACGGCGTTTGTAATCCACCATCATGCCGCGCAGCTTGCGCTCATGCTTGCGGGCCTCCTGCCACATGACCGCTCCGCTGGGGGTGGGGGTGCGACGGGGCACGGTTGCTGCTGTTTGTGCAGAAGAGTAGCTTTGTTGTAGCAACAGCAACGTTTAACCCATTCATTTTCTCTCGAGAACCAATTCTCCTGGCTTAACAGTAACATGTTAATAATGTGTACTGTTTAAACATATATACGTACACCAGTATACAGCACTGACATTGGCTTTAATAAATGGTTAAACTGCTAGAGACATTTTTAGACGATAGCAAAATGTTTTAGTTAATGTAATTAAGGGTTAAAGCCCATATAAACCAAACAAGTCAGCAATATAGGTTCAGATATCCTGCTTTAAAGTACTATATACAATTGCTTCTTTATTAAGCTTTGCTTGCTAGTCACAGAACACTCAAACATCACATCTGTTGAAATGCAGAGACCAATCCTTTCAAAAGGAATATTTATAATAATTTCAATCTTTGTGTAACATCTTATTTATACTCAAACCACTAAGCATGTAACAAAAACGTTACCTTTTAAATGACGAGTTTAGTACTTAAGATTGTACAACTTTATTCACTCATAAAAGCTGTAAAAGAAGGTCCAATAAAGTCTTATACCAAGAACTCAAAATTGGAATTTGTCAAACCAAACATGACAGGCAAGTCAAGAGTTAAACAGTTCAGCTGTTCCACACCAACAAGTGGATATACCCGAGACCACAATACCGTAGTTTTTTTTTTTTTTTTTTTTTTGGTAGTGGGGCATCCTTCACATAAACTACTGCAGCGATAACATCCTCATAAACATGCAAAAACATGAAGGGTGAAATTGAGCTCCAAGTGAATTAAATGCACTAACTATTAAATCTGTTTTTATAAATACCGTGCTAGTTTTTTTAGAAGACAGACACTACACAATATAACCAATGATTTAAAACGACGGCGGGAAACAGGACGACGCGAAAATTCGTCACCATGTCACACACTGCAACATGGTGCTGTGCCAGAATTTAACGTTCCACAAAAAAGTGCAAGTCAGCACCTGAAATGAACGGATTCAAATCAACCCTTGTTTGTCTCATTCAACCACCTCCAGCTTCACTCAGGAACGGAGGCCTGACCCCGACTAGTCGTTTTTTCAGTTAAACTGACACTAACCAGTAGATAATTCGAGTTAGAAAAGCAATCCGAATTCATTTCCAACGTTTCATTTGAAAATTAATATTAAGCACCTCTAAACGTTATGTATTCTCTTTTCAAATTAGTGCGCACGATAGGGACAGGTGAGTAGCTAAATCGCGTTAGCCAATCTGTGCCTCTATATGACAAAACTATAGTTAATGTGACGCTTGGAAACAAAACTACAGTATTGGTAACTTTCATACATTCCCAATGTTAATCTGGCGTTACTAAGGAAAAAATTATTTTAGTACTAAACATTTATTAAATCAAAACAACGACGTGCTAATCCTTCACACACTGGACAGTTAGCTACCCCGCTAATAATCGCGTTTTATTTACGCCTTATGAAAGAAGGAAACGCATTTCGCAAAATGGCATATTTAACAAAAATACTGTCGCGAATAACTTGTGTTCTGCAAAACAATAAAAAATTACCTTTTCTTGACAAACACTAAAACGTTTGATATGCCAACAGTGCTGTTGATTTCGTCAGAACATGTCAGTTAAAACGAGAAAACCGACAAGCCTCCCCGCTGATCCCACGCTTCCTCTGGTGTACATCGATGGTACAACATGACCCGGAAGCTATTTTGCGGAAGTTAATTTATAACTTTATTTGGGGTGTGTAAAACTTGTTCCTTTATATACAGTCACACGATGGCGCAGCGGGCCATATCGAAATCAGTCCACGGCTATTGTTAACTGACTGAAATAAGGGGACTAAAAATAAAATAATACATTGTTCTCACTGCTACACTTTTTAATATGGAGTTCTGCCTGCACCCATCCTACTTTTTCTGATGTTGTTTTCCATTTAGTCAACTTTTTCTTTGTTCACTTGTGTGTCAGGTAATTTCATCTCACTATTGCGTTGGTATTATTACCAACACAGGAAATCACTAACATATGAAATATTTTTAAAAATTTGATGGGCTGTTCATAATTCATAATTTACTTCATTCACAACTCAGGAAGCACTTAATGTAATTCACATGCACATATTTATATAGTTATAAATCAACCTTAAAGAAGTGCTTTAATTACTTTTCAGAATTCTGCACTTAATAAATGTAATCATAAATGCAGTTAGACAATTTTCCCTGGGCTTATCCATCCAATATTTTAACCACTTGTTCTAGTCACGGTCCTGGCACTCTAGACCTATCTTGGAATCACTTGGCTCTAAGCTATAAGACCATACCTCGGATGGGATGCCAGTCCATCACAATTCAAACCCACACATTTAAACAGGCTGTGAGGTGTCAGTGATACTCACTGCTTTTACTTATATGGTTGTCTGATTGAACACTGCAAAATGAAAAACAGGGATGCTGACATCTATTCACTTCAATGTACTGTCTTTTTTAATGTATATACTGTATTTTTATGTGCCAAGTGGTGTTTACTGCTTTGTAATCATATTGCATTGGTTATTTTTTGTGGGCTGGCCTAATATTGGATAACTCTTTGCTGTTATTATATAATGATTGGTAATTTAACATTTTTCTGTGTATATGCCTCATTTGTGTATCTTCCACATTTTAGCCATTTCTCAGCCACATTATTTCTTTAAAAAATGTCGCTCAGCTTCCCTTTCATTCTACAGTGTTCTTCCTCAAAATATCACAGCCTACTACAATTTCTGCAAACATTTCAGAAAATGGATTTGCATACAGACAACAGGGATTCAGAGGGTATTTATAGAGGATTGGTCTTCCAGGACAATGATGAGTATAGTAAGCTAAATGACATGGCGTTCAGAACCCAGGTAAATGTGCATTTTTTTATGAAACACTTTTCCATGCTGTAAATGCAAAAATAAACCTGACTGCAAATTTTCAAAATAATTTTTACTCCATTGTATAAATTATTTTTGTTATTTTGTTTTTACCAGATCAAAATTCCACATATGAGTTATGGTAGTAATACTAGAAATTAGACACTGAAACATATACAAACAATACTGGTAACTGCTGGTAATGGTTGGGTTATGAATACTTTGTAATATTCCACTTAAGAACTTTTTGAATAGTTACAATGTTACAGTGTTACAATGTTACAACAATAGTTACAGTGTTTTGCTGCAGTGCTGTTTGAACATATCTAAATTTAAATAATGATGCCAAAGCACTTCTATGCATGCTAATTATGTGTGGAAACTGCATGGACGGTATATGTCTGAAACTGAGGGAAAATTTCAACTTCATGTACGTGTTAAAGCAGAGTGTGCATAGTACATATGTGGAAACTGAACTAACAGAAATAAGAACAAAATTTAGTGAGGTCTGATGAAGTGTGAAACCACACTTCAACTAAAGGCCAAATGAAGTATTTTTATTATCCTTTGTTCAGACCATTTCCTTAAAGGCAAAAATCACAGTAGAATCTGAAATTCAAAATAGATAGGTCTGTTTCTGACAGACACATTGACAATCAGTAACTACAGATACCGTGTCCTTTACTGACTGATCACAAAGTATTTCAAAAAGCCTTGTGTTTAAACTTTTAATCTTTGCTTAGCAAAATAGTGTATAAAATGTAAATATGATCACTTTCTTTTTTAAATTGTACACTTAGGTCATAAGCAGAGTGCAATATAAACTGTCATAAGGTTTATGATGAATACAATTAATTTCTGATCGGTTATATAAAAATAGTGGCTGTGCTGACAAATCATTTCAAATCCCTCTGTGTTTTTCTAGTACTTCAGTAGAACTGAATCCTTCAGTTATAACATCATGTGGAGAAAACAATCTACATTTTTTTGCATTTTACTTTTGTTTTAAACTCTGGTGTTGGGTGGCGTTGTAGGTTATTCTGATTAATGTATCGGTCTTTAGTCTTGTCAGGTTCCTTGTCCACAGAGAAGACTGGACCATGTTCCTTTCACTACAGACTGGCTGTGATGTGTCTGGCAGGGCTATGTGCTGTCTTACTGACTGACATCATAGTCCCATGTGTCTTCTGTGAGTACTCTACACTCACTGTCTGTATGATTACAGTATACATAATGGACTCTTACTATCCACTGTATACAGTAAATATGATGCACCCTTTGTGATTTTGTGTGTACTGTGAATAAAGTACATCCTTTACTGTCTATATGCCATCTGTGATTATAATAAATTATTAGTATCTACATTTTAACCATGAGTTTAACACACGTTATATCCATGTGACTATTGCAAGTATGTCTCAAAATAGAAAAGTGGCATCAGAGATATATAAAAAATAAATTAATGAATAAAAAAGTCAGAATTGTTGTTAGTCTAAGAATGTGCGATTCAGCATATTAAAATAAAGATGGATTTTCCATTACTAACTGTATGTTATGTGTTGCCAGTTTAGTGAAGTTTTACATGTAGAGTAAATGTACAGTATATTATAGGCATCATCTATATACATTTTTGTATAGCCTTTTTTAAAATTACTTTTACACCATGCTGCAAAACCATTTTTAGCCTGCTGTTCAGCTGATTTCTCTCATACAGATAGAAAAATTGAGACTTGTTCAGTGACAGATCCAGAGGAGCTCAGAGCAAACTACAGCATCTGTGTTAAAGATAAAGAGATGCTACAAAGAAAATACAACACAATAGTGAAGAAGATTTCATTTCTGGACCCATACTGTCCCTCAAATCTAAAAAGTATGCACTTAACCCATTATAAAGAGAGAAAGGGATATTTCCCACAAATTCCTTTTACTGAACATTTGTGAAAGTATTTTTTCCACTGTATTTTACAAATTCTATTTATCTGCCAATAAAACCTGCACACCCTGTCTAGCTGCTTGGTTGATGTTTAGGTTCCAGTGTTACTATATCTCAGATGAGAAAAAGAACTGGAGCGAAAGTCATACAAACTGCATTAAACAGGGCTCACCTGATAATTATAGAGAGTGAAGAGGAGCAGGTAAATATGTGAGTGATTGTGTGGTGAATTGCTAGGGAAAAAGATTGTTTGTGTGAACTGAGTAAGTGTGAGTTGTTCTATGTCCTCCATTCATGAATTTGTCAACCAGGCTGCAACTATAGATGTTTTCTGGATTGTACTTACTGATGTGGTACAGCAGGGAGCCTGAGTCTGGGTAAACAGCACCCCTCTGGAGAAAGGGTGAGACATTTATCCAGAATTTTTCAGGCACATAATCACAGCATGTAACCACACAAAGAAGCAGGAAGATTAGCTATTAACACAGATTCTTAGGTAGGCGCTGTGGACTGTGGTTTATGCTAAGCAGAATATGATAGGAAGAGCTTTGACAGCACTGGGGCTGCATGAGTTGTCAGAACCCTGCACAATCTGGCCTCTATTGGACAATAAATATGTCTAATAAACAATTACAAGTAGTTTAGCAGTAAAGAATGTTATTACTAATTGAGCATTTGTAACCAGGGGGGCCCTGTTACTGTTAGTACTCACAATCAAAATGTGTACCCTGAGATACTTCAGGAAAAATGACCCATCTTCGAAAGGATATAAAATACAGTCGTATCTTTTTTCAGCTTTGGCCCATCTGAGGTCTAGTAATAACCCTGCTCCATTCAGAATTTTTATTCCCCATCTCCTCAGGCAGTATTTCACCTCTGAGAAATCATTCCATATATCTACCCATGGCACTGTGAAAATGATTACTGCACACCCAGATGAACAGTTCATATATAATCTTATGGGTTCAGTCTTCAATCGGTTACTATTTATCCATGATTTTCCTTTGTATTTATAGGTTCTGGGCAGCTGGACAACCAGACAACATGTATATGGACAGCATGTACAACAAAGTGCAGCCAGCAGACTGTATCTTCTCCATGCCCTTTCAGAACTCATGGAGTGATGATACCTGTGGTCAGCTGTTAAACTGGGTCTGTGAAACTGAGATCCTGTTACCTCTACCTCACTTGATTCAATAAATAAAGGCTAAGTCACTTTTTGTATCATAAGCTTGACCTAAAAAATTAATTGAAAAAAGTTAACGTGTTGATGATGTTTTACATAGCTCATATTAATCAATGATGCTAGTGTGAGGCCCACAAAATTGTAGTCACAAAACAAAGTGATTTGCTGATTTATGTTTTTTCCTTTTCACTTTTTTTGGGTTTATTTTAGGTTTTATGTTCTCATCAATGTAACAGGATGTTGTTGAAAATCTTAATAAATAAGATAAATAATAAAGTAAGATGAATAATTATTTAGAAACACATTAAAGGGCCTTAGATATTAGCAAAATTTCTGCAAAATCGACTGTGAGCAAAACCACCACTGTGAGCAAAAATGATGATTTAAAATTCATAACACTTTGACCTTTGTATAAGTCAATCTGCTTTTCAGTGGGAAACATTATTTATTTATTTGTTGTGCTAATATTTTTCTGTTTTCTTTTGATAATAAAAATTACCTGTATGTGTTATAGGTTATTAGTAAAAATATCCTTCACAGGATAAATCCAACTTTATTTACCCTGTCATTGCTTACTCTGACCAGTGACTAATATCTTCACCTAATTCACCTTCACCTAAGAAAAAATTATTTACAGTAGATATATACTGGTAGATTTAATTTATATCATCACTGGAATAAAGTGACATTTACTTTAGCAGGTTTGCAGTTTCTTTGAGTGGTTACATGTGCTTAAAACTGGAAGCCATACTTTGGCTGGAGTATGCGTTCATTTATTTCTGACCATTCAGAAAGGAAAGGAGTAATGCTGCCACAACGATTGGTAGATACACAGTTCTTTTTTTTTTTCTTCCAGATCAGAATGGACATGCGATGACACGTAGTGTCAAGCATCACCAGCTTTCCCTCTCGACAGTTATAATTATTACATTCATCATCTCTGACTTTATTTTTTAAACTACTAATAAAACCACAACAATAAATAATTAAACTGTCATGGAAAAAGTAAAACTAAATTATAAAATCTTAGTTAAGACCCACAAATATGTATAATACATGATGGTAAAGAGCTCAAACAATTAAAAAACATACCCCAAAGCTCTAATTAAAAAGGTTAAAGGAAACTCACCAGCAACTCCACTGCAGAAGATGGCTGGTCCCCTGGCTTTTTCCAGGGTGCTGCCAAACTCAACTTACTTTTGTGGGTATTAAACAACTTTTGTGGGTATTAAACACGTCTTCCCCTATTAAATTAAAATTGTTAAAAAATAGTCAAAAAACTAATTGACAAACAAGTAATAAATAAAACAAAAAAACAGTACATTATATAAACACCCACTTCTGTGAAAAACTCAATTACACCACAATAACTAAGGACTAAATATAAATAAAAACATAAATAAATAAATAAATAAATAAAGATGTAACAGCCAAAATATATATGGCTGCCAAACAACACATAGATAACATATATAAATAAATAATCAAAATATATAACTAAATATATGTAAAAGTGAATAAATAAGTAAAACCTTACACCTATCATAAAACATGAACACACACAAAAAAATAAACACATACACTGACCAAAAATAAGGCTCGCAGATCCTTGTATGTGAAAACAGATGTGTTACTTAACCAAGATAGAGAAGATGCCACAAATCCTTTTGAGGCTACAGCCATAAGAGGCCTTTCCACCTCTCTTTGGCTTCTGTGTAGCCCCACTGCGTGACGTCTGTCTCCATCCTAAAATTGAGGTTGGCCCAGATTTTTGAAAATACACCCTGGACACTCAAATCTGCCCCTGTTTGGACCAGCTGGCATCTTGCGTTTCAAAGCATCTGCTTGGTCACGCTCATCACCAGCTGCGCCCAGGCGGCCTCGGCCTTCTGAATGCCAGGGTTCCACCCCTTCAACACTTTGTCGTACGTCAATACTATCTGTGGTTCAATCTTTCTGCACAGGCGACTTACCAAGAGCCAGATCTCCCTCACCTGCTCGCAGTCCCAAAAGGCACGTGTGAGGGTTTCCTTCTTACCACAACGGGTCCGCGGACAACGTGGGTGGTTGGACAGCTGGTGCCTGTACGGTGTATCCTTCAGCGGCAACTTACCCTAAAGGCAGCGCCAATTAAGGTTCTGCAGGTGCTACTCGAGCCCCTTGAGTTGGGTCATGGCCCAGGTTCTGTCCTCAAGGCCCAGCAGAGGCCAAGTCCCCCTCCTCTCCAGCAGGGCCTTATACAAGGCCCTGTGTTTGAGGAGGGTACTTGCTTCGGTCCCCACTGCGGTGGTCTTACACCACTCGATAGAATGCCTGTAAATGAGCAGGCCGGGTCTTGGCATTCGGCCCAATGTGGAACAAGACTTCACCAAGTGTGGCATCGGAAAGCCTAGTCAAAGTCACACAAAGTGCTGATGGGAATGTTCTAATGGAGCGACCACACAATTACAAACCTGTGAAAAGAAGAGGTAATCCAATTTCAAGGGAATATCTGGCACACCCCCCCCCCTCCTCCTTAGGAAGGTACATGATTTCCCTCCTCACGTACTCATACCTGCCTCCTCAGACAAAATCAAAAATCTCCTTTCTAAGGCCTCTTACAGAGAAGGGCAGGGGGTACACCTGCGCTAAGCACAGCAACGTGGGGAGGATGTTCACCTTCAGGGCTAACTTCTTCCCTATAGGCTCTATAAAGGAGAGGGACCTGGTCCTCCACAGTCCATCTTCCATCTGGCCTTTGCCACGCTTTCCTCTCAGTTCGCCCTGGCCGTAGCTTCCTCAAGGAAGTTAACCCCAAGCACTTTGAGAGGGCTGTTGCATCTGGGAAAAACCCCGAATGCCATCTGCCCTGTTTTTCCAGCTGTACTTGATAAGCGACTTACTGAGATTCAGTGCAGTGCCAGAAGCACGTCCGAAGACCTTAACCAGGTCCAACGCCTGACCGAGGGACTGGTCCGAGCACACAAACAATGTGGTGTCATTCGCGTACTGGGCCAGCTTTACAACCTTTCCACTGCTTCCCGGCAAGTGGAGGCTGTAAATTCTGGGGTGAACGTGAATGGCTGCCGCCGGTGGCTGGATGTAAAAAGCAGAAAGCATCGGGGAGAGCGGACATAGCTGAGATACACATTTCTTATAATGTAATTTTCAAAAATACTATGTGTTGTTTGTTTAACATTCAGTACATATGTCTGGAGAAAATACCTTGTATAAACACCTTGTGAGCCTAATGATGGTGAAAAATATGAAATTCAGACAAAAACTGAAATATACTAAATTAGTATCAGATTGTGGTTTGCAGGGTACCGTCCTCCTCAGACCTACAATAACCTGAAGCACATGACTAAAACTCATGACTGTAAGGTCTTATGCACATGTGTCTACTGTGGTTTTGGGAAACCCCAGCTGATCTGAAACTTTTCAAATGCTACTGCTTGTTTTACGAATAAGAACAGTCTGAATCAGTCAGCTACCGTAAGTGTGGCTTGCCTACCACATTTGCTGGTGGGTCTAGAATTGGATTACAGTCAAACCAGTATATTGTCTAGGTGACAAAGTTTACTAACATCCTGGGTGATGGATTTTCTGTTTCAGTAGTCCCTGCTATCATCTCTCCATCCATTATCATTAACCGCTTATCCTGAGGAGGATCATGACTGTTTAGAATTTATCTCAGAAGCACAGGCTATGAAACAAGCCGTGGACAAGATGCCAGTCCATTGCAGCACCTGTAGAAACAATACTTCCAGGAAATGGAAATGGTAGGCCATTTTTGGTTAGCAACAGAGAAATGTTATAAAGTAGAACTGTTGAAAACAATTGTATTTTTTGAAAAAAATAAAATGAAACAAACAAATAAATAAACCTTTAAAGTATGTATCCTGGAAGTAATAAGAGGTATATCACGTGTCAACATGTGTTGCTTTAACAGAATTACAGGAAGATTCTTTCAGTTTCCCAGTCTTAATTTTTGTTTATAATAAAACAGCAATTATGATGAAAGTTTTGAATTAAGCAGTTATTCAAGGGGGAATAAAACCTTCTGCTGTCTTGCTAATTTTTTTTACCCAAAACAGCTCCCAAATTTTAATCATCAATAGAGTCAAATAATTTACTGGGACAAACTGGAATGTTACTGTAACTACCTCACTCAAGGGCCCCAGTTTTTTCTTACATCCACAATACTGATTATATAATTGCTCTGTGATCTGAAAAGTTTAAAAGATTTCCAATAGAACTCCTTCATCTGTTGTAACAAGCTACTTCAGTTAAAACAGTTTATGTTTAGCCCAAGTGTTATAATTCCTTTGATATTACTGAAGTATTTTAGAGCCAGCTCTGTCCAGAATTACACTAGATGCGCACTGGTTTGCTGAATCTCTAGGAATGATAAATGGTTTTATCATGATAGAAAAGCTCTATTATGTCTACTTCATTTCTAAAGGTGGACCAGTTTTGAACCTGCTCAGAGAAAATCTTAAAATGTACAACAGTATTCATCTGAGTTGTAAATTATTTCCATTAAATCTGCATTATATGGGGTTTGACATTGTATGGCATGACAAAAGTTGTGCACAAGACGAATAGATGATGCTATTACCTGATTATTACATAGAAAAGCAGTAATAATGCTTACTGCAATATAGAAAACTGTGGATTATGTTACTATTACCTTCAGGACACTCCATTAATAAGGATCAGTAAAAAAAAAAACTGCTTTTTATGTCTTATAGATCTGGGTCTTTGTGTTTTTACAAGTGAATGGAAATCTTATTCTTTTACTTCTCCTTTCATGTTCACTATACTATTCCATTTGCCATTTCTCAAGATTCCTTTCACCTCAGTCAGTGACTTGACTGATTCAGTAGTTATCATGTCGGAGAGAGTGGTCTACTCCACTGTGAAGTTCAAAGGCTCGGATTGTCGAGATCTTGGTGAGTATTCTCTCAGCAGATGACAAAAGACACAACTGCGTATAAGTATACTGAGAGAAACAATGTGTTTGTTAGGAAACAAAGATGTTGACTGTATTGTGTGTTTCAAGTTGCTATCAGCTACTCTGTTTTCACTTCTGTTTTTTGATGAAATGCAGCAGCATATGTTTTTTAATAAATATAATAATTAATAATTATATCATAGATAAGTAACAAAACACATATGAAATACTGCATTGTTATTCACTTTATTTTGCAGTTATCCTGTACCTAAGACTTAACTATACAGCTGAAAAAAATATCAGCAATAAAACAATCTTCAACTGAAAGAGTCTAGAATAGTTTTTACAGATAAACATGTACTGTTAATCTTCATTGTGCCATAGCATACTTAAGACTCAATTTTATGATACTGCTCCATATAGTGAAAGGATTATGTAATTTATTATTATTTATGACTTTTGTTTTTATATTATACAAGGGATGATACTATACTAATACTTATACTGCTACTGAAACTAAAATAATAAGGCTTTTTCAAAAAATTCTTAGCATTTTTTGATCAAACCTTGCATATGCTGTATTAATCCTGTAACATTTCTTAAAAAGAAAGCAACCTGATAAATGAAAAAGTAAGACTGGTAGGGTATTTTTTACCCAAAATGACAGAAGTAAAACTTATAATTATGTTTTTAATATTTTTTTAGAGACCCACAGTGATGTAATTTATTCAGAAGTGAAAATCTGTGACCCACTCTCCACTCAAGCAGCATTAAGTTCTGAGAACGGTAAGAGAAAGGAAACTTCCCTTTGAACAATAAACATCAGCATATTACTTAAGCACATTTGCAGTTCATAAAGATGGAGAGGTTAAAACTAATAGCACATTACATTATCACCAAACTGTTTTACCGCTAAAGTAACTTCATTTGGTACATAAATATTGTTAGTGCAGGCAAATGCTATAGACAGTGACACGAGCACTGGATGTAGTGAAGTGGAAAAGGGAATAAACAGAAAATACAGTCATCCCTTAATTTAAGTGTCTATTTGTTTTTTGAATCGCTGCATTGTGTGAAAACATGTAAATTAATACAGCTATTTCCATTTTTCTTATGGGGAAAATTATGTGGTGTTTTCAGTTCAACACGAAAGCTCCAATTTCCCCAAATTCCACCAAAAAAGCTTATAAAAAGAAACAACGGTGTCTACACTGTTGCATTTAAAAAGATTGACCAATGCGATATAACTAAAACAAAAAAAAATGTAGATGTACTGTGTATGGGTTTGTTTGTTTGTATGGGTGTCATACAAACCAGGCACACTTCTTTAAGATGGTTAGACTTCATCACTTGGAGGTATTGCAGTTTTTGTATGTTGCTGCTCTTTTCTCAAAATTTCAGTAACCCAGTGTTGCTGCTGATGCATTAAAAACATTTGACGCACATGTGAAATGAAAGAAAGAAAGGATCCGGAATTACTTCCATCATGCGCAAGAGGGAAACACATGTGAAAGCACACCCATAAGAGTATACTGTGAACCTTGGAACTCAGGGCAGGGGGTGAGCAAAGGAAATGCACAGGGAAAGCCCCATTCCCACAGGGGAAATAGAAGTATCGGAGTGACGTGAGAATGAGAATGTGGGGATTATTATAATGTTAGCAACGAAAAAGGAGACCCACAATGCCAAGTGCACTAAGCGTATGAGCACCATAACAAGATAGCATGAGTGCTATCACGAAACAGGTTTAAAAGGGGCAGCATTAAGTGAGTTATTACTGGTTATTGTTGTTATTACTGGTGATATGTAATAAAAAATTACATATCAGCAAAGTTTATTATCTTTTAACTTTTTGAAATAAGTACACTTCTGTGTGTGTAGCATGACTGCAGAATGAAGTGCAGACAGTAATAAATTATATATCACTAAATTTAGTTATCTTCCAGTTTGTGTGTGTTTGAGTAAGAAAGTACATCAGCGTGTTTTCGTAGAATGTGTGAAGGGGATGTTGCTGTGCGTGTGTATGGGGGGGGTTAAGAAAATCCTTCAGTATCTTCACGTAAGAACTTAATGTGACATCACACCACTTGCTTCTTGCCTTGTCAGAGACCAAATTTTAAATTTTCAAATAGTAAGTAGCCTGTTGTCAATTTAATTAACCTCACTTTTTACCATTTTTAGAAGTACCTGTGTGCCAAATTTGTAGCTTGAAAAACAAAGCTGTGTGTAAAGAACAACAAACAGACAAATAAACACACAAATAAGGCATTGAGCTTCTTTAGATATAGGGATATTGCAAGGATATTACATTTGCAATCTACATTACATTTGAAACAACTGAATACGAACTATCCCAATGAATGTGTGTTTTACTTCCTCCTGGTCAAAAGTGAAGACAGGAATGAGACCCTTTCCCTACAGATTGGCTGCAGTGTGTCTGACAGGGCTGTGTGCTGTCTTACTGGTTGTCATCATAGTCCTGTGTGTTTCCTGTGAGTACGCTACACACTGTATAATATATTCCTACTTTCTACATGTCGGTTGTGTGTATTACTCTGATATTTTAGTTTTAAAATATTATTAATCTCTGATAATTTTTTTTTGATCATATGATTCTTAGTGTTAATATCCCAATAATACATAACAGTTTATGTTTGTTTTCTATTTATATGTAGTAAAAAGCAGGAAAGAGAATTACAGTCTTCTGTTTGATGAGAAGGACAGGCTACAAGAAAACTACAACAGTCTGGATAAAGGGAAACAGCAGCTACAGGACAAATTCAACATTCTAACTGACGAGAATGACTGGCTACAGGAGAACTGTACCACCCTGGCTAAGAATAAGGACAAGCTGCAGGAAAGCTACAATAACCTTGATAAAAAGTTCAATGAGTTACAAGTAAATTTCAATATTTTAAATAATGAAATGATCCAATTAGAAGAAAACTGTAACATTCTGACTAAAGACAAGGAGCAGCTACAAAATAAATATAACGTACTTTATAAAAAGTTACCACTTCTATACCAGTACTGTCCCTCCTTTAAAGGTGAGTGTATGGATGTAGTAGTGGAAGTATAAATTAACTTCTGTTTTATTTTTGCAGAAATGTTTCATAACCCATTTGGTTACTTTTGTTCTTCAGATGTTTTGGACAAAAGATGGACCCAGGTCTATTCGTTTGCAAGCAGTCTCTGTAAACCCTGTCCAGATGACTGGCTGAGGTTGAACTCCAAGTGTTACTACATCTCTAAGTGGCCACAAAAGACCTGGGATGAGAGTAAAAACTACTGTATTTATCATGGAGCTCACCTTGTGATTATAAATAGTGAGGAGGAAAAAGTAAGTGATATTTAATTTTTGTTTTTGGTGAAGATGGACAATTTTTTGCCTATTATTTATCTAATCTTGTGTAGAATTGATGAACTTATTTTGTGTATCTTGTTTACTAGGTATACTGTGTGTCTGTGACAGTATATAATTTATTAGTTTCGTTTTATTCCATGTGTAGAATTTTATCCACCAACACAAATCATCTTATTGGATTGGACTAACTAACAATGAACACGAAGGAACTAGGTACTGGGTGGATGGAACTCCTCTAAAGGAAGAGGGGTAAGACATCTTTCCAACACACTGAGTATTGCAGTACTGACAAAATCAAGTTATAAAGGACATTATTTTTCTCATCACAAAAAAGTGATTAACATGGCAGAAAACCTGGTTTTAGTGAGATAGTTCATAGATTTCTGATGTCGAGTTGTTTATGATTTTGTTATCAAATCTGCACCGAGGGGATTTAGGTGGTAAATCCACACTGTTTATTGTATTACTATTCTAACACACACTTTACCAGAGGTCATGAAGAAACTGTTCCAGTATCCATTAAACACTGAAAGAGCTTCAGTGTCTCATTTATCCTTTTCTTTTTTAGATTCTGGCAATATGAACAACCAGATATATGGTCAGGAAACTGTGTCCTTTCTACTGTTTATGGATGGAGAAATGAGAGGTGTAACAAGCGGAATAACTACGTCTGTGAAACTGAGGCATTAGTCTTCTAATATTTTGTAATTTCTAATAATTAATGTCATCCCAAAATATATTCCCACTGGAAAGAATTATATGAAATACTAAAAAGAAAATGTAGTCAGATAAACATTGTCATAGCAAGATATAGATTACCTCATTTGGTAATGTGAAAATTGTCACTTTATACTAGTTTCATTTTTTTATAAAACCACAGATTTATTCAGTAAGTTTCAAATGTCAAGAATTCCATTACTACAGTACTACAGCACTAATTTTTCCACTTAC
Organism: Arapaima gigas; assembly: GCA_900497675.1. Taxonomy (NCBI): domain Eukaryota; kingdom Metazoa; phylum Chordata; class Actinopteri; order Osteoglossiformes; family Osteoglossidae; genus Arapaima; species Arapaima gigas. Next base: position 231,927 of record UFQX01000445.1, read on the forward strand.
TTTCAGTCATTACATAGTAGCCCACCCTGGATAATGAACTTAATACAATAGCTCAGTAACAGCCAGAGCAACAGGAAAACCTCACGTAACACAGTGGTTAGAGCTGCTGCCTTAGACCTAAAGGACCAAGGCCCCCCCCCCCCCACATCTTGTAATACCCTTCGGTAAGATAATTCCCTTAACATTTTTTCAGTGAATATTATACAGCTCGGTTAATTATTACAAATACCGCGAGTGAAAAGTGTAGCTTAAATAAATAAAAACATACTCTATGTGAATGTATGTAGCAGCAACAGTCCTGTTTACAGGAGGAATGACTGTTTCCTCCCTGCCTGATGGAAAGCACATTGCTACAGAAGCCAGACAAACTCAGCTGCCAGCTGGAAAACTGTTAATGGAAAGTACCCAGTGTTGACTGGTCCATATTGATATATTTAATATAATATCTCATCAAAGCTATATGTACAAAACAGCAAATTATGAATGTGTATAATGAGTAAGAGTATTCTTATGAATAATAAAAAAGTGGTTATATGATAAAACAAATGCAGGTCATAATGTTTAATATTGTTTCAACAAATAAATTCTTTAAAAGCATTGCTTCTTATAAGCAGAATTAGTTTGTGGCATGATTTCATTTCAAACATTCTATTATAATAATAATCACAATTATTACTATAAAGTACCAAGAATACAAATAATTGTAGTTTACATATTCAGTCAAATGTATATTTCCAATTACTGCAAATGCATCAAACCACTGAAAGCTCACGTAATGCAGAGCTATTTATACACACTTTCATCTTCAGTTTCACATTTCTAAAAAAACCTTATATTGTGAGGAGAATATATACAGAACTCAGTAAAAAGTTTTTTTTCATCTAGTAATGAACTTGTATTGTGGTTGAAATTCATTTTGTGAGAGTATGGACAAAGATTCTTAAATGTTTAGCTAAACTTCGAATCTTTGCATATGAATCGAAGGTTACCATGTGGCTGATGGCTGATGCCTTGTACTCTCAAAAGCTCTAATGTATTGTAAGAGTCCTGACATAGTAACAAAACTTAAAATAAAAGCATCCACTAGATAAATAGTAATAATATAATAACCACATGGTGTCAAACCTACCCTCTGAAAGATTGTAATGAATACTATGTAGAAGTTGAATACTATGTAGTACTCTAAATTATACCTCAATTTAACTATTAAATTTTTTTTTAATAACTTCTTTTTACCTATGCAGTGAACTGCCAGGCCAATGAATAGATCCACTGAATACTATACTGCATGTACTATATTTTTCTGAATACTATATACTGTATATTGATGACAGTAAACTTATACCTTGTGCTACAAATATCCAACTTACTGCTTTTTTCAAAAATACAAATAAATATCTTTTATATGAATTTTCTTGACTGTTCTATTTTCCTCAGTTTTTCAGTTCCAGAGCAAAAACAGCCTATTTCTGTCTGTGTTTGAATAAAGAGCAATATGGTTCTATCATTACACTCTTTTGACTGCAAACTGAAAGTGACCAGTTGCTGACAATAGCATTTATATAATGAATCAGTCTTTGTCCAAAGTTTTTTTGTCTTATGTCAAATGAAACACATAGCTGGTATTTAAGGTCAAGCTGTCACATCCCCAGAAGACAGTACCTCAACTGTCCAGCAGTGGTCCTCACACACCAGCGTTCAATCCGATTATTGACACTGAAGTCTCTGGACCCCTGAACCTTGCGGACTCTTGCAGTGTTAGACCTTTTCTCTGCCTAATTGTTTGAGTTTGTGCTGCTCCCTGTAAAGTCTGTCATTCTTGCCTGCTTTGTGCCCTTTGTGTGTGAACCAGCATCCGCGTTTCCCTGGTCCTTTATCCTCAAAACTTCCATGCCTCCCTGATGTCCAGTGAACCAAATATTATGTCTCCTCAGTCCCCTGTCTGCCCATGCACTTAAAGTTTTTAGATTGCCACAACACTTATTTGTTTTGTACAGCACTGAATCACTGCAAATATCTCTAGTGCTTGAGCTAACACACTTATTCAGCACTGCACCCGCATGACACATACACTTTTTACCTGTGTGTTCTGAATGCCCTGGCAGGAATACTTGCAACAAGTTGTAAATAAAAAAGCCAAATAGAGAATCTGAATAATAGCTAGTGCAGGATGATGGTACTCAACTGCATGTCCTTGATCCCTTCCTTTACACAACACATGACATGAAGTGTACTAGTGCCAAATGCAGTTATAAGAAAATTAATGTGGAATTGTATGAAAATTAAAAAACAAAGTAAATTGAATGTTGTATGTATGCTATCTTCAGATAGACAGCACTTCCCAAACTCAGTAATGGAACATGTAGAAGCCACAGGATAATCTACAGTTTGTTCACGTTCTTTTTTGCCTCTTATGTGTCCTTTCCACACTTTTGAAAATATTAAGGTCATATTATATATATTATAAGATCAGTGCAGAGAGTGAAGCTTTAATGTGTGATTCAAATTGACATGCCCTTTTTTTTAATGAAAAATGAATACTAAATACTTCTTAAAACTTGTTAAGAAAATGACTGTACTGTAAGGCAGCAAACAAAAATAATTAGATGCAACATTCTGTTGAAAATTTATTTTATGTTATTTTAAGGTTTACTAATAACTAATGTCAGCATTTTCATAAAGTGTAATATCTAGCTTGTGACACCAAAACATGCTTTGCATCTTCTTGTGACAATTATTGAAAAAGACGTAAAGCACAAGACAATGATCATGTCAACGGAGCCTTGTGAGCATCACCACATCTCTCCAAAATCCATCCCACAAAATTTGCAATTGCCTAACTATGAGATTATGCTGCTTCCTGTTTTTTAGCTGTAACAGTTTTTATATCGAACAGAGCACATCACTGTAGCAGCTTACTTCAGACATAAGGACCTAACCAGATTGTTTAACCAGATCATTCTAAAGGTTTCCTGTTTATAGACCCAAATACAACGGATTAGAAGACCATTACAGAGGTACTTCTATCAGTTTTGTTTTTGTTTTCATTTGCTTCTATACAGTAATGCTAAATGTTTACAGCCAAATTCAGTACAGTAATATTTATTAATTACCAACAAGCATTAATTCAATACTTTTTTTGAAGTTGAGAAAAGGTGATTTTTCATATGTGGCTTGTATCCAGTGTGTACAAGGTCCGTAGTTGCGTTTTAAGTACTGTTCATTTCCTTATGAACCAGTGGAAAGCCATGGGTTCATCCTTTACAGTCTCTTAATCTCACCAAATCATGTATTACTGCTGTTGTTATTGGGTGACTGGTTGTGTGATGAAAGGAATACAGGTTTTGTTTTTCAAAGAAAAATATAGCAACAATGGGCAACTTTCTGCTATGTTTTACTGGTAACATTATTAACTCCAAGTGTCTATACTGTTACAGATAGTAACTTATACAGTTATACAATATACAGAGCAATTATGATAACATTTTTTAAGTAATGAACAATTTTGCATTTATACAAAACAACTTACCATTTTCATCATTAATGCAGTTACAGTTTCCTGGATCAGTGACTATTAAGTTAGTCAAGGCAAAAACAATAGACCCCTGCCTGATGATCAAACCTGCAATTTTCTTCTTATAAATACATATTTTTTTCAGTCATGTGAATGCATGAATCTAAAAAACATACATTTAGCTGATGCTTTCTCTGAAACAGCTTACAGTGTTACCTAAGGTTATTTAAACATTATGCCATTTATACAGCAGGATGATTATTTTTACTAGAGCAGTTCAGGTAAAGAAGCCCAAAGCAAATTAAAAGGACAGAATTGGTTTCCTGTGGAAGTACCTGATATGTAACATAAATTATGTACAAGACGATTAAATGATCCTATCCAATATTATTAAACTGGGCAGCAGTCACAGCAATGACTAAAGCAATATGTAAGCGAAACTACATATTCCCTTTAGCACAGCCAATGAGCAGATTCAAGGAGTATGCTAACATTAAGTGCATTTTCCTTAGAATAGATTAATCTAATAAATAATATTAATGAATGCTTTTCTATGATTTTAAACTTTCAACACATAAGATTTTGTATGTGCATTTGTGCATTGTAAACCCCCAACGGAAACATTGTTCTCTGCTTCTCCTTTCATATTTACTAAGGTAGTTTTTCTGCCTTTTATATCTGTCATCTTGATGTTATTTTCACTCAGACACTCAGCCAATTCCCCAATTAATATGTCAGACACAGTTGTCTACTCAGCCGTGAAGTTAAGAAACATGGGTCACAAGGTTGAGGGTGAGTATGTGTTCCAGTTATTCTAAAGTGTACAATTTAATACAAGTGAGTGAATCGAAAACTGTAATAGCAAAATAAGTTCTTTGCTCTGCTCCTGTGCAGTTTGTTCACTATCAGCTGCCTGCATTTTATGTTTCCTTTTTCTGCAAAATTATTATTGTAAGCACCCATATATACCCATTAATTTTCATATATATATGTGTGTGTGTGTATATATATATATATATATATATATATGTGTGTGTGTATATATATATATATATATATATATAATATTTCATGAGGGGTTTCAGTTAATATAGTTATCTTTCTTATGCACCATTTTAAACCATTTGTCAGATACCTCAGTTATATGGAATATCTTTTTTAGTGTTTAACCTTTCCTGTCTTGTTTTGAAATGGGAAAAAAATGTGATAAAGCACCAGTGTGATGAGTAGCTTATATGACATAGTAGGAGCAGAATTTAACAAAGGATTTTGTTCTTATTGTTTTTGTTGATATATCTGTTTTTACAGAAACCCAGAGTGATGTTATTTATTCAGAAGTGAGATTCTGTAACTCTCACCCCATGCAAGCAGCATCCAATTGTGAACCAACAGGCAAGCCATGTGTGACTGTAGAATAGTTTCTCTTTGATCAGTGAATGTCAACATTTGAAGCATTCACACTTACAGTTAAATTCAGCAAGAAGTACTGTTGTTGACGATCAGTTATAAACTTGTACCTGAGGCTGAGTTTTCTCTTAAGCGGATCCTTGAACAGTTTCTAATTGCTGATCGGACAGCAACAAAAGCAACCTGCAAAATACATTTGCATATTGGAATAGTTTGTAAGTAAATTCACAATGTGTCTCTAAGCTTAAATTCCACTTATAAATGTATTTGTAATCCCACCAGAGAATTTGTCCACAGAGAAGACTGGACCATGTGCCGCTCGCTGCAGACTGGTTGCTGTGATGTGTCTGGCAGGGCTGTGTGCTGTTTTACTGACTGTCATCATAGTTCTCAGTGTTTCCTGTGAGCATAAAATCCCTTTACGGTGGCTGCAGTGAGTGAAAATATTAATGTTTAACAACCCAGTCCACTGAAAAAGTATAAAATATTTTTTATTTTCTTTTGCACTTATATGTAGCAACAAGAGCAAACAAGAATTTTTCAGTAATGGAAGGAGATCTGAAGCAGCTCAAAGCAAACTATGGGCTTCTGGTTGAACAGAAGAACCAGCTACATGAAGACTACAGGGGCCTACAGAAGAACTTGGACTCTGTGAATGAAACCAAAAACATACTGCAGAAAAACTACAGCCTCTTAAAAATGGAGAATAAAGAGCTAAAGGAAAATTACAGCATTATTAAAGTAAAGGGTAAGCAAAGTTTAAAATATAATGTCCAGTAAGTTGTACTTTACAAGTTAAAACTGCCTCTCCAGTCATGAATTACAGCAGGAGCAAGAACAATGCAACATCATTACAAACAAAGGTGAAATAAAATAAAATATAATGTTAACTAAAGTACTTTTTATGAGTAAATACGGTCCTTCCAGTTCTAACAGTGAGAGTAATAGTTATTTTACAGGAACTGTGTATCATCTCTCTTAATTATTTTACTGGAAAAGTTTTTTCAAATTTTCTACCTCTGTTTACCAGCTGATGTCTGTGCCCTCTGTCCAAGGGGCTGGGTGAGGTTTAACTTCAAGTGTTACTACATATCTGAGAGGAAATTGAATTGGCATGGAAGTAAGCAAGTCTGTAGTGGTTATGGAGCTCAACTTGTGATTATAGATAGTGAGGAGGAAAAGGTAAGTTCTGTTTGAATGAGAGACTGATTTTAGAGGAACTGTTTTTTTTCCAATTTTTTTATATGGTCTGATGATGGACTGATTCATTTATTTGGCAGAGTTTATTTACTGAGTTTGCTTTGTTGCTGCTTTAAAACATTATCTCAGGTGAGTATTCAGTTTGTATTCTGTGTCATGCATCCAGGATTTTATTAACCAACATGTGACAGAAGATTACTGGATTGGACTATATTTCGAGCAAATGAAGAGAACTTGGAATTGGGTGGATGGTACCATTCTAACGACAAATGGGTAAGAGATCTTTTACAGCAAATTCGGTGTACTGCAGTACAAATAAAAAAACAAGATATAAAGCAAAACTTGCTTTCCACAAAAAAGTGATTATTCACTCACATCTTTTTGATAGCTGCCTGTCCAAGCAGGGATGTGGTGGTGCTAAGGCTGTTCCAGAAGCACAGGGCACAAGGCTAAGAAATGCTACATCCTTGATGGGACATAAATGCATCACAGGATAGCCACATAGACTCATTCACTCATTTATAGAGTGACAATTTAGTCATTAATTTACTTGAAACACATGTCTTTGGACTGAGGGAGGAAACTAAAACCTAGGCAAAACATGCAAACTCCACAAAGTTTAAGCCTGGGTTCAAACGTATACTCTACTGGTGCTGGTGCAGGTGCTAAGGAACTGCTACTCTCTGCACCACCATGCTGGCCATGTCCTATGTTAGTTCATAGGATTCTGTTCTTAGAAAATGATGCTTTCCAATGTCCTGCCTAGCAGGGATTCAGGGAGCAAACTTACACTAAGATCACAGGGAACAGTGTAAGATGCAAAACAACAGACATTACAGAAAAACAGTATGTATCCATTAAAGTATCATTGTCTAATTCAGTCTTTTCTCTTTCAGATACTGGCAAAATGGAAAGCCAGAAAAAATGCATTCATTTAGTAAATTTCAAGGATGTGTCTTTTCTGACAAAACTGGATGGAGAAATTATCCCTGCAGTAATGCCAGAAAATGGGTCTGTGAAAAAGCAGCACCAGTTTTCTAAAATTAAAAAAAAACACATATCCAAGCAAACAAAATTGTGAACATCAGAAATTTAAGTACATTTTTAGACAATGCTGCCTTTTCAAGTGGGCACATACTTTTCAAGTATTTTAATTCAATATCTCAAAGCACTGAATTGTTATATATAATGTGGACCTACTTTTATATGTTTCCATATTTGTAAATGACTTGTAAATAGGTCTGAAGAATCATAAAACTGTCAAAGAAAAATATATATGCAGTATTATCAACCTTTTCTCAGTGTTTGAAAAAATTACATTTTCTGTGTGTTCAGGTTGTTCTAGTAACAGAATTTGCATTCTTGTGTAACTCTGTATGTGAGGCTTAAGTGGGGTAAAAACGTGATTTACTTTTGCTTCCTTTTGAACATACTGTCTGATTATGGACACAGGGAAAATATTCAAGCTGTGCACACCCTCAGCAGGGTTCAAACCCATGATCAAATATACAGCTGAGGCACCTGTATAACCCACTGTAACACTGTAAAATTTAGACAATTTTAAATATTATGCAAATCTAAGGTTATCGTATGATTTATATAATCAAATAGACTAATGTATTGTAACACTCCTCCACTGTATATTACCTTTGTCACGTTGAAAGAGAATAAGCAGACGTGCGCAGGCACAAATGCGATGAACTCCGTTTATTGAAAGGGGCGTTCCGAATTCGTGGTCACAAGGCAGGCGAGGTTCGGGTCCAGTAAGCAACTCAGTGCAGGCAGAGAAACAGCAAAGGGTGAGACTAAATCGGTGGTCAGGTACAGGCAAAGGTCGATAACAAAACAAGACTGGAAGAGAAGTGCTCGGTATGCACACATGAACCATGGGGCAATACTTCGCATTGGGCTGTTGGCAATCGCCGATCTAAATAGGCACCACCTAAGAGGAAGCAGGTGCAGGTGATCAGGAATCAGGAGGGGCGGAGTCCGGAGCCGGGGGCGTGACAACCTTCAACAATCTGTCCCCTAAATAAATAACAAAAATAATTTCATGAAGTCATTTTGTTTGGCTATATAGACTTTCCTGGAATTATAATGTATGAGACATACAATGGGCAGTGAAAAATATTAAATTAATTAATTAAAAGACAAAATTATTAACAAGAATAATTTAAAAAAATGAAATTGCCAAACCAGCAGAAAAACCTTTAAATGATTTTCAGAAATTCTGGTAAGTGAATGAATGTCTTAGATCATTATGCATGAACATCTTTCAATGTACAATATACAGTACATGTACAACATTGTAGCATAACAATAGCACCTGCTGACAGATGTAAAAAAGCATAAACAGTACTATGACACTACTGTGCACTTACAACTTATACTGTCAATTAAAATTATAATGAAAATGTAATAAATTGAAACATTGTATCTGTACTTGCACAGAATGCATGTGTCACATCATATTGTAACGAATGTGTGAGGTGAACGTATGAGACTATGTGCTACGACATGATGGTAGCCTCTTGGCCACACACAGGAACCAACCATCTTTTCATGTCTTGCACAGTGTTAGTTGTTCTCATGAGTGTTACATCACACAAAAACATGAATGAGACGGGTTAATCGACACACATCTCTCTTTTATTATGCATCTCATAGGACTGATCTCACACTAAAAATCTCGCACAAGTGGAATTCCCGCCTCCCATGCCACAATGAAATATATTTTAACCCATATGACAGTGTCAAAAAAACAACAACTGGTGCTGTGCGCAGACATGACAACAAATGGGTAACATCTTCCCAGGACCATTGCCGTACCTCCATAGCACCACTTCTGCCTCTGCACCACTGACCAATGACTGGCCCTCAACAAACTCGGCAGGCTTACTGAAGGAATAGCCGCAAGAGATCATGTTGCTTGTGCTACCTGTATCTTACTGTCATATGGCACAGAATACTATAGTATTTACAAAAATATTATGAATATATTGTACTTTTTAAAAAGAAACTTTGGCAAAGAATACAGTACTGAATAATGGATAGTACACTTTAGTGTGGCCAGAAGTAAAATAAAATATTTCAAAAAATCAGCAAATGTGTGAAAAAAAGTTACTGTACATTGGACTGCACATGTAAAAATAATCACCCTGTCATGAGTATATACCGTCTTAGAACCACTGTGACTTCTGACCTGGCCATCAGTCTGTTCTTTCTGTAGAATCACCACAAAGTAACAATGATGTCAAGCACAAGCTTTGACAGATTGTAATGCTTATTTGCTACATCTACAAACTTTTGAAATACATGATAATAAGTCACATGCTTTATAACATCCATCAATCCTTCCATTTTTAAAGCTATTAATCCTGCTAAAGGTAACATTGAAAAGAGACTGAGTAGAACAGACCATTCCCTTTCTGCACCAACAGCCTGTTTCTGTGGGGTACCAGGCTTTCTCAGGCCTTAAGAGAGATACAGTGTCTCCAGCCTGTCCTGCCCTGAGGTCTCCTTGCAATAGATTATGCCCAGCAACAGTAAACATTAGAGTCATGCTAACTGGATGGATTAATCACATCACCAGACTCCTGTAATTCAGGAAGAACAGAGGCTCTAATTTGAAGGCCTCCCAGACTGCTGAGTTCCTGTGCGTCACACAGTGTGAATCTTGTCACCCTGTGTAGTAACCTCATTTCTAGCATTTATATTTGTGGTCTAGGGCTTTCCTTTTTCTTCTACAGCAAAAACAGTGCATGAACACATTAGATTCATCAAATTGCAGTACTGTTTAAAAATATCTTTTTTATCTCTGAGGAAAGTAAATTGTGATTATGATGCAGTGATTTAGATCTACACCCTTCTATCTTTTTTCTAAAAATTAATGCAGTCATTCTGTGCAAGGTGGTGACCTACCTGAATCATGGAGTTTGTCAGTTAATACCAAATGTAAAGTGCTTTCAGTGAAATTCCCATTTATCCATGCCTTGACATGGAGTGGGTCTGCATTGCCCTGTATGCTGTGCTTCCGACATAGGCCACTGCAATCCTGTGACCTTGGGACCCTGCTTTAGGACAGTGGTTACTGATAATAATTGGCTGGATGTCTGTTTGTAGTGGTAATGATAACAAAAAAATGTGAAACTGCATATTGGACATAACTGACAGAAATATATAAATGTTGAGTTTAAAGAATGTGCAAAACAGAAAATTTTGTGACAACCTAAAGGTATGACAAGTACCACTGATAGTTTAACATTTGATTGCAATTGTGATATTTTTAGGTGAACAATCTACAGCATTTAATACAAATATATAATTAGGGGCATTAACCCAAGGCTTCATGGTAGCTTTTGTGGATGTTTTGCTTTGTATCATCTAATCTCCATGCAAACCAGTCAGACATTATGTGATTTTTCTGTTACAGGTATTTTTTTTTTTTTTTTTAAATATACCAGGCGTTTTTTTTTCCAGTAAAATGACATTTTGACTTACGTTTACTCATGTGGCAAGCTGACTTTTTCCATAGATGCTATCGTGTCTTATTGTGTCACTGGGGAATAAAGTTCCAAAATCTTTAAAAAATTAACACTAGCATAAAAGTCTCCCACCTCCTTCTGATGTACAGTCAAGCTGGAAACTGAAATATGACTCTTAATCTTGGAGCCTAGAAACGTTCATCTTATTTTTCTTAAATAATGCCCATAACATTAACACTAAAGTCAGATCATTAAATATCTGTTATTTAAAAAATACATAAATAGAAAATAGCAGCTCAGCTCACCATCTAATTTTATCTTGTATAACCCATCAGTGCTACTTCCTGTCACTGAACCACAATATTTTTTATATTCAACCCAACAGTGATGTTCTGTAAGACTGCACATCAGCAGTTCACTTCAGACACTTCAGACCAACACCTACTGAGTAAAAAGCCAACATTTAACTAAATTTTTCCATCTGTTTGTAGATCTTAAAACCAAATGGAACAGACCAGAAACTCATCACAGAGGTACAGATATCACCTTCTTTATAAAGATGGTCTTCACTTCCTTGTGTCCTTTTATAGTAGTGTTAAGTGTAATTGTTGTCAAAATTTAATGTAATAATATCTGTTTGTTATCAACTGTTTAAATGCAGTTATACTGAACAACTTTCTGGACCACATAACAGTACCTGTACTCTGCTGGCATTGCTGTTACCTACAAGTGTCTATACTGTTATAGACACTAACTTCTATAATATAAAATATTTTATTAATTCATTATCTTGTTACCAAACTACTGTTTTTGCCCCAAGCATCCTACAAGTTTAATAATTAATTTAGTTGTGTTTTACTGGAACAGCAGAGACTATTTACCACATTCATGGGTTCTTCAAAAGGGCCCCATTTATTAGTTGAACATAGGAAACTTTAGAAAAATTAGAAAAATATTGTTCTGTATCATGTGATCTGCTTTTGCTTAATGTCCCCAGTCTATGAAATAAATTTCTGTAAATAAGGCCTTTGGCTTTATGATACATTTTCGAATTTCATTACCCACCATTATATGATTCTGAGGGTTTGTGTGTTTCTATGTGAATCCCCCACCCAATGGAAAAATTGTTTTCCTTTCATGTTCAATGTCAGTATTTATGCTTATAGTGAGTGACCTGCCAGAATCACAAGGTACAATGTCAGACAGAGTGGTCTACTCTGCTGTGAAGGTCAAGAACTCAGGCCATAAGGTTAATGGTGAGTATTTGCATCTTTTCAGTTCAATTAAATGTATTTTTATTTTTATGGAGTGTTTCTTCTCGCACACTAAGAACAACATATTAAAACAGATATAACAGATATAAAGTAAATCTACAGGCAAGAGATTAACTATGCATTTAATAATAAGAGGAACTATACTGGGTAAAAGTGCAATAAAGTTAGCCTGCCGGCAACTGAGGGGAACAAAAATCTCTCAACCAAAAAAGCGAGGGAGAAAAATAAACCTCTGGGGATTAAAGTGCCAACAGCTTGCCCACTTCTCCTGGGAATTCTGCATATAAAATAGCATCAGTAGTTACAGATAAGAAAGGCTATACTGCTGTGGACAACAATGCTTTAGACAATAAAAGCTAAAGACATTGATGTTGAGGTGCAGGTGTGCTGCGCTCGTCTATCATGCCATGGGGTCCTCAGTTCCAGGCAACATGGGGTGCTGGTCTCACAGCTGGTCTTGTCTGACATCACTGGAGAGGTCGAGTCAACAATCTGCACTTGTGGTTCAAAGAAACAGAGACAAAACAAGAGGGGGTTAGAATATAACAACATAAAGAGACTATAGAATTGTATAATGAAAGACAAAATGCAGTGGTAAAGCATGTAGGAATCGACATTACTTACAGCAGATAAAAGAAGAGAGAAATTTTAAGTCTGGATTTAAAGGCTGAGACTGAAGGGGAACTAATGACAACATCTAACAGACCCAAAAATGAAAAGAAATTCACTAGAATTCATAAAAATTATCCTGCAGTCCAAATGTTAACTTCTGTGAACGCAGAAAGTTAAACACTTGCGCAAACCACATACAGTATTTGTGGAGGTTGCTCTCATGTCTCCCTCAGTAGACCATTTAAACAGGCAACAGTGCTAATTAAAATAATATATATTTTGTGTGGCATATTGTGTTTTAATTGTCAATTTTATATCAACTTGTATAAACATGCACTGTTAAAATTAGATTTAGTCAGGTTCAGTGCAGATGATGAATGAAAACATGATCCAATTTTTACCATAACATAAAGTGTAACATTGCAGTTTGTCTGGAACGATTATGTTTTTAAAAAATTGTTGGTAAGATTCTTGTGTTTGTTGTCTTAGAATAAGACTATTTCATTTGATTTGACATTACATCACGTTTAACAGATGCCCTGCTTTAAGGAATGTGATTTGTAACATTTTGCATTTCTTGTAATATTTCTTAAATGAAAAGAGACCAATAGCTTTTATATGACAGTAGCAGCTATATCTTTAATAAAAGATCTAAAAGGTTCTTCTACTGTTATCTTCTACTTGTTTTCACAGAAATCTCGAGTGATATCGTGTATTCAGAAGTAAGAATCTGTGACTCTCTCCCCACCCAGCCAGCACCCAGATGGGAGCCAGCAGGCCAGCCACGTGTGACTGTAAAATTATTTTTACTTTCTCTTTGTATCGTAAATATTAAATGTACATTGTGAATTTAGACGCTTACATCCCACTGACAAATATGTACATTACTCCCACAAGAGACTTTTGAGCAGATTGAAGACTGGACCATGTGCCGCTCACTGCAGACTGGTTGCTGTGATGTGTCTGGCAGGGCTGTGTGCTGTTTTACTGACTGTCATCATAGTTCTCAGTGTTTCCTGTGAGCATAAAATCCCTTTATGGTGGCTACAGTGAGTGAGAATATTAATGTTTAACAACTCAGTCCACTGAAAAATATAAAATATTTTTTATTTTCTTTTGCACTTATATGTAGCGACAAGAGCAAACAAGAATATTTCAGTAATGGAAGGAGATCTGAAGCAGCTCAAAGCAAACTATGGGCTTCTGGCTGAACAGAAGAACCAGCTACATGAAGACTACAGGGGCCTACAGAAGAACTTGGACTCTGTGAATGAAACCAAAAACATACTGCAGAAAAACTACAGCCTCTTAAAAATGGAGAATAAAGAGCTAAAGGAAAATTACAGCATTATTAAAGTGAAGGGTGAGCAGAATTCAAAATATAATGTCCAATAAATTATACTTTGCAAGTTAAAACTGCCTCTCCAGTCATGAATAACAGTTGTTCAGCAGGAGCAGTGAATCATCTTCTGTTTTTGTTTGTTTATTGGAGCAGTTGTTAAAATCTCTACATTTCTGTTTACCAGTTGATGTCTGTGGCCCCTGTCCCTGGGGCTGGAAGGTGTTCGCCTCCAAGTGTTACTACATCTCTGAGGAGAAACAGAACTGGTATGATGGCAATACTTACTGCAGCAAATATGGGGCTCACCTGGTGATAATAAAGAGTAGACAAGAACTGGTGTGTATTCTCTTTGTGAGTGATCTGTTCCTTAGCCATGCTGTGTGGATCATCTCTTACCTTCCTGTTGTTCCTGTGGTGTTTGCCATCTGACATGTGTTCATTTATCAGTGTATTAATCAGTCTGATTAATTAATCAGTGTATATCAGTCTTATTTTGTTGTTCACCATGATGCTGTGGACTGTACACTGTAGCAAATTCATGTCTTTCTCTGTCCTTCGTACAGAAATTCCTCATTGGAAATATAGATGTTTACTGGATTGGATTGACTTATAAGGAAAAGGAGAGGTCATGGATGTGGGTGGACGACACCACTGTGAATAAAGAGTGAGCCATCTTCCCAGCATTTACAGCATTTTATGCTAGAGAACAAACAACATGAAAAATCACTCATATTCTTGCAAATATGAATATGTATGTAAAAATGATTTGAATGCCAGAATCTTCTCATAGTTGGTTCCTTACTTTATTATATCATGTTTGGAACCTGGTAGTATACTTTTAATTAATGTCTGTCTGGTTTCACAATGGCTTTCAGTGACATAACTCACAGCACCTGGCCATTGTATTGACATCATAGAGGCATTAACAGACTAAAGTCATCATGGAGCTTTTACTTTATCCCTTTGTCAAAAAGCAAAAAGTTTAATTCAATCACCTTCTTTCTCTTACAGGTTATGGGTACAAGGTTTCGAAAACAGCAATTCCCAATACAATTACAAAAACTGTACTTATTACAATTCTACCAAAAATCGACTGATTGCTGAGTTCTGTTCAAAGGATTTGCACTGGGTCTGTCAGACCAACATGGTGGTATAATTCCATTTTATATGTTAAACTATTAAAACCAAATATGATGCAAGTAAGTAGCAAAGTTGTATGAAATTCAAAGTTCACTCATTCATTCATGTACAAAAAAAACTATAACAATAACGAACATAAACCACAATGGGCTTATTCAGTATACCAGTATTTTACCCAATGACAGTTATTTTACTTTGAAAATAGGTGTTTAATTCACGGCCTATTATAGTCTTTCACCCTGCAAAGCTGATGGACAAAATCTTACAATAACAAAACCAGCTATTGTGTATATTGCACATTCTACTTCTTATCACAATCCTTGATAAGGTAAATAAAATTCCCACATCTAAAATAATTGATTCAGTACTATTGTTAGTGTTCATTCATTTAACTGACATTTTTTCCTTCATTCATATAATTCATCCAAATTCATTTATATTGTCTATAAACAAAATCTAAGCTGTTGTCTACATGCTGAGTTAAGATCTGATACAGACCTGCTGATATCTGTTTTATTGTTCATTTTCCAAAATTAATGGTGGGTAATTATGGGTAAATATATATATGGAATCCTATATTAAAAGTTTTGTTGTTTCTTTGGTTCTCATTTTATATTAAAATGATGGTTTCTTTTACCCGTGTCTCTCTCAGTTCTCCTTTCAGAGTCATTGTGCTTTGTCATAGCTGATTACTATCACTTCTACATGCTATAAGCTTATTCTTGTTACCCTGAGGTGGACTGGTAACCAACCCATTACGAACCCTGACTAGCATAGCACCCTGGGTTTCTGAGACCACAGCAGTCCCGAACTGGACGCACAGTGAGTGAGAGAGTGAGTAAATTTATTTTGTTTACCTTTTCTAAAGGTATCATTATGCATATCTATTTTCCACAGGCTTGCTGGAAAATGTAATTCATTTGACTGTTTTGCCAAGCTTTTTGTCGAAGTGCACTTCTACTTGGCCTTGTCGAACCCTCCTGTGGTCTCACCACAAGGTGGCAGTACTTTCAAACTAATTCTCTGGACAGCCCTGAAATATAGTTTAAACCCCAAGGCATATTTAATAGATTTATTAATTGACCTAGGGTCCCACATCAGGTAACCATTTTCCACTGCAGAAAGCATTTTTACAGATTCAGACTGAATACACTACTTTACTATGATGGTGAAACACAGTACACCAGATACCCAGTAGTGCAGAAACTGGAGAGTTAAGGACATAAATCATTTACAGGTTTATTAATATTTATGAAATGTTACATGTAAAAGCGGCAAAAGACTGAATGCAAAACCAGACGTGTGTGTGTGTGTGTGTGTGTGTGTGTGTGTGTGTGTGTGTGTGTGTGTGTGTGTGTGTGTGTTTCTTTGGAGGTGTACAATGGANTGTGTGTGTGTGTGTGTGTGTGTGTGTGTGTGTGTGTGTGTGTGTGTGTGTGTGTTTCTTTGGAGTTGTACAATGGAGGCCCTGGATTGTCTGCTTTAGTCGCATGTTCTTCTGTTTGACCCAAGGATACAAGGAGGGTTGGGGGATGTAGATGCTCTCTGTTTCCTCTGTTTCTATGGGGGTGGGTGGAGACAGGAAGCACAAGTGGTTTCCTCCCTCAATCTGTTTGCAGGGGTCACCAGCTCCTCTCACTCTCACTTTCAGAGGGGCACATTTGCCATCAAGGATGCATACTGCCACCTGCTGGGGCCTGTGGGGGCACCTGCAGCATGGCTGTCACAGGGCCTGAAAACTGCTTAGTTCCCATCACTGAGGCTGACACACACACTATGACTAAATGTCATTTCAGAGACCTCACCAAACACAGCGACAAACACACATTGAAAAATGCTAGTGTCCTGCAGAACATTAAGAGCAGCACATTGGCACTTTATTAAGAGGCAAACAACCAAGCACAGATATTACACGATATCTGCTGTGCAGCCATACAAACACACAACGCAGACATTTAAATTCTGGTGGTAATAAATGGTCTTTAATCACAGTTCGCACGTGGGAAAAAAAACACAGTTAAATGAGAAGACATAGAATACAGAAAAGATGCGACACTGGCGTCTTTCAGAAACATTCCACCATACAAAAAACAGGACAATAGAAGACACTGTTCCCATATGTACAGCATGTACACAAGAGCATTACTTATACATGTATAAAAATTCATACATCCTTCACAGACTCTGGGCCTCCACATGGACACCAGCCAGCTTGCTTTGTCTGTTTGATTTACACACTCACTTTTTTCCTGACCGCCTGTTTTTCATTTTCTTTATGTCCTCCGCTTTCACTATTCGTTTGGCTGCTCACTTGATATCAGTGCATCCGGCTCCGACCCGTTGCCTGTTCTCCCTGTGCTCTTGCAGCTTGGAGTGACTACCCATGCTTTGGCTTGGGGCCAGAGGTCAACGCTTTGGGCCAGACCCCCAGGCTGAACGGGTAAATTGGCGTCTACAAAGTCACCCCCACCTTTAAGGAAAATGCCGTATATAACTGACAACCCAAAAGAGAAAGACCTGCAGGGACATTCTGGCCTGCTCACAGCAGCAGGGACACACACCCAGAGCAGCTCCTTCTCCATCAGCCAACTGAGCACAGTACAATAGGAAGTCGTCTCCATGCAACTGTTGCAGCAGATGGGTCTTCAGCATACTAACTCTGTCCCTTTGTACGGCTGGACTATTGCATACAGTACTCAGGAGAAGGGAGGCAGGTACCAGTTTGTGGACTTTTATAAGCAGCCACAGGGGAGGTGGGGACAGACAAGGAGGCAGGGGCTGTTTCCCGCCTAAGGAAAACCCTACCACACACATGTCATCCTCCTGCACTTGAGTGCATGCAGACAAGGATGGACACAAATGAATAGACACAACACTTGGCCCTGGATGTGGACAAAAGTGCGTCAGGTCATTCTGAGTTCAGAGTTCCTCTCAGCAGTTATTCTGCAACTGACCTTGACACTGTACTCTCAGGGGCCAGCCTGGGAGGCAGGGTCACCTCCAGGTCTCTTTCTGGGCTCTGCTTTCACCCCCTGATGACGACCACATCCATTTGGAGGTTCAGCTGGGGTCAGAGGTCAGGGTTCATCGTTGGGGTCACCTTCAGAGCTGTTGCAAGAACACTGACAGGTCCAGGGTTAACAGTAGAGTCCTTGAATCACACTTCCAGTTCCTGACTGTCAGGGTAGTGGAAGCGATTCAGTTTCTCCCTCTCACGGTTGGAGATGTCCAGCTTGGGGCCTCGAGTTGGCTTCAGGGTTGGGTCCAGGCCAATCGATACCGGGGATGGGGGATGGGTCAGTTCTATCTCCTCAGAGCAGTACGGTGCCAGGGATGCAGGCCTAGCAGGCATCAGGGGCATAGTGCGGTCCAGGTTGCGGATGAGAGTGACAAATTCGCGTTGATTGTTGATGCCCTCATCCTGTGGCTCCCGCTGCGTCTGCTGCTTTTGCCGCCGTTTGTGCAGCTGAGAGAGCAGCAGGATACAGCCCAAGCATCCAGCAGCAGTGAGCAGTGCAAGAACACCAACCAGCACCATGTAGAAACTGATACTGCTTCCTCCTGGGTCTGACATGGCACCTGAGGGTGGTTGAGGGCAGGTGAGTTCAGGAAGAAGTATGAGAATCAGGGAGCCTTAAGCATGAAAGGACAGACACCACCACCTACAAAATACTCTACCTGAGCAATGCTGCCCCTGACAGGGATCCTTAAAGCTTATGCATTCACTGCTGTGGTAACCCTCAGGGCAACCACACACATACCCTCCTTCAGTGGTGCGGCAAGGCACCCCCTGCTGGCAGGGGTTAGGATCACACAGGTCCACTGTGAACTGCAGGGTGTGAGAAGGTGACAAGTGAACTGTGAGTGTGTGTAATGGATAGCGAGTCAGGTGGACATGCAGAAACACAGAGCTGCCAACTGACCTGACAGCGCATGCCTGTGTACCCGAGTGGACAGTGGCACAGCACACTGCCTGTCTGCTCCACACACTGTCCTCCATGAAGACATGGGGAGCTGTTGCAGGTGCTAGACGCCACCTGGCAGTGCTTCCCAGAGAATCCCACAAGGCAGTGGCACTTAAACTCCTGTGGAGTCTCCTGCAGACCATGCACAGTGGGAAAAGTACACAGTGACATAACTCAAAAGTGCTGAATTCCTCCAACAGGCAACATGCACCATTAATATGCTGAAATGTAAGACACATGCAAGGCCTCACCTCACAGTGACCCCCATTCAAACATCTGCCCTGACAGCTGCTGTTCCCTGTCAAGGATCACAACAGATGGACACATAAGCAGTGTCAGCAAAAGCCATTAAGGGTCAGGTGATATTTCCTGCTCTAAGGTCATTGGTTTGTTTCTGCTAATATTATTACGATTATCATTTGTATTATTTTTTGGCTTAGCTGATGCTTTTATTCCAAGTGTATTTCTCAAAGCTACAATAAAGGAAGCCCCCCAGTCCAGGTTACATTACTGCTACTTCTGTGCCGTGTGACAATATATTCACTGCAGGTCTATGTCTGCATCTCTGTTATGTGTTCCTTTCTTTAAGAAAAATCCACCCTACTCACTGATGTCACATCTGGGGCCGTTCCAGCCTGGCAGGCAGTCACAGAAGAAACCCCCAATGAGGTTGCGGCACATCCGTGCATTAACGCACACCCCTGCTTCACATTCATTAGTATCTGGGTGCACAAGACGGACAAGTTGTAAGATAAACAGTTCACACCACCAAAAGCAACCGACATTTGTTACCTTTAAAACCTGACCCCTGTTCTAAATAGACCTGGGTGTTCCGCACACTTCCGCAGAGAAGCAGGAGACTCCCACGTTGTAGTGGGAGAGTATTCCTTCCTCTCTGCTAACCAGGGTAGTGTGTGTGTAATTTGGCGGGAGTGTGTGTGAAAGTCAGAGTGCGCCTCCCGTGAGAGTAGTTTGCAGATGTTTCCTGATGGTGTGATGACTCCCCCTGTTTGTAGAACAAGGTCCAGGCTTACCACATGTTCACTTCTACCTCAACATGGCATAGCACACTTAACAGCTTGAAAGCCAGTTGGTGCATGTAGAGGGCACCGTGACATAATTTTTGATGTATTTGCCAAATGCTTAATTGCTTTTATGTCCCATAACTGTGCCTTGATGCTCCCACTGAGCTCTCATGCATATATATCCATGAATATATCTTCATTTACCCTGACACTGGGAAATATTGTTTACTTTTCCCATGTAATATTTAATAAACATCATTAGGAAAATAATTAGTCTGCATTACTGAAATGGGAGGACCCCAGGAACAATGTTACAGAAAGAGCTGCAGGGGATGGGATAGCAGCTGTAAAATTCTGGTGTGACATGTAATTAGAGGCATTAAAACACTATATGACCACAGCATTCCACAAAGCCACAGAATCACAGAGGAAAAACATTTCCTGAGTGGCTCCGCTGACGCACCAGTCATGGGCAGTTTGAGTTTTTTCTTCTACATTCTTCCATTTGCATTTATATTATATTCATATATACTGAAGCATTTCAGACATAAATACTTTCTGCAATGTAGCAGCAGTGGAATTCCAACACAATAAGGTTTTAACCAGGATTGATGCAATGCAGTGTTTCTGCTTCCCTGGTCTGAATTACAAGGATGCCTGGCAGTTATGAGCAGGACCATAACAATTTACCACATTCTAGTTAGGGATGAAAATTTTAATGTGGCAGAACCTTTATTATTCACTTCTTAGAGAGGAGTGAAAATATCCAAAACATATCCCTGTATAATTACAAGCTGTTATCACCCACCACACCCACACATGTATTTTCATGGGTATATTTGTTGCTGCAAGTGGTAAAAAACCTACACACACTGAAAACGGCTCTCATCCCTAAAAACAAGTACAGACACTTTCCTTGTGACCACACCACTGAATGAAACACAAGAGGTTGGCATAGTCAGTAAAGCCCTGTTCTCCAGTCCAGAGGATTATTAGTACAAGTCTTACTATACCTGCCAGCAACTTACTGCATAGGAAGATAGTTGTAGGAATATCTTAAAACCTACAACTACTGTTTTATGCCTGAATTTATGCCGTAGAAATATTAAAACATGAATAATATCAGTTAATGGCTCACCTAGCTGACACGTCCTACCGGACCACCCAGGAGGGCACAAGCACTGGAACCCTTGTGGCAGCTCCTGGCAGGTCGCCCCCCGGCCACATGGGCTGGAAGCACATGGCTGCACGGCTGTGGGGGGGTGGGGGGCAGTTGCAGTCAGGCAGTTCACTTATCAATCAGTGAGTTAGACCATTAATCCGTTTGAGATGTGTAAGTATGTTTGTAAATGTTATATGGGTAGAATGACACAAGTGAATGCTAATCTAAGAGATGGATGAATGGCAGTGGAAAGAACAAGTAAGAGGAGTAGTTGAGGGATATCTCTCTGCAGCTTTGCACCTGTGCTGCCTGCCATTTTTGATCATTTCCTTTGCAAACAAAAATACAACAAATAGAAACTGGCAGCACATATTTCACAGTTGGCATGAGCTGTCGCAGCTAATCCTCCCCTGGGTTAGGAAAGATGCAGAGGGAGATGAGGGTGGGGGGTTGGAGTGTTCCACTCCCTTGGAGAGGAATTATCAACAGAGAAGGAAGGGACCCTCATGCGGGCAGAACACATCCTTATAGATCCTCACAGTCATAAAACCTCCCATTGCTGCAGTTTTACCTCTGGCAGATCTCACCGCCTACAATGATGCCCTTACTTCCTTATAATAAATATGCTTTTTATTAGACTCCTTCTGAATTTTTCTGGATAAGCAGTATGGCAGGAAGCCAGAAGTACAAATGCAGTGCTATTAATCACTGGTGTCTAGTTTATAACTAAAATCCCTCTCCATTGATAGTGATAACTTGTAAGTTAACTTGAACAATGGGGTTGCTATGTTTCATCAACACTATAACAACACACATCCCCATGCCATGGTGCCATTTCCATTTCCATTGCTGCCCCATTGAACCGTGCTCAGGGAGCAATATCAGCAGTTCGGCAAACTCTGTAATGTCACTGTGGCCAAGAAGCAATGCTGGGCTAGATAGCACTCCCTTCTGTTCATCACAACCTGGTGCATCCCTGCAGAATACTCAGCATGGTTGCTGACGGACAGACTGACAGTAAGGGTGTTACTGTAACACATCTGCACTTATCTCCCATAACAGTGAAATGGTGCGGTCAGCTTGCAGAGTTGGTCACCATTCAGTTATGCCTGTATATTCAGTAACCACCAGCAGATAAAACATTCATCCTAAATACTTAATTTAACTAGTCCACTGGACTTTATAACCTGCCCAGTCACCCAGCCTGTTACTTACTATGCTTAGATCTCTGAAAATGCGTCCAGCTGTGTAAGAGTTTCTCTATTTGCACATGTAGAGAAAACCGCATAGAATAAATAATCAAAGAAACCAAGATATTCCTTTGGATATTAAACAAAAGCTTCACAAAAAAATAAGTACACCTTTTCACATTAACTCATTTGGCTGACGCTTTTCCTCAAAAGTGAATTTTCCTTTATGTAGCTGGGAAATTTTTAATGAAGCAATTTAACGGGAGAGGTTTTCACTTTACTCAAGGATACTACAACAGGAGGTGGCATTTTAACCTACAACCGCTGAGTCCAGACAGGCTCTAATCATTATGTCACCTGGTGCCTCCTTTTGTAAAGGCTTTCATTGTAGATAATGACTTCTATCCTTAAGTAAGATGTGTGGGATCGATGGCAGGTGGTGTTTTCTGTATTGTTAATGAGCCATATTGGTGAGTGCTGATTACCGGATGCGCAAATGTGTCCAGTCCAGCCGTCTGCGCAGATGCAGCTGAAGCCCAAGGGGTCCTCCACACAGGTGCCTCCGTTTAGACAAGGGTTTGATAGGCAGGCATGCTCAACTGAGCAGGGACAAGGAGACATAGAAACAGAGACAGAGAGTGTGGGGAAGATATCACCAGTTATGATACTGAGAAACAGAAACATAACAGGTTCATGTGGCTTGAAACTTTTCACACATGTAATTAGTCCTCCACCTACTGATTTACACCAGTACTATATGTGTGCTCTATGGAGTTCTGTATGCATAAATTATAAAAAATATAATTCAGACAGTTGCTTAGAGAACCTGATGGATTTGTCATCAAACACATCCTGGTCTTTTGAGGAGTGGCGCTCGATGCTGGATGTTACAGTAGCCATCTCACCAATGTCACAGTTGCGTCCGCGGAAACCTTCCTGGCACTGACACTGGTATTCATTGGGTTCGGTGTTGGCACAGGTGCCGCCATTCTTGCAGGGATGGTGGGTGCCACAGTAGTTCAGGTCTATTGTGAGGAAGAAGGGGGGGAAGGGTGGAAGACATGAGCTCTGTTTATCTCCAGCTCCTCCTTTTTGCATGCGTCTCTGTCTCTGTGTTTTCATGATTACATTCTGCAGACCTCTTGAAAAATGGCACCACTTGCTGGATACTGGATATACAGCTCACAGCTCACCTTGTTTACACAAAGACAATGGGACACAACCATGTACAAATGCACAGACATACATGCATGCACACAAACATTTACACATACACACACTCACAGTGTAGCTCCTCTTTTGCTCTAATAGTGATTTTTTTTCCCAGTGTGATATTGAGGTGGGATCTCCACTACAGCTGGCAGGAAGAACTGATTTCAGTAGGTGGTGCGAAGGCACTGGGGGGGGGGGGTCGTGTTATTCCTCCGTGCTGTGTATGTGCTGAGTGTGTGCTGTGCGTGCTGAATAGAAATGAGAGCTGAAGATTAACTCTATGTAAGCACTGCCTGCCACACAGAATGGCCACTATGTCCAATAGAGCCCAGCAATTGATTTCATTGTGAGTTAGCCATTGCAGTTGCCGATTCCATTTTGTTTCACTTCGTTGTGGCAAAACTGCAACCCCGTTCGGAACAATGCTCGAGTCTCCTCACCTTTGTCACACAACAGGCCACCCCAGTTGGTGTCGCACACGCACATCCAGGGCTCAGTACAGGAGCCATGGACACAGCCCGGGAATGTGACACACTGGTCACAGAGTGGCCCTTGCCAGCCATAGTGACACCTAAAAGGGTGAGGGGAGAGAGGGAGATGATTCTGCTTTACATACCCTAAAATGGGTATTGTTGTTAGTTTTGGAGTTCCACAGATGCTCAGACTCACTTGCACTCCCCGGGCAGACTGCAAGAGCCGTGATCCGGGTGGCAGCCCTGTTTGCACACAGCTGAAATAACAGCATATAAGCATAACAGCAATATAAGAACCCTCACATATGACCAAACACACAAAAAACGAACACAGTAAATACAGAATAACAAGGAGCTGAGAAAAATGAGTCCTTAACAAGACTGTGGACACCTACTTAGATGTTACACAAAACACTGACACATTGCTCACTGATCGCACTCAACTCAGCCCAACGCATCACAATACACTGCATTAACATCACTATGGACCTACAACTGAGCACAATATTTCTCTACACAACACACACAACTGTGCAGCGGACAATAAAATAGTACAGATTTGTCGAGAAATACATCTACTATATAAAAGATAGCAGCATCTGATGATGAAACACAGACCTCCCTGGCCCTCAAGACTCACCCTCCCGGCACTCTGGTCCCATCCAGCCTTCCATGCAGACTTTAATGCCACCAGAGTCACAGCTGAAATGGCCAAAGAAGTCATCACGGGCACGGCAGAACTTGTTGCACAGCGGACCGTAGTAATTAACATCACAGCGGAAGCGCAGGCAGTACTCCAGGGTCAGCTGGCGTCCGTGATGCCGGAATGTATGCCACTGCTCACCCGGGTTCAACATGGAGGACAGCAATACTCGGTCTATCAGCTCCTCCTGGGCTGCATGGACCAGTATAGGAGGAGAAGGAGGGAGCATGTACAAGGCAGAGAAAAAGGTGAATGAAGATTATGGGTGAATAGAGCCACTGGAGATGGCTTAAAAATCCAAATTTATCTTTTTTCTGTAGCTTCCATTTGTTCTCATTTGGACTGAGAGATGTTATGCTTCAGGTTAGCGCTTGAGGGTAACAGTTAAGTATCTGAGTCAAGAATACAACAGCAGTGCCTATCCTCAGATGTCAACTAGCAAACTTCAGGTTATAAACCTGTGCCCTTTGCCGCAAGCTGGCTACTGATTCATGCAGCTCCACCAGCTGACTCAAGCTGACTCATGCCTTCATGTAGCCTACCAAATGGTGCCCAATCATGGCCCAGTCATGGCCCAGTTGGGGGAACAGATGACAGGGGGGCAAATGGGGCATCAGCGTCTTGTGCAGCAGGGATGTTTGCTGAGAGAGCTCCCAAGGTTGAGTAGAATCTCCATCTCATCTCTTGTGAGCTAATAATCTGCCCTGACAGGGTATTAGCTCAGAGAAAGTGAGTGTCTGTGTGCAGTGCATGTGTGTCTCAGCATGTGAGATGGGACAAAGAAAGTGGAAAGTACAAGGAAAACCTTTAAAGAAATAAACACAAGAATGGGAGACCAAAACAGTTTAGTAAGAGCATGTGAAAGGAAGTAAGGCAGAGGTGGTGGTGGGAGATCTATTGCATGTCAACTCATGAGACAGAACGATCCAGATAAATGGGATTATTTTGGGGGAAAGCAAAAAAATGTAAACACACGTAGATAATAAAATATGTAGGGCTGATCGAAATGCATGGATTAATTGCCCTCTGTTCTGAACTAGAACCACTTCCATGCTTAAGAGAACGAATGTCTCTTCTCCCCAGACGATGGCACGGTAGCTGAGCAGCAGCAGCACTAATCATTTGCTGTTTGTTACACGGTGTCCAATTTCACGTCAGTGACTGTGAAATTGCCGAAATAAAAGCTGAACTGGTGGTGTAATCATCTCAGTGATGAGGCTGATGTGATTATGGGAGACAGTGAGGATGGAAATGATCAAACAACCGCAGAGATGTCCAGATGTTGAGTTGGGGATTTAAATTATGAAGAAGTGGGTGCGGGGGCAAGGTAATAGAAGCATTATGCCTCTCAGTCGGTGCATGCACACACACGCACACACGCACGCACGCACGCACGCGCACATTCTCAGATTTTACTGGCAGGTTGATGAGGGAAAGATATATTAATAATAATGTATAAGGCCACCATATTGGAAGGAGAAATGAGATTAAATTAGAATTACTATATGACACCTCAGTTGCATGTTCAGCAATAAGAAAAATTCAATATAGGTGAAGACTGTAGTTCTTTATCTCTATTCTTCCTGGGTTGATCAGGTGTGTGTCCTGGGGGATATAGGAGCACATTGCTCCGTTGGGATGGCCCCGATTCCTCCACATGTCAAGACACAAGGGTTGTGTGTGTGGTGCAGCTGGAGCAGTGCTGCACATGGGGGATTTTGTCTGGACCCAATATATGGATTCTTGAATGAACCTGCATGCAGGAGATGGTCTATTTACAACACACATTTATAAATAAAAATCCAAAATGACATATTAGGTGCAAATATATAGGAAGGTACATAGAAAACACATGTGCCTATATAAAGAAAATAGTATATCATGAGTTTATGTTTAAATTTTTTGTTTTTCAGTCTTTTTTAATCGGAATGAGTCACATACATGTGCACATACACATGAAGCTCCTAGCATGGATTCCATTCACCCAGTCTCACGCCAAGACAAGCCTCAGACTGAAATTCCAACAGTCATCTCTGAATCAATGAAGTGTAGAAAGACAGAAGGAAAGGTTACAAGAAGGATGTTGCATAATATTTTAACATGAACACCTGAGTGTTGGTGTTCAGTCACTGAACTGTTTGTGCACATTATCTGTGTTACTGAAACAGGGCTTCTTAATAGCTGTCCTTCCTCCTCAGCCAAATACTGCACAACCTAGTGAGGTTGCAGTCAACTGCAGAACCTGTGTAAACACCTTGTCCTTCAAATCCAGTTTTATGCAGCATCATAAGCAGGTAAATCTATGCTTTTGAAATGCTATATAAACTACTTAGTAAAATGTACTTCGAGCCACCAGGTGCCATTTAACAAAAAGCAGTGATTTACTGGATGTCTCTTGATGAGAACAGAGCGATAAAGCAGGGAATAGATGAGTGGACGAATTATGGTGTAAGAGAGCGATGGTGGAAGGCACTGTGAATGTGTGAGACAGAGTAAGAGAAAAATACTCTTGTGTGTGTCAGAATGTTATCTTAACCTTGAAGGGATTTTTTTGAAGGACACTAAACTCCAAAAATAGATAATGTGAGAACATCCCCATGAGACAAAATGCATTTAAATCAAGTTTTTAAAAAATAACCATGCAAAATGTTGTTTTTCAGTTTCATTCAGAATAATTTAATGCAGTACAGATATGAAACAGAAATCCTCAAAACAAATGTCTGTGTATGTGAGCCCATGTGATTGTATGTCTATGTGTGTCGCTATGTGTGTGATCTCCGTCTGGTTGTGTGTTAAGTGCCACATTCTCTGTCACGGAGCTTTGGCCTAATCACTGGGAGCAACAATGAAAGCACAGGGCAGGAAATGAAGCCGCCCCAGTGAATGACCCCGAGGGGGAGGCATGATGAGGGGGACCTAATGAAGCCAGGGAAACAGTGTGGCCTGGTGCATGTGGGTGTTGGGACATCACACATAAGGATGGTCTATCCCCACTGTCCTCCCTCACAAAGGCTCGCCACTTTCCTGCACTGATCTCTGTCTTTAGGAGAGGACTGGGGTGTCAGAGCATTGTTATGCCCACAAGTACAGACAAACACACACACACACACACACACACACACACACACACACACACAGTCCTACCTGACTCTGAGGTCTCATTATCATGGTCCAGGACCTCAAGCACCAAAGAGAAGGATTTCTGCAGACAGACAAACAGAGGGCAAACATTAACTCACAATAATGCTTTAATATCCGTGCTTTTTTCTGACTGCACCCATTAAGTAATTTATAACGCACTTTGCCAGCACTTTTAGGATGTGCCAGGGTTAGCACAATGTTTTCTTCAGGCTACAGAAGTAATAAAATGATGCAGCTTGAAAAAATGCTGTGAAATTGCACTGAAGATCACAACATGAACACATCAAAAGCAGTCTGGATTCTGATTTAAAAATTTGAAACTATGTCCACTCTGCTTTTTAGTTAATGTAAACACCATCTAATGAACTGCAACGCCACGTTAATCCTTTGAAGCACATACAGGCAAACAGAAGAACAAACACACTAAGGCTCAGATGGGAAGACTCCGATAAAACACACATTATTACATGAACACACTGAAACAATGAGTCTTGTCATGAAAATGGCTCAACTTTGTAAAGCAAGGGAAACGACTCTCCTGTTCTAGTATGCCTGCTAGAGGATCAGAGGCACGCAATGAATAATTCAAGGCTACAAATCTCCAGCTCCTTCCATGCAAATAGCGCAGGCAGAGGCATGCAGGAGCTGCACAATGTGTGACAGCCCTCCTCTCTGATGCTCGGGTGTGTGCCCACGGGCACCAATAATGACTAGCGCAGCACACAGGCAGAGAGAGGGAGCAGGAGACATAGAGAGGTAGAGGAATGAAAAAACTATTTATGATTTTAAGCAAAGCAAAAAAATGATAACATTAGGAGAGGATAACTCATTTATAAAAGTGAAAGCTCAGCGTGTCTACAAGGAGCATAAAATGTATGTATTGTTTAGAAGAATTTGATTTTTTTCAGCTAAATAAAAAAATATTTTTGTGATTTTTAAAACTGATATATTGTTCTTTCTGTCTTTTAAAATCTGCTGCTTCTGCAGCCAAACTCAGATTATTTTACAAATAAAGACTTTTCTGAATGTTGATTTGAATATAAGATTGAAAACAAAAGGGGAAGAGAGAAAAAGATGAGTGAAAGAGAAGAGCGGGGGGGCGAGTGAGGATAAAGGAGCAAAGAAAAGAAAATAGTTGGTAAATGAATGCAGAGGTGGAGCAGAGAAAGGGAGACAAGGTGAGAAGAGATCAAACGGAAGGAGAAGCTGAGGAACTGAAAACAAGGTGTGAGAAAGAAGGGAGACAAGAAAGAGGGAAGGTCAGATTGGAAGTGAACAGATCACTTATTCTGTTCAAATACAAATGCATACAGTGATACTTTCTATGCGGATACATACATACACTCTCTCTCATATGCCCTGTTGTTACCCTCAACCCTCAATCCTGTGAACCTCAGCTGATGGGTCTCTACCTCTGTCTGTGTTCCTCTCTGTTGACAAAGACAAATGCAGACAGCTATCTCAGCCTTTGTTTGTAATCCCCTATACACACCACACCACACCCTCAGATAGCAGAGGAAATCCCAGTGGGCTGTATCACAACTCGCTATGCTCTGATACATAGATAAGAGCGTGGAGCCCTAACACTGCAATGCCCGTCTGTCCTGAGAAGACCAGGCACCAGCAACCATCAAATGGCAGGTAAATGGTCAGCCCCCTGCAAATTCAGAAGCCGCATCACTTAGGCCACTGCTCTCTTTATATAAACAATCTGCAAAGCTTAGAGGTTATATAGCAGTCATGTGCATGCACTCAAAGGCTGAAGGTTGCCAGTTCAAGCCCAACATTGCTGCTGCTCTAGTGTTCTTAAGTGCTACATGTACTTACCCTGAATTGCTCATGCAAAATAGCATGAATGTGTCACATATCAAATACTATTACAATGCTTTGGACCAGCTCAGCAATCAATTCATAAGAATAC
This sequence comes from Arapaima gigas, assembly GCA_900497675.1. Classification (NCBI taxonomy): domain Eukaryota; kingdom Metazoa; phylum Chordata; class Actinopteri; order Osteoglossiformes; family Osteoglossidae; genus Arapaima; species Arapaima gigas. The sequence continues at coordinate 261,692 of UFQX01000445.1, forward strand.
CCTACTGTATAAATTAGTAAAGTTACCTAGCACTGTAAGTTAAACAAACAAATAAATAAATAAATAAATAAATAGAGGAAAAAAACAACTATGAATATGTATGACATCTATTCTCAGGTATCTGAGCTGAGTGTAACTGGTTCTCTAGAAATACTTCATATTCCAAAAACTTATATATATTGGGAATCTAGTCCCATTATTTCTTATGAGGAAAATTATAATTCATTCCAGGTCCAATTGAAACCCCAGTTCATTTCATCAGAATATCCCTAACACTATAAAATACCTACATCATGATAAAAAGCACTTTAAAACCAATTACCTAATTACTAAATACTTAATGTAGTTTATAATACAGATTTGTTTATAAGCAGCTACTTTTTTAGTATCATATGTTATGTTTGTTTTCTTATTATAAGTAATAAAAGCAACTAACATTTAATAGTCAAATCTGTGTAAAAATAAGAAATGCAAACAACATAAAATAGAAAAAAACAAAAAATGTCGCAACTTTCATGGGCTGTTATTGGGGAACTTACCCACTGAATGGAAGTGAAATAAATCATGAAAGTGCAAACTGTATTTGACCACAGATCACATGAGGCAAAGACTGAGGATGTTAACACTGGACACAGTGCTGCCACATAGTTTTGCACTCATAATCACACAAATGTCGAATATTTCTTTGGCTGCACTCAGATGCCACTTTGTTGTGCTGGGACTTCTTGACTCGGATACCAATGTATACTGCTCTTTTTGTTGGGCATTCAAAAACCAGGTGTCTTTCTATCAGGAAATCTAAAACCGGGTGTGTGTGTGTGTGTGTGTGTGTGTGTGTGTGTGTGTGTGTAATATATATAATAACTCCACCTCAGCCAAATAGGGAAACATAAAATATAAGTTTTAAATATATAGTAGGCCTTTTCCTGTATACTGATGTTCCCAAAGTGTCTGTTTTTCAGGTTTATGTGTCCTTGTGAGGACATTTTGGTAAATTGTTATGAACAGACACACATACACAGCACTTAGAGGACCCTCACTAGAGCAGGAAGAGGTGAGGAGACACACCTTGACTGTTAGGTCATGTCACTGGTGAGTCAGAGATCCAGGATGGGTGTATCAGCAGTAGGGGGTGGCAGGGTCATGTTCCCCACGTGTCCAGGGCTGCTCCCCACCACAGCCCATGACGTTGTCATATTGGCAAGATTACCATCCTCTTTCTTCCCCCTCCAGGCCTTACTCTTTCTTCCACATTCACCTCCCACCTCTGCCTTTTATCCTTAACATACTCCTCTCCCTTATATGTAGTTCTCCACAGCCCAGCCAGAGTTCACTTCACTTAACTGTTTCCTCAGCATGTGCTCCGGAGGGCTTACACCAATGCTAGCAGCTCTCCGCTCCTGGTACTCAAGCACTACCTCCACCACTGGAGAGACCTGGCTTTAATTGTGTTTGCATCAGCTGCCTCAAAGGATGCTATCATCTTCTCATGATGTCATGCCAGTCAGTGAAATCTGACTTAAAGGTGAAATTGATGAGAAACAAAGACTCATACAAATGTCTGTTATCAAGGTGAATTTGTCTTTTCTCTGCTGCCTGAATATTCCTCCTACTGGAAAGCAAAACATCTGCCATTGCTGTTCAAATTGTTGCCATATAGTTGTCAGGATGGCGCAGGTCTTCCATTTTCCCACTGATGCTTGCGCAGTAAGACTCGGGGGTTCGCTGTGGCAGTTACCTCACGTGGTCTACAAACTCCCAGGGTCCTGACAACTGTCTTCTGTCACAACGTCTTTCAATGGCCTAGATACCGTCAGTGAAAGCTGATCGTTTGCTTGCTTTACACTTAACTAGCCAGCATCAGCCTGGGACACCTGTAACCTTCTGTGGTCAAAACCTACAAGACTGAGTAAATCAACCACACCTCAGTTTACTTTAAATGGTTGGTTCCAGTCCTCTTAGGACCTTTCCTTCTTATTCCCTGAGTGCAACAAAACTGTGATGGATTCTTGTGGGAAAGTCCTCACTGTCTTAGTGCATTACATTTTTAATGTACATTTTAATGTTGTAACTGAAAAGCCTGTTTCTTAGAAATTCATTATGAAGTTGTGTTTGGTTTAGTACTCTCCTCCCTTCACATTCCAGCCCATGTCATTACCCCTCTAGAGTCCAACACTGCAGCCTGAGAAGTACTCGACTTGCTACTAAACAAACTCAAGTTCTACTCACCAGCAAAGACAGGTAGCCAGACACACGCACACACACACACACACACACACACACACACACACACACACACACACACACACAAAACATGCCAAAGTAAAATGAGGCACTTCCAACATTGTAGCCTGTACTGTATGCGTCTAATTCTCTCTGTTTTTCCTACTCAGATTCAAAACAAACTGGTCAACAACAATGCATCAATGTTAGCTAGCTATGTCAAGGTTTCACACACACATGCAAACGTACACGCAGTAAACATCTCAGAAAATAAAAACAAGAGGGAAGAAAATCAGACATGTCAAAATCACTGTTTCCGATGGCCGCACAAAATGTGAATGACATGAGCAGCACGGATAATGCTGGGAAACAATATCAAGGTGATAGATTTGTTTTTTTTTCTGCCTATGACAATAACCCACAGCGCTGACATCGAAGGTGAGACAGTGAGATCTTTGTGGTGAAAGGATCACTGAGGCTTTAGAGCTCACCTTGTCCCATGCAGACTGGGGCTGGTGGCTGCGCTGTGTCCCTCATTCCATCATGAGACGTCTGCTTTTCATACTCCGTCTCTTGTGGTGAACAAGCCACAAATGTTCTGCATGAGACGGGGCTATTTATTTACAAGCTGAACAGTTCTTCTCAGCCAGTTTGCATTGTTTCACCAGTGCTGCTTTATTTTTTTTTACTGCTCCCAGACCATTCATAAGCTCTGATGTACATCTCAGCAGAAGCTCTTGAAAGGGTGACTGTGTACCTCTCTGTACGGACTTCATTAGGATTCTGGGCCCAAGTCCTGCAGGCTGACCACAGCATCACTGACAACCACGAAACTTCCCAAATCTCTTGCCCTGTGTTCACTGTTCTGTTGTCCTTGTTCACGTTTCACAGTGGTGATGGCCTATTCTAGCCACCAATATAACAATTTTACTTTATTTAATACATTAGACTTCATGTCTATTTTCAAAATTTAAAAAGTGCAGAGTTGTTAATATATGTCAAGTCCTTTTTTGTGCAGATTGATGGCTCTACAAAGTAGGGAAGTGGCCCCCTATGTCTTGACTAAGTTTGCCCCTGTTCTTTCAACGTCAAAGAGTTTTCAAACCATCAGAGGGAAACAACAGAATCACACAAGTATGCTGCTTAATTCCCTTTGTCCGCCTCCACTTCTGCCCTTTAATTAGAAAATAATACACTAAATTTACAGCAATTACAAGATCAATTACACAGATTTCTGCAATTGTCTGTGTAGGCTTTTTTTGTCTATTTATCGCTTGTCTTTACTTCCCTCGGTCTCTTCTTTTTTCCCCACTGTCTGCCACTTTGCCTTTTGCATTCTTTCTCACTGTTTTTACCTATACCCTTGTCTCTGTGTCTGTTTGTTTCATGCATAAATTCAGTTCAGTTCTTTACTGACAATACAGGAGACTTCAAATATTGTGAGAGCCATGAAGCACCATAACTATATATATTTGTACTTATATAAAAATGCACATCTATAATGTGCTTAAATACATATTAAATATGTATGTGTATAATAAAAACCAACTATATAAGAAATAAAAAGAGCAAATGAAATGATCACATTTCCCCCATTTAGTGTCTCTCTCTCCCATTTTACTCTATGGCTGGTCTCCCTGTTTGCACCCCTGGCTCAAGCAGGATAGCCCAGTTTCAGTCCCTAGTGTGACTGTCCTATACAACCACTTTCTCTTTCTCATCCATTGTTTTTCTCCTTTCCCACTCACTCTCTCGCTCTGTCCCTCTTTTTCTCCCAGACAGAGACGGGAGGAAATCCTGGCTGAGCCGGGCTGTACAAACACTGTGCTCTTCCACAGGAAGGACTCCCAGCCCACAGAGAGGAATTTCCCTTCAGAGTGTTCTCTCTCTCTTTCTCTCCTTCTGGCTTTCACACACATACTCATACATACACACTCGTCACTCCTGTACGTACAAAAAGTTTCTCATTTTTCTCTCTTGCTGATACATATGCAACGACACTCAGTTCAATCCCTGAAGTCACACATTCTTGATAACTTATAGACACTGACTCAACACACACATCTCCTTGCATGTGCAAAACACACAGTGATAAGTGCACAAATAGCACACACACTGTGAAACAGACCTCACCAGATACCCACAAGACTGAAATCTTATACATACAGTGGCTGCAGAAGACACTGATGTCCAGTACTATGTAGAGCATTATGTAAGTGTAACTGTTTGAGGAGATAGTGTTGAAAGCACAAAGTTGACTCAAGGAGGGATGATTCCCACACTCATGCATTTTTAATCACATAATTAATTTAGAACAAAACAGGAACCGCACCCTGTGCATTTATCCAGGAAGCAGCCAGCCTGTGACCCCCTGTTCGTCTTGGTGTGTGAGAACCACAGGACTCCACTAAGCCCGGGGTGGACGGACACAATTAATACCCCATGGAAAGGGAAACACAGGGCTTGTTGGGCATTCTGCTTCGCCTGAGGGGAGGTGGGGGTGGGCTGCCTCACTGTCTCCCACACTGAATACAAAATCACAGATCCTCACTGACCTTCAACTCCTGGTGTATATCCTCATTGTGGCTCAGAATTAACCGCATGCCCCTCCCTCCCACCGGTTTTGTTTTCCTTTCATTTGAATCTTGACTACTGGCCCTGTGGACATTGTCCGGGGCCATCACCCCCCAGTGCCAGCACTACTGCTCTCCATCTTGAAAGTCAAATTCTTGCAGGCCTAATTGGGCTGACGAAACGATGACATTCCACAGTGCTTCAAAGGGCTTAAACAACAGGGCATACACAGTGGTCTGTCCCCCATCACTGGGCATCCTACCTGGGTACCATGCAGCTTTTATGTAACATCATTCATATTTCTGATTTCAGCTGGGACTTTGCTCCAAAGATTGGTGAAAAGCAACCCTAAGCCTATCTGGTTTGCACACCTGTGCAGGCAACTTATAAATTCTCCCACATGTGGGAGGTGTTAAAGGTCCATGCTTAGGCAGTGCAACTCTTGGTTCCCTGTGCTTGCATGCGTAGGCATGCCATCCTTTGCCCACTGACTTCGCTCTCCACTGCTCTCAGTAAACAGGATTTGGGATTGTGGAAAGCATCAGAGCTATTACACAGCACAATCCGTTCCCATCCATAAACACACACATACACTCGCACTCTCGAGACAGAGACCTTCCCAGTTTGTTGCGCCCACCATTCCCACAGCCCCCTGGAGACTTGCTAGAATGACAGAGGTTTCAATAACAGTGCGGCAGTAAACTCCAGAGGGTGCATCTGTCATTTTGTGGCCCCATTACTGTCTGTCTGACCAGGGTGTGTATTCTGCCTATTTTACTGTCAACCCCCCAAGTTACTACCAGCCCCATTGCCCCACACTGCTGAAACCAAAGCACAGACTTGCCCAGTAATGTAACACACTGCTTCACAGGGCTCTTCCTACAGTGTTTTAACCACTCTTTTCTCCGTCTTGCTTTAAAAGACCGAGCAGCAAGCTGATGTGACACAACTGTGTCAGAGGGAACATTTTGCACACATAGAGGACATCTCTGTATGGCAGACAGTGCAGGTAAATATCTATGTTGTGTAAACTGGAAAACTACACTGTGAGCCGTGTTGGGAACTGGGTTTGAAACCCAGCCATGCAAGCCATACTGACAATGACTGGGGAAAGGCCCAGACTGTGCAAAGTGGAATTTTGTTCCCTTGGATAGTTGACACGGTTGGGGTTACCTTTCACCCTATTGATTGCAAGGACAGCTATGGTTAGTTGGGTGTTCTCTTCAATGCATATTATGTCACCTGGTGAAGACTGCAGAGTGAAGAAGAAAATTAAGCAGCTGGCAGACGGTGGTTTTTATCAAAACAAGAATGTGGAAACAGGCTTCAAATACGCTCAGAGGAAAAAAATGGGAAAAACTCATAACAACAGCATGTGGCACCCAGACAGACCATATGAGTCAATATTGCAGATCATGTATCAGACAGACAATGTGCTTTAATCAGTGGCTCCCCAGCATGCGGACAGAAGTGCAAGGAGTGGGTGGGAAGGGTCAGTGTGCACTGAGGAAGCGGTGAGGAAGACAGGGACACATTGGAATAGTTGAGTGACAGTGGCTGCTAACACAGAGCTGGTGGAGATTGGAACAAGGGCAGGAGATAGTAAAGCAAGAAATGATCGATATGGATTATATAATTATTTCCTGCTGTGCACAGACACCGCGTACAAGCTTAAAAGCATGTATACACACACTGTCATACCAATCCTGGCTTCTCACGCTGCATCCTTGTGCTTTTATTAAGTGTATCTGCTCCAAAAACCCCACCCTGCCTTTGTTCCTAATATAGAAACCTCCGTCTCAATCCAATTTGCACACAAATGAAATCATTAAGACCATGTATCCTTGGGGACGTTTTTCCCCGAGGTTATTAACAAATCACTAAAAAGTAAAGAATAATGGAGAAATGAAGGGACTTATCTGTGCACAGACCGGTGTGTGTCAATGTCAGTATGGAGGTCGGGGTGGGACTGTCATTATGCAGAATAAAGGTCTGAAAAACTAAAAGGGCAAGAATACAAAATAGAGACAGAGTGGAGGACAAAGAAAAGGCAAAGAATGGCCTGCCTGTGTAGCATGCTCCTCCTGCCCTTAGTGATGGTCACCCAGTGGCATGGAAGCCCCAGTTCCCAGGCAGCAGGAATGCATGGGTAACAGAGCAGTGGAACTGCACAAAATAGAGCCCACTTCAGTTTCAGTTCACCTAGGACAGGTGAATAGGCACATGCACACACACACACACACACACACACACCGAAATACATCCAGACATATGAATACATGTGTATATTTTGTTAAACTTATGACAACCTTTTTCCTGATTTCAATTGTAGTCTTATGAATGTCACTACCTGAAATGAAAGACTTAAATGAAAATGAATGCCTTAAACTGTCCAGTAAAATATACTCTAGTAAAGTTGTATAAATGGGTACAATAAAATTGTCAGCTAATTAACAAAATAATAACATATATGTATATACATGGCATATATCTGTACCATACATAAACATATCCAGCAGATACTGCAGCTGACACTAAAATACACCACAGATCCTGTCCTCAATCAAAAGCAAGTTTGTACATATTTCTTCTGCACATCAGTCTAATGTTACAACAGTGCTTCAAGCCTTCGTGTTGACACTCCATTTGAGATACACCCAGAGGGCCCAGGTTTTCTGACGCAAAGATGTATGCTTTTTTCCAGCTCTGAACAGAACTTCTCACCTGGAGACAGATTAACTCTAAACCTGGACTCACCTGCTTATGAATCATCACAAGTACTACACAGTTGGTGGTTTCAGCTTATGGAAGAACCAGTTGTTTCTGATAAGCAAACAATCGGCCAACAATATCAGGTTGATCCCCTTTCATCAGGAAATGGCAGCAGTGGTAGAAAGGGGTTTAAAGCCAAGTTCTGATTTAAGTCACGTCCCGCTGTTTCCTCCTCTCCTTGTTTTATGTTCCAGGCGACAAAGCTGATCACCTGCCAGAGGTGTGCTTTAGCTGCAAACACCCATGTTTTCTTCCACACCAAAATCATTTTCATTGTAAACAGCCCTCAGCTGTTAACAGGGAAGACACACTGCATCTGCCTTTCCCACATACACACAGGAACATTGGCTACACAGCAGCTCACGCAATGACACAGGGACCATGGGGAGGCAAGCATAATCCATCATCCTAATAATAATAATAATAATGATAATAATAGAAGAGGAAGAAGAAGAAGAAAAAGAAGAAAAGGAAGAAGAAATGGCAAAACAATGGTGGTGCAGATTGTCTCATAGCTCCTGGGATGTGGGTTTGGGTGTGAATTTGAATCAGTCTGAGGAGTTTACATGTTTTTCCTGTGCTTGTTTGAGTTTTCCTTTCACAGTTAAAGAGACATGCGTCAGGTGAATTGGTGACTCTTATTGTCCTTAGTGTGTGTTTACATGCAACTGAAAGAGTGTATGATTGCCTTGTGATGGAATGGTGTCCCGTTCAGGATGTAACCCAACCTAAAGCCCTATGCTTCTAGGTTAGGCTACAAACCAGTCTGACTCTGCAATAAACAAGTTCTTATTAATAATTGATAGTAATAATAATAAGGGCACATTCTAAATAACATTTATGGCCTTTGCTGCTCCCACCTCAAAGTCATGCCTCCTGATACTTTAAGGATGGTTTCTCTGGAGAAGGGAATGATTTTCAGCTGTAAGTCCTGACCACTGCATATTTACTAGATGTAGAGTGTACAAAATATGTACTGCATACACTGAATAGTTCTCTGATGCTTATAATAAGCCCATGTGTCTGCATCCAGAAGATGGGGGGGTCACTGATATAATGAGAGCAAAGGATTTTTACGAAGGTATAAAGAACCAGAAAGAGGGACTGAGGGACAAAGGGAGAGAAACAAGGAACTTGACATCTTCTCAGATAACAAAGCAGCACTTAAATGCAGTTTTTGAACATCAGCTGCCCATGATTCCCTCCAGCTTTTTATCCAGAAACTGTGATGAGTCTATAAAATCTGCATCAGTATCATCTTGTTGCTCCACTTGGCAGGAACTGGTTTCTGGATTCTTGCCTACAAGTACTTCAGGTCCAGATGGCAGGCCATACAAACTTATTCATTCCTTTGTGACACCCAATCACTTGCTGTGCCCACACAAGGAGCAACCTCCCCACTACTACCACAAAGTCTATCAGGTCGCAATGGTTAACATAAAAAGACACAAAACAATATCAGAAATGATATCACCCGCCACATGTGTCACGGCTTTGATCTTTTCCTTCTCCACCCAAAAAATCTTCATTGTTAGAAAAACTAGGCAACTTTCACACTCAGAACAAACAATTCGAAAGCCAAGATGGATCAATCGGCCAACCGCCAGGTTTCCGCTCACTTACTTGCTAAACAATGCAAAAGCCCACCACACTCACACAAACAGATCTCCATCTCCCTGAGGAGATTAAGCCCAGAGACTCCACCTGTCTCACAAAGATGGTGGGAGTGGATAAGGGGTTGGTGGCTCACCTTTCCTTCATAATGCTCACCTGTCTGCCCCTTTGCCTGGACCTACAGTATCATGATACCCCTTCACCCAGCCCAGCCCACCCCACCCACCCCTTCTCCTTCCACCCCCCACTTTTACAAAGGTAGCCTGACAATGCAACTCTCTCAGCCACTCCTGTCCCAGTAGATGTCCATTCATTCTGTATTTCTATAACCAGCTCCCTTCTCTTGTTGCACTGCACCCCCCCAAAACTCCACTGCCAAGCCCTGAAACCGATCCAGATTGGCTTACCCAGAGAAAATTTTCTCACACTCAGAACTGCCACTGCCACACTTTGCTGACAGAGGCCTGACGTTTTGCTGTGTGCACACACTGAAGATTGAGTGCATATATGGACACCATTGATGAAAAACTTACACACTGCACCAGCAGCAACACACCATGCAAACAAACTTATCAAACCTTGAAGCACAAACAAGTACACACACAATGACACTCTTGGACACTGATGCACTGTATTGACTTGTTTGCACCCAGATGTAAATTCATATTTTTGAAAGAAGTTTCTGCATGGGCATTTCTACAGGTTTATGCACACTGACTTAAACGTGTTGGTTGACTGTATCGGCATGTGTGTGCATCTTTTTGTACATACGTGTGTGAATGCAGACGTGTGTGTGTGTGTGTGTGTGTGTGTGTGTGTGTGTGTGTGTGTGTGTGTGAGACAACGCATTTGGTCAAGCACATGTTTGGTGGAATCCTTTGCAAAGGCTAGACACTGAAAAGTGTGACTAAGGTACAAGAGAGCTGACATAAGTGTCATAAATCTGAATCTTTTCTCCATTATTGTCAGCTCTGAGAGTGAGACTGGACCTGAAATCTCTCCAATAGACCTCGGCACAACACTGAAAATCTTTACAACTGTTCATAATTACACAGTCATCAGAAAATCTGGTCTTATTCAGATTTTTTTCCCTACTCAAGATAATTGCAGCTAATTGTAGCAATAAGCCCTGTGATGTTCCAGTAAAAAATAATTAGAAGTCAACAAGCAACCTTATTACTATTGAGAACAACAACACCCACAAATGATAAATTCAAGATAATATTTTAAGTTCAGTTCCTTGGAGGAGTAGCCAAGCCTTTTCAAAGGAACTTTTCTCTCTGACAATTGTTTGTAATTGACTTCGGCAAAAAGGCATTAATCATACAAAAAGCTAGCAAAATACATTTAGTGGATGTGCATGAATGTATAAAGAGGTCCTCCTTAGTGGAATCAGTAAGTAAGAGCTTTTAATCCCTCCATCTTTGTCTGTGAACTTAATGACAGATAATTAAAGCAACAGACTGGTGCGCAGAACTATGGGGTGCTGATGTGCCAAAACCAACACTGTATGTGCATTAGGGAACGGGGTGGGGGTGCTCCAGGGGCATTTTCATGATGAACCTCCGAAGTTTTGGAATTCCTTCAAGGCCTGTTTGTTTTTCTCCCTTCTTGTGTAATGTTTGAATGTTTGACTGCAAAGAGGACAGGTGGTGGGGGTGGAGGGTTGTGCAGGAGGAAGTGAAATCCAATTAACGACGAACACATTCCAGTCGCCGAGCAGCCCGCAATTGAACTAATGCACAATTAATAGGCTCGCAGTATAATGAGGATACTGTCTGCACAGGCTCCAAGTCTGATAGTGCACAAGATGTGCACAGTGCTGCTGGAGGAGATAAGAACAAGACCTTAAAAGATGCAGTGAATGCAAGACAGAGGTTTAGATACTGGAGGAGAAGATGAGAAGAAGAATAAGAAAGAAAGGGCAGTATGACCTTAACCATTTATTTCATGGCTTAACCATTTGTTTAAATGCTTTTTCTATGCAAAGCTGCCAGTGTTTTTTTTCTCTTTATACTGCAGCAATTAAAGTTACACACCTTGCCAAAGATACAGCGACAGAGTCCCACCTTTGGTTATGTTTGCGCCTTTATCCAAAAACAACAAACATTGGCACAACTTTCAGGTCATGTTCTGAGTGTTTTTTTGCTCCATCATCTATGTTCATTTGAAAACAACCAGATGTAGTTGCCATAACCCATTAATGGTACCACTATATTCTCACGTTCTGTCCTGGAGGACTTCCACTTTTCCTGTGGTAGGCTAAACCATCCAACCTGGTTTTGCTACTAGGTGTGTACTCAATACGGCACGTTATGTTGCAGTACAATGGAAGTGTGCTGCACTGGAATGCACAGCCAGCTGTGTTTAACTGTGCAGAGGCTATATGGTACTGAGTTGCTACATGTTAAGATGAGCTGCTAAGTGGCGTCTACTGTTGGAGGCTACACTGAATAGCAAAGTACTGCATATCACTCAAATGTAACTACATATCTCTGACCAGTCAGAGTGCTGCCTCAGGTCTGCCTGCTCTGAGACTGGCCAGCGTGAGCAGCACTACTGTTTTTGAGCTTCACCATTTGCGCCTCAGTCATCTGTTTCTCTTTATCATAGTTTAGTTCTGCACACTTGCATCAATGAGACTTAACTGCTGGTCAGAGTTCCCTTCAGGTCATTAAAGACAACAAGTCTACCAGCAGCTGACTCACATCTACAGTGTTAGAACCTGCCAATTTTAGGAGGAACTTAGAGACTGGCTGATAAAGGTTGAGCTTCCTCTGCTGTGAAACATCATATTAATCACGTCCACACTTACTGGCCAGGCGTACTTGAAGGGGATCGCTATGCGCCCGCTGCTGTTCTCTCCTCCTCCGCCTCCTCCGTGTCCATGATGGCGCAAGGAAAAGGAGTTCCCACCCAGGACAGTTGTGCTCCCTGTTCCAAAAGTGCAGGTTCCAGTTGGGGCCACACGGGCCTGGTACTCTTTGAGGCAGGCACGGAAGAAGGTGTCACACTGGTCACTCGGGGAGCAGCGTGAGCCCCCAGCTGAACGCCCATCGCAGCACTCGCCACTCTGCAGCAGCCCGTGGACATTCTGCACCTGGTGGATCTGTACCTCAAACATACCAACTGCCCACACCACCTGGGACAGAGGACAGAAAAAGCCAGTCACACATCTGGAACAAAAATCAACAGACCTTGCAAAGGGACAGGAGCATTAACCGAGAGAGGATATGAAAAATGTGTGTAAGAGAAAATGTGAAAGAACCAACAGAGGGACCAAATAAAAGACGAGGTAAATATGAATGGAAGAAAGGATCGTGACTTATGAATAAATGCTGGGAGGTGAAATGGGAAAGAGAAAAAAGGAGTCAGCTTCAGACTACTTCAGCTGGACTATGCTCCTTGGAGAGCAAACTATTTAGAGCAAGAAAGACCACAAAAACCACTTCCAGTTGTGCTCGTTTCTGTTTATCAGCATCTGACATTTCGTAAGTGACCACACCTCACATGTTTTGCTACTTCTGCTCAACGTAGGCCCTGCCTTCTCCTGGATCCTTGACAACAAAAGAAAGTGATCAAGATATCATGAAGGAGTCCAGATATCAGGTCCCAGCAAGGCCAGGGTTAACAGGATACATGCGGCTATTCTATCAGACAACGTCAGAGAAGGAGCATCCATTGATTAACACTGCTGTGTCCCCACAAGAAGCAAAAATCGAATCCCTTCACTCCACTGACATATATACTCATGTCTCTCTAATGGCTCTCTATATGTGTCCATCTGCCTCAGTCTGCCTGCGTCTCAAACATTCACTCCTGTGCCTCCCCCCGTGTCCCATTAATCCATTTTTCCCTCCTGTCCCCCTTCAGTTCTCTATCCTCTGCATATCAGGCTCCCCCTCCCTATCCAATTCAATTTCTTTCTTTCTTGCTGTATCTGTTACTCTTCCCTTCTTTTCACCCCATCTCTCCAGGGAGAACCTGGTCAGATACCCCACCCCTCGTTCAACTATGGGAACAGGAGGTAACTCTCTCCTTGTCTTGTTCTGGCTCCTCTTTAATTCTTTGTTGCACTTCTTTTTTCCTAACTCTCTGTACCCCTTTTAGAGTGTCCAACCTTTCCCTTGGGACCCAGGGTGGAGAAAGAAGCACACCTGCTGTTAGTGCTAACAACATCCCAAGAGGAAAGCAAAGAGAAGGTTGGTAATGGGGCAGGAGTTCAGGCACCAGAGGTAACAAATGGGTGACAATCGTTTTCCCCTGTTGGTTAAATAACACTCATGCAGCAATCACAAGCACATGCACACACACAAGTCACACAGCATCACATAAAAGCTGGGGGAACATCATTCACTATCAGCCCATTGTTGACATGTGGCATTCTGGCCTGATCCAGTCCTTAGGCCAGGGAACTGAACGCTCGCACATCAAAAGGCTGTTGGAGATAGAAGGACAGGCATCCCTTTCTCCATCTCCCTTTCTTCCTGTGTCTCTTCCCAGTTCACGGCCATACCGGGCATACCTGTGTTTCAGCGCTGGTGTGGACTCAGAGTGCCGTGTCCGTTCCCTGCCATTTAACCCCAAACACGCAGCCGCTAGTGCTGCATGAAGTTCTCTTTTGTGCCAACGTGGAGTATACTGAAACCTGTAATGTACTGTCACCTGTGTTGTCTCCTTCTCCACCTCAGAGTGCAGTGCTGCACTGCAGTAAACTGCTCTGTGGAACAGAACCCTGCATAGTAGAATGTGCAGGCCATGGTGCTTTAGTGTCAAAGCAGGGCAGCAGTGAGTCTTGGATAACCACCTGGGTCAGCACAAGCCATGATCCAGCTTAAATCATCCTGCCTCATTCATCCAGTCAGCCAGCCGGTGTCTCCTGTCTCACACCACCCCTGCACCGCCCTGACTGTTGGGAAACCCAACTGAGCCGGGAGGCAAACAGTGGAGAGGTTAAATGAGGAAATACAACATGGCTCTTGTAAAGGCACAGACTGCAGCCCTTGCTTTACCCTAAGAACACAATGGACTGAAAACGCTTTAAAACCCGCTCGGCATGTGAGAGGATATGGTCCTTGGTGTGAAATACAACGAAAAACATCCTATCTGACATTTCCTAACGTTTCATTTAAACAAAGAACTATGAAAATAGGAGTTAAATTAATTTTTGCTTATAAAATGAAACAATTTTAAATTGTAAAAGCACTGCTGGCCACTATTCATGAAACAAGCATATTTACCAGCTTATGTAATTCATACAAATAAATTGCATAATAGAGGGCTATTAGATGGGGGTGGACATTTTGCTGCAGCAGGAAATTTATTAACACAGACCTGTACAGAAGTGGAAAACATTTTAAATTAATTGCACTGACTATTAATACAGAGTTTACCATTTGTTTTTAAATTCTATTATATGTTATTATTTTAGTTTTTTCTCATAGATGATTTGCTAGATCATGAGTATTAATAGGAACATAAGATTCGCGCGCGCGCGCACACACACACACACTCGGTCTCTCTCCATGTATGTGAAAGGTTATGTGAATCCACAGGATCCACAGGATCCACAGTATCAATACAGAAGAACATCGATTTCCAGCTTTCCAGGAGGGATCCCCACACGTGATCCTTCATACTGTTGACTCGCTTCCTCCTTGTTCACCCTTTCAGCGAATTTATCATCAGTACTGTTACCTACCAAACCGCTGCATTCCGTTCTCACAGACAAAAGTGTGTGTCTGTTTTGAATTATTGTCATTTATCCGATTACACTTTCAACCATCCACGGCCCTCATAAAGCCGAAAACAGCGCAGTTATGGTTTAATTCTTTGCACCCAGACTCTCCCTGCATGAATTAACCAGAGACACTGTGATGTCTTCACAAAAAATGACAAAATGCAAAATCGTAAATAAGTACAAAGAAAGTTTGTATGACGAGAGGAAACGCTGAAACGGAACAACAGGTGGTCGCCCATGCTGGATGTCGTTCACACCGGGGATGAACGTATAAAATAATGAGGGGAATTAGTGCTAATCCACGTCTAGCACCTCAGGAAAGGAGGAGACGAAGAGAAAAGTCATGGCGAGGTTAAACGGCAGCTCAAAATAGCGCTTAATCGGCGGTTTACCTGCAGTCGCAGCGCTAGCGCCACCAGGAGCACCGCGGTCCCGCGGCGTCGCGCTCCCCGGATCCTCATCCCTGTCCGCCCGCTGCCTCCGCCGCCGCTTCTGCGCTCCCCGCCCCAGGTGCGCTGCCCCACCTTCTCCTCCTCTTCTTCTCCGGGCATCTGGCTTTCTGCAGCAGCCCTCGGACCCGGTCCCCGAGCTTCAGTCCGCGGATCACCGCATCGCACGGAGTGCGCGTGAGGAAGAGCACATGTGATGCGGACTGGTGGCCTCCCACTGGCGCACCTCGCTCCCCTTCGCCCCCCACCCACCGCCCACCACCACACACTGTGCCAGGGCAGGGCGACTGTGAAGGGAAATAAACAGCACCTCCTCGTCCCCGCCCTCACAGCAGCCCTTAAGAAGCTTTGATGGTTCCTCCTGCTACCTCACTGACCTGATCTCCTTCCTGATGTCTGTCTCTCTGGCCTGATTTCTGTCTGCCTCTCTGTTGCCTCCTGCATGTCTCTCCTCTCTGCTTGTGTGTCTCTCAGCCTCTGCATATCTGCCTCTGTCTCTCTTTCTGTCTGTCTCTCTGTTTCTGTCTATCCTTCTGTCTGTGTCTGTCTAGCTCTCTGTCTTTGTGTCACTCTGTCTCTGTCTCTTTCTGTCTATCTCTCTGTCTCTGTGTGTCTCAGTCTCAGGGGCGGCCAGCACCGCTGCTGTGAGAACCACTGAACCACCAGTGGGAGTATGAATGTCTGACTGGAGGGATGCGGAGGGTGTGTCCTCCACTCGGGGACATCAGTCAGTCCATTCTGCACACCATCGCATGTCTGCCTGCATTTATACTAAACTGTTTCTATTATAACACTATAATGTCCCCACCCTGTTTTTGCGCAGAGACTAGAGAATGCCGACAAAAAGACCCGAAAGCCAAGCTGCCCTTACATTATTATAATAAAATTAACGCAAGTGTTGCGAAGTTCTCTTTCTTTCACGAATGTCCTTAATAAGTTGCATAATTGGTTATACAGTTGTCTTACTGTATTTTTTCTTTTGGATATTAACAGAACTGCATAAGTAATAGTGTCCATGTGTTTGCTGAGGTCACTCAGGTCAGATACACAATTTGACAGCTTTGCATGGAATTTGTACTTGTGTTGATTCTCATGGTTCTTTGAGTGGTCAGTAATAATTGGGCTTCTCTCTGTTTCTTCTCCGGTGCTGTTTTCTGAACATCAGAGGACGGCTGCGGCAGTTAAGTCCCTGTTGAAGGCCAGGAAGGAGGGCAAAACAAAGACAAATGTGGATGATTGAAAAGAAAAGCCGAGTTAAATTTGTAAAGACCTTTGGTCATTAAAATGACACGGTTTAGCACACACAGGTCTTATTTTGCAGGTTTGTGCTATTCTTCCACACAGTGAATTAGCAGCTATAATCGTTCAGCTAACATCACCTTTGCACACACCTATATGTGCGCTATCAGGCCTCTCCATGAAACTAAGGAGCAATTTGTCTTTTATTACCAAGTGGGTAAAACATACGGGGAATGTGAAGAAACAAGAGACAAATTCGTGTTTTTATATAATGCAGTCCTATATATATGTGAAATCAGAGGTTTTTCTGCACCTCCAGCCAATGTTCTGTAGGAACATAGTGTTTTATGATGGTTCCCAGTTATGTTACAAAAAAATCCTACATAGTCTCTCTTTGGAAACATAAAGAATTACTTTTAAATTATGAGGATACATCTACAGACTATGCCCTTTTTCGGCATTCATTTTAAAAAATATTTTCCACATCCAGATAGTTCCTGGCCAACCGACCAAAGTGCAGATTTGCACAATGCGTCTGCTTCATGCTCGCGCTTTAATCGGGCGATTTTATGCGCGGCACTCGCGCTCGTTTTCGGTCCCGGGACCGACTTGTTGCCACGTCCCTGGCAACGGGGCTTTTCCTCATCGGGGTGGGGTGGTTGGGTGACCCCCCCCCCCACTTGGGGGCAGAACAGAGGGCTCTTCAGCGCTAGCGCCTTATTACCATACAGCGCCAGTGACCGGGCGACATGCACTGAATTTCAATCTGCTCCCAAATGAAAGATAAAAACGTGAAGTCTCGCCTCTAATTTGCGTATATTTGAGGATCGGAGTTTCATTCGGATTCGGAATTAAAAACTGTGCTAAATGAGACCTCGAGAGAAAAGTAAGAACGTGTCGAGGGTGCTTTAGACAAATGACGCCACCTGACGGAGGAGGTGTAACTTTACACAAGATCAATGACGCGATTTAACACCAGAGTCGATTTCGTCGATTAATCGACTTGCGCTGCCTACGGAGACGCTTTACTGAAACGGACACTTAGCTCTAAGTAAGATGTATGATCCTGCAAATACAATTAGGCAAGGACTAAAGTAATCATTATAAGGAAAACGTAGGGTTAGTGTCACCCCTTTGTTTAGGAATAAATGTTATTGATTTTATTTAGTCTGCACCTGTAGTGAAAGTCCTCTTTATGTCACAGCAGATGTGGCAGAGCTGATTGACCCAGAACACCTGTGAATTTTTACTCAGTATTTATTGACATTCTATTGCTCTTTAGTTTTTCGACAAGAATGTTTATAGACATAACCTTTCATTTCTCTTCATGAGGGCCACTGGTTAAGGATGGAACCTCTTAATCGGAAGGCTCAGGGGTTCAAAGCTCATTCCTGTTGTATTACCCTGAATGAAGTGCTTACGGGTAGTTGCTCCAGTAAGAACATGCTGCTGTATAAATTGATAAACCATTGCTAAGGTTTGCTGTGTGTGTGTCAGCTGCAGGTGGTTTAGATGATGATTCACATTTAAGTGGATAAATATTTTTAAATGTTTCAGATATCAGTAATCAGTGAAAAAACTAAATCATACTGTAAAGCAGAGCATGCATAATAATCCCATAATAAATAGAGAATAAGTTTTCTTCTCAAAATGCTAAATGTGCCAAGACTGGAGGCTCGACTTGGTTAATAAACCCAGTTTGTGTTGTGTTCATGGTGAACGACCACAACAAAGAATAACCAGTTATTCCTGTTTATTTAGGAGTATTTTACAAGAGCACAAGTAGCAGTACAACCTCATGAGTTTAAAGAGGCCGTGTGAGCCTTTCAATAATTATCATAATCCCACCGTTATTTTGACAATGGAGAGGCGTGTGAACCACAAGAATCAGCCTGAGGAGGTTTGCAGAATTTCAGAGGCAGATGTATGAAGAAGTGGAACAATGTTGAACTGGAGTCTGAAATTCTGTGATTCTTGACCACATGTGGTCTACTGTCTGTACAGAATTACAAATGGAAACCAGAAACAACCTTTTCAACAATAATTTTTAACTTCAGACAACGCTAAGGGCAATATCTTATTTTGGAGTACATCATGGGTCTGATTTTCTCATCCCGCCTTGGAAATGGTTCATTTGTGTCAGTAAAGGGACATGCTGGAGGTGTCCCACGCGCTTTTTGCTTGATAACTTCCCTTTATTCCTTCACTGAAAGGCAGCAGTGTTGGTGGAAGGAGAGTCATGCAGGCAAGTTGCCAGAACTATGGACGCCAATATACACACATACACATGCATGCATACACTTCCGAGGTGCCCAGTGGTTGAGGTCACAATGTTCTCAGGCCAAAACAAGGGATTGAAAAAGGCCTGGGAAAAAAAGAAGAATGCACATTTGCATTAGCAGCTTTTGATAAAAACAGAGAAAAATACAACGAACATACTGTGATTGTGGTCCAGTTCTTCCACTGGGTACAAATGTAGCCACTGTCACCATGAATGCTATTCTATTGCAATATTGCGATTTTTAATTATTAAGCACAATTCTTCTGGTAGTGGGGCACAACATTTTTGTTATGGAACTGAGTAATGATCAGAATAGGGCACTGCAGTGTGATAAAGTATTAGGTTTCTTAGTTAATCCATCCATCCAATGGTCTCTAAAAAATATGGACAATTTAAAAACAGGACCACAATAACTATTTAGCCCATTTTAAGACTTAACCAAGGGTTGGTTTGTAACTGGAAATTCTTTTTAGATAAATGAAACAGAGAAAGCCAGGGCCTCATCGTCATTCACATTTATTTGTTTAGCAGATGTCTTTCTCCAAAGCAATTCACAATGAAGACTAGGTAGTGTTTAGCTGACAGCTTTTAATCTCAGCCAGTTTAGATACACTCTGCTGAACCATCTGCAGCCATTCACTCATCTATACACAATAGAAATGTAACATTCAGTCACACACTATTTTTGCAATTTAGTCACCAATGTGTCTGAAGAATTTCTTTGAAGTGGGGGAGACAAGCTGTGGTTGATAATTTACCTCAGTTTGCTGGTGATATGTCCTCTATTTTCTCTGAGTTAGACCCTGTTTTGCAGAAAAGTGTCTGCTAAATGAATAAATTTAAATGTCAGCAACATGACAACTCTGCAAGGCAGGCAGCAACAGCAGGGCTTCTCAGAGGAGAAAAGAGCAACAGTTGTCGCCCAGCCCCTTCCTCTGGTGAACCAGGGCAGCTTGTGTGCACACCTACACATTTCTGCACCTTCTGGCAGCAGTATTTATGATATGCTATAAATAAAAAAGCCCAACAAAGAACTAGTAGTGCTCTCTAGAAGCTTCTGAAACCCTTCTCACCTTATATGATTGTTCTCTGATGCTGCTACTCATGACACTTTGTTGCCTATTTGAATTGGTATACTACCTCTTCAAGTAAAAATAGGCTCTTAAATGTGTCATTGAAAAGCCCATAGTCAAAGAACAATTGTATATAATTCAGGGAGTTCCAAGAGTTCAAACTTTAGAATTTAACATTAGAAATGTAATAATATAGCCAGATTTTCAGAACATTTCTTTGCAAATATCATTATGCATTACATGAGCTTAATTTCATTGAATATTAAACGCAACATCAGGCCAAACAAACGCAGGACGCCATTTCTAACGTGCCATAAGTGCGCCCTCTAGTGCTTATATCACCATTTAGCAGGTCAAACGCTGCTGCGTTGATTTAATTCCAAAAATATTCCTGCTTTCCAACGAATTTTTAGTGCATGACTGCATATGGTTCAACGGGAATTTACAACATGTGACTAAATCAGAAGTTAATATAATCTTTCTAAACATTCAACTGAAAGTGTATATCAGTTGTGAACACAGGGAGTAACAAGAAAAAATGCAAAATGATGCAAACACGTAGATTTGTGGGGGAATGATGAATCGAGATAGCCCAGCTATGGCAACACAGGTAATTATACTCAGAAAAAAGGAAGAGAAATGGCATGTTAATACAGTGAAATCAGAGGAATGAGTCTCACATCTTTGGGATACTGGTGATAAATAGGCCTACATACATACTCTTACCCAAACCAAGCCCAGATATCCTTTTCATGTGGCTCAGCTTTGTCCTGTTTAAGAGAGACAGGAGGCATCACACCCTCCCCTTACCAGCCCACCCTCTTCCCACTGAACCAAACATCCAGAGGGCAGCGGAAAAAGAGAAGCCCTCTCAACAAGCCACTCCCCACTTCAAACACAAGATTAGACACAAGGATTTGCACAAGACAAAAGGACACAGAGGAACAGGCACCAATTAAGGTTTGCAGAGATGCATGCAAAATGAAATATGAGAATGAATAAGCTCACAGGCAGAGGTTTTCCCAGCATAAAACACCGCAGACATGGATGACTCAATGCTTCCACACAACTCCCAAATTGCCTAACTTTTTGTAATTTTGATAATTCTGCGTTTAGCTGACAGCAAATTAAATTTGGGGAAAAGGTGAGGTGGTAGAAAAACAAGACAGGAGAGAGTTAAATATATTATGTGATAGTTGGATTAAAGGATAGAAGACATGGGAATGATTGCAAATGATGGCAGGATGGGCAGAGTGGCCTTTCGCTGAACTGGCTTCTACAGAACAGTGATCTGGCTCCACCATAAGATTCAGCACATTTCATCTCATATCAGAATTTTAAAAATACTTTGGAAAAGGATTCTAGCTGAATAACAAATTGGGCATTAGACTTCTGTGACTCAGAAATATCAGTATTTATAGATAAAAACTAGCAGTGTAATTCAGCTAACATTTACAGCGAAGTTAAGCAGCTTTTTTTATACTGCAGCTAAAGTGGAAAATCACACCTAATACAAAAGGAACATAACCGTATATCGTATAACTAAAGTTTTAGTGAAAATTTTCTTTTTGTTATTCCATTAGCATATAAAAACTATATGTTAATAGTACATAAATATATGCTTAGTATTTATCACACTGTTTGAAACACATGTCAATTTTTCTTTAAGACCATACAGTACATCAACAGAATGAGAAGCAATTCTCCAGATTATTTGGTATTCAGCACGATTAAATTTAATTATGCAACCAAGAGCAAAAGTGAAGCCATGAGGTTGAAGGAACTGCCGGTTCAGCTCAGAGACACAATTGTTTTGAGGCACAGATCTGGGGAAGGCTACAACAACAAAAATCTGCTGCATTGAAAGTTCCCAAGAGTACATTGGCCTCCATAATTAAGTGGAAGAAGTTTGGAACAACCAGGACAAAAATGATGAAAATCTGTTGGAAAGCGCCCAGGACCTCAGACTGGGCCAAAGGTGAACCTTTGAACAGGACGACTCTAAAAACACAGGCAATACCACACGAGTGGTTTAGGGACAACTCCGTGAAGGTCCATGAGTGGCCCAGACAAACCTAATTGAACACCTATGGAGAGACCTGAAAATGGTTGTCCATTGACAGCCCCCATCCAACCTGGCAGAGCTTGAAAGGATCTGCACAGAACAGCAGAAAATGCCCAAGTCCAGGTGTGCTAAGCTTATCACGTTGTACCTATGAAGATATGAAGTTGTAATCGTTGCAAAAGGTCCTTCAAAGTACTGAGTTAAGGGTCTGAATACTTATGCTAATGATAATTGTTTTATTTTTAATAAAATCTGCAAAACATCCTAAACTCCTGTTTTCACTTTGATATTATCAGGTACTGAGTGAAATGTGTGTGAAAAGATGAATTTAATTTTTGCATAACATTGCAACATAAGATGTGAAAAAAGTGAAGGGGTCTGAATACACTGTAGATTTTGCTTTACAGCTGTCATGATATAAAAAAGTACCAAGGAGAACAGACAAAAAAAAAAAATTCTTTAATGTGTATAGAAAAGCTCCAGGTACAATGTTTGGAAACCCAAACCCTGGGTGCAATGCTTATCCCAAAAAAAAAAAAAAAAAAAGAAATAGATATACAAGCACAAACTTTCAAAACAGCACAAAGAACCTTGGGGGGGGAGGTAGAACAACAATAAGGATTTAACCATGAATAATTACCTGTTTGCCACATAAAAACTATTTCCTGTTAGAACATCAAAATTTCTCCATGACTTGACCAAAATGCATCCTTCTCTGTCAGTGGAAAAGGGGGAGGAAATGCAGAAAATGAACCCATCGAGCTGACTGTGGGGGGGGGGGTGTTTTCTCTATCCTAGTCACGAAGAGTCACGTGCGTGCCTTACCTTCTTGCTCAGCCAGAAACACAGTTCATCTTCAGCACCACAGTTCTTTAGGGCAACGTGTTTCTGTGCATCACTGTCTGACATGTACAGTACCAACAGAGTCAACTACAATCTCTGGAAGGCCAGAGAAAGTTTGTGGACAAGAAGATTTTACAGCATTTGAAGCAAACTGGGGGGGTTTTTATCCTGATCTGTTGAATTGGGAAAAACTCAATCTATGTCTATATTAGTTAGACTCTGAACTGTTAGCCCAGTTGTGACCTCCAGTGCCTGAATCTACACCCCTGTGCCTTATTTCTTGGCAAAAGAGATCTTCATTGCATTGTTCTGAGTGATCTTGAAGCCCTGCAGGGCCTCCCGAGCAGCACCTGCCTGCACCTCATTTTCAAACTCCACAAATGCAATGTCATGTCGTCCAGGAACAAGACGCACCTCCTTGAACCCAGGGAACCTGTAATAAGATAGCACAAGGTGCACCTTAGTACTGTACACAGTAACAAAGAACCCTATATGCTTCAACCAGAGGAATGTTAACATGTAACATGATTTAACAGTAAAAAATCATCTTACAGCAAATTGTTTATAGATTATTTCTGAAGAGCAAATTTGCAAACAGTACCCTCTAATATCCTGCCAATTTCTTACATGCAGCATACTAACTGCCATGCAATGTACAGATAAACTTTAGTATTCACAGAGTACACAGCTACTCAGGAAAACAGTATATGGTAAATATAGGGGATGACTAACTGGTTGAAAAGCATGGAGAGCATGAGTTCGTTGGTCTCTTCGGGCAGATTGGTGAGGAATAGGATGTGATTGGGTGGGTTCTCGGACACCTGCAGACAGCATAAGGAATTTTTAGACCACATTAAGCAAGAAATACGCAAAAATATCCACTAACTTCCATCTAGTACTGACCTGCTGTGCATGAGGCAACTGCCCTGGCATCTGCCCAGGCATCATCTGACCAGGGGGAATAGCACCTGGTGGCATCTGTCCAGGTCCCATGCCTGGAGGTGGCATCATGCCTGGAGGGGGCATGTATGGGGGCTGTCCAGGCATGGGCATCATTCGAGGGGCCTGACTCATAGGAGGCATTCCCTGGTGGGGAGATGCAAGCACCGATATTCAAACATTAGGACAAGTCACCATCCTCCATATAATGTTAATTTTTCCCCTCAGTGAGTGTAACAACATAAGAACAGAATTTGATAATTTATCTATCAGTTAATTCCTGTGAATTGTTACTCTATGCAAAAATTGCATGAATAATGCAAGGTTGCTTTGTTAAATCAGTTTCCCCTAATTTGCACACACAAAAACAAAAGTGGCATATAGACAGGAATTCAAAGAAATACATGAAAGGTTGGCAAAGATTCCTTTAGCTGCCCCAGACAGAAGCTGGGCTGCTTGACAATACAATGGTTCAGAAGAGCGATACTCTGACACTCACAGGCATGGCAGCAGGGACACCTGGCATAGCTGCAGTAGCTCCTGCCACTCCCTTCTTGGCCCCAACTGCATCTGGACCCTTGCCCTTTCTCTTCTCCTTCTTACGGTCACGCTCCACATAAGTACCTTTCATCTTAGCAATGATGTCTGAATCCATCTTTGCATATTGAATCCTCTGCAAAAAGAGTCAGATTTTGATGTGTTTTTCTTGAGATTAATGGATACGTATCCTGTTAATATTTAGGATGGCAATAGCTGCCTTCCCATTTTAGTTTTACATATTTGATGGTTGGAAAAATAATGTGGTAACTTTTGGGAATTGCAATGTACTAGTAATATATATGTGATTCATATTACAAAAACCAACCAGACTCAATCCCAGACCACAAAACCATCTTGCACTCAAGTAACACAACTGCATTGAAACAGCACCTTCAGCATGACAACACAGTGTCTCAGGAAGGTGGATTTCTCCAGTTATGTAGGCAGAATAGACAGCATACCATTGGTTTGTCATAGAAAGGAAAGCCCTGCATGGAACGGAGAGCATTGGAAGCACTGTTGACCTCCTTGAAGATGACAAAGGCCTGACCCCTCATCTTGATTGAGCGAGACACGAGAATGTCCAAGATCTGCCCAAACTGGGAGAAGATGGCGTACAGCGACTTCTTCAGCTCTGGTGACACAAAGGATTTGAGAAAAAAGTTTGTCAAATTTACCTTCTATAAAATCATTTGATCAACAGAAAGACCAACAAGAGATAGACAGGTTAGAAAAGGCAACCGTAACATAAAATGAATCAATAAAGTTATAACTTTACCATCTTTCTTGATCTTCTCATTGAGATTGTTGATGTAGATGGTGTGGTTGAGTCTGATCTCCTGTCCAGCCATGGTCTTCAGCAGGGAATTCAGGAAAACAAACAAATAAGGCTTTTTACCTATAATTTTAAAATAACAAAAATTAGCAAAACACATTCGTCGTCGTCGCCCCCCCCCCCCCTTTTTTAAACCACTGGTCGACTGTACAGTTTCNACAAAAATTAGCAAAACACATTCGTCGTCGTCCCCCCCCCCCCCCCTTTTTTTAAACACTGGTCGACTGTACAGTTTCATCATATAGAAGCCAAAGTGGAGGTCAAAAGTAAAGAACACAAACCTCAACTGTATATATCAATTTAAATATGTTTCACCATTAGGTATGGATATTAATTCGTATTTAAATCAAATACAATTCTGTAGTAGAGTTCCGGCGTTAAACTTAGATCTCAGTTTTACTTACTGCATTACTTACGAACGGCAAATATACTTTTCTAGCTATGAACACGCTTTCTTTAAAATTTACCTTTAGTCACACAGAAACTTTATGAAAACATGAACCATGCTCATTAGGTAGCTACCCATGGTACTTACCAACTTAAACCAAATGTGAAATAACAGGTACACTAGTATACGATGAAAATGCTTTGTGTATATATACATATATATATTTCCTCTACAAAAAAACTTAGCCAAACTGTACGCCATTAACTAAAAAGAATTCGATCAAGATGTTCACCACTTACCATTGAGTGTATAAGACCTGCGGCCTAACAGTAGTGCTGAACCCGAACGTGATGAATGATCAATAGCTGGTTTGCGGAACAATTCAAGAACCGCATAGAATCCGTTTCCGGGGAGGGTCAGTGTTTTGTGATTGGCTGAAATGGAAACACGAGGCCCTTAAAACAAGAAAACCTGTCTTGATTGGATACAGTCTCCGAACACAGTTACATTCAACAATATCATTGGAGTTCGGGTACTTCTGTAGAGGGTGCCATTTTGGCTCAATGTAGAAATTCAGTCAGAATAATGTCTGCGATACTAAATGCAATGTTACCCAACTGAAAACTGTATTACAACAGTTTACTAAGACTTTACCATGTAAAGAGAATGAAATTGTAAAGCCAAACATTTTTTTCCAATTTCTTTTGCGCTGTAATGAGAACTGTGTATTTCTTTATGTACAATGAATAAACTCATGGGGGGGAGTTTTTACATTATTAATGTAATTATGTATTCTTGTTTGCTTTGGTGTTAAATGCAAGAAAAAATTCATCTAGACTGAGATCGGGTTGGTTACCGCTGCGTTAAGTAGTAAGTAATAATGGTCTTGTATCAACATCTTTATCTTCATTTATTTATTCCTAAACTGCATATATTGCAGACTGAAGTGGGTTCGGAGCCAGTTGAATTTTGACAGGAAACGACCGCAGTTGGTACGGTATTCTACCATATTCATGAGAGCTGATCTTGGATCAGCGATTATTAGCGGTTTGCATGAAGCTCGAAAGGCATAAAAACGGACGGCAACACATCCGGTGTTACGGAAATAGTTATCCGATTGGATACCATAACGTTGGTTTTAACAGTTCTTCCGATTTGTAATGTTTGCATTCAGATAATAATTCAGTATTTTAAGGAAAAATACTCGACAGAATTTCCTGTCAGCTTTTGTTAGAATTTATGAAAATGTATGGCTAAGTCACAAGAGTTAATCTCTGACAACATGTAAATAGGTTTCGGCACAAACCAGATACCCTTATATGGAAAGGAAAGAGAAACGCAGACTCGGAGTGTGTGTGTTTTTGTTGGGAAAGAGCCTCCTTGGTACGTGGAAATGTCCTTTTTCTTCCTAAACATTTTGTTCCACACGATTTCTGGTGGAAATTTTCACGGCTGATTTTTGCCTACTTCTTACTACCTCTAGCATTTTCTCCTCTGCAATTATATGATTTAAGGGCATTGAATTTTACCATATTTATGGTGGGACAAATTGTGAAATTAAAATGTATGTATGTAGTCCGAAGTCAGAGCTGCACAAGTGAGTTGGCGACAGAGGAACGGAACGAAGGAAATGATCACAATGTCAACGCAGTGCCTGGAACGACCATAACGGCCGCTTCTCTTCTGTATCTCTTCCTTGTGGGACTTTAAAATTTGTTACCGTGAGTGTTTTATATTGACTGCAGCCATACTGCTACTACAAAACCCCTAATGCAGTACATTTACGAGTACATCCAACTACATTCCTTCTTTTTTAGCACCTCACTTTTTTTAACATTTACTAAATTATACTTTACAAATTACCCATAACTTTTTTGTCCTTCATTCATTGTTGTTGTTGTATAAGTGGGAAGTTTTAGTGACTTTAACTACGTCTCCTTACCAGTTACAGGGGTTTAGAAGAGGGCAGCAATGACGACTGAGCATCCAGCCCTACTTCTGCCTCCACCTCCTCTTCCAGCTCCAGCCCTGCCTCCACCTCTGTGCTCCAGCAAGAAGAAGTTGTACCAGACCATTGCTGAAGGAAAGGCCCCCATAGAGGGGGACCATGAAGAGGCCCGGCAGCTACTCACTAAAAGAGAGAGCAGGTGAGAGTTTCATGGTGGAACATGGAGAGATTGCTATTGTCTCCACCCCTCTTGGGCTGTGGGTATGGACAAGGGTTCACATCTGATCCATCCTGTGTGGTGTTTGCCTGTTCTCCCTATGTTTATGTGGGCTTCCTTCCATAGTCCAAAGACATGTGTTTCAGATTATCAGTGACCCTAAATTTCCTTTTGTGTGTGAATGAATGTCCCTGCTCTGTGATGGGCCAGACCATTGTGACCTTGAACTGGAGAGGAAATTACTAATAACAGAGGTATTAAAAAAGGTTCAGAAAATTATCAAGAGCAAAACTCAGTTTATTAGATTTGTAAGTCAGAAACATATACAAGGTAGAGATATGTTCAAAACAAAAGCAAAACAGAATGTATTCCTGTATAAACAGCAATCTATTCTGAAAACATTCTCAAGCAGCATCCACAAGATTATACATAAAGCAAGAGACAAATCATCACATATAACACATATTTGCAGGAGTTATATATTAAAATTATGGTTAAAATGATAAGAGCTGAAGCAAAACGGATAGATACTTCAGTAAATATAAGAAAAAATGATCATAAACATAGTACTTTATTGTGATGAAGTTGCCAGCTGGTAATAGAACAGAGGAACACAGAAAACCCAGACTGATGCCAAACAAAAAAAAGATCTTCTGAGGGGCCAGAAATCAGAGTGACCTAGATCAGCTGGCCACCCCTAACTACTAGCAATCTGCTTAGAGCAATTTACACCATGTAATTGTCCAGTGCTTATTTCCATCATCTTCAGTGATCACTCAAGTTGTCAGTGGAGGTTCCCAAATCACATTCAGAGGGCCACTGCAGGGTGCCAAGAAAAGAAATAATACAAGGCTGCCACCAACATGATAACAGAATGAAGTTTATTGTAGAAGTTTGTAACAAATTTAAGTGCGACATATATAGTTAAACCAACAGGTCTACAGTCTTAAGGGTGGATTTAAAAGCTGACTGAAGAAGCAACCATTGCATTAGCTGGCAG
The DNA here is from genome assembly GCA_900497675.1 of Arapaima gigas. Classification (NCBI taxonomy): domain Eukaryota; kingdom Metazoa; phylum Chordata; class Actinopteri; order Osteoglossiformes; family Osteoglossidae; genus Arapaima; species Arapaima gigas. The sequence goes on from UFQX01000445.1 coordinate 290,432, forward strand.
AACATTCCAGAGATTGGTAGCTCTGTAGCTAAAAGGTGTGACTGCCTTGGAATAGTATTTAGGAATTATATTTAGCAAAGTGGAATAATATTTAACTGTCATTCTGCCTGACGAGATAAATATCCATAGTTCTGTCCCACTGGTTCCTGAGTTGGGAAATTATATTGATTGCAGTTTCAGGAAAGACCTGCGGTGGGTGCTGTTCAACAAATATGTCCCTTCTCTCATCCAAGATGGACCACAGTAAGTCTTGCAGAGTTGCTGAAGAGTTGTTTACATATATACTGCATGGGCATTTAAAAAGTTATTTTCAATATTGTTTTCTTAAATATTTCATTCTTGTTTGAACATGTATTATTTCTAAATATGGTGTTTACCAGATCTAAAATGATAATCATGCTGACATCAGCATGATTATTTTATCATTTTGAAGAACTAACAATTAAAGGAATTAATAAGCATATTAATTTGAAAATCTTCAGAAGATTAAAAAATGTTAATATTAGAGTTATTGTCAGGCAGTGGTCATAGTTTTGAATATAAAGTATGAATGCAGTGCTCTCTGTTGTGTATGGTTGTGGTGTGGTGTTCCACAGGTGTGGCCTGGTTGCCTTGTGGATGGCATCTCAGCTGCTGAAGTCCCCTGCAGAGTTGTCCATGGAGAGGATAGTGAATGTAGCAGTAAAGAGAGGGTACACAGCTCAAGGAGAGATCTTTTCAGGTATTTCTGACCTCTTGGGTTTACACTGGTGGCTACGGGAATTTAATCAGAGGCCCAAGAATGTTATTTTAATGGTGAAGAGACAGGTACTGGTGTGTTGTAGCCCGTGACATGGCCGCTCTGGCTGAGGAGACATGTGGATGCCGTGCAGTGCAACTCACAGGAGGTATGAATGGGGCCAACATTCACCCCATCATAAAACACCTTGCAAGTGGAAAGCCCATCCTCATTCCGTATCTTTCATTTTAAGTTGGCACCACTTCTGATTTACGGCTTTCCAGAGCTTATAGGGTGAATATATAAAATACTTTGCTCTAGCATTTGAGCAAATGTTATTTTTTGATATTTTTTTCCTAATAATGTTACAGAGGATAGTCTGCTCAGAGTGAATTATAACTGGCCAGTCCAGTTGCATCTGGCTCAGTGCACAATATGGACACTGGTCAGAGCACGAATGAATGAATGAATGAATGGATGGATGGATCTTGCACATAGTTTTGCATGCTTTCTTCACTGGCAGAAGGAACAGGTATGAGGACAGAAAATATAAAAACAGACTCTGTTACAGAAAATAAATATAATTGAAAAATCCTTGCTGGTCCTGCATACCAAAACCTTCCTCCTTCAAGTCCTTAACTGTGCCTGTGCAGCTATGACGAAGACTTCAATCACGAGCCATGTCAGCGCCGCGGCCATAGAGCTCACTGGGCTGTTGCTTCAGGTATGTGTGCACCACAGTACACTGTGTGATGAGGGTTTGTGTTTATCATGTCTGAAGTCTCCTTATGGCCTCAATGGAATGTGGCATTTTCCCAAATTTGTTGGTGTTGTAAGGGATACTGCTGGGCCTGCAAGAGGGATGTCTGAAAAAAGAGGAGTTCCAGCCAGACCCTGTACTCCCCTGGCTCCTGTTGCCTGGCAACAGCCCTTCCTACCCCATGGAGGGGATCCAGGAAGCATTTGTTCTCGCAAAGCAAGGCAAGAGTCTGCGCTACCAGCTGTGGGCCTTGGAAAAGCTGGCAGAGAGCAATGCCCAGCTGAGAGAGATAGATCCCCAGCGGGCTGCTGATGGTTCTGTTTACATACTGCCCCCAGGAGGTGTTGAAATAGGACTAGCAGGGCAGGTGGTTCTCCTCCACAGAGATGGTCTGAAGGAATGAGATTCAAACTCCTACCTCTAGAGCTGCTGCTCTGCTGCTTACCAGGCTAAATGTTTATTTTGTCATCAGGACTGTTTCATAAGGAGACTGAGGAGCTTACAGGAAACAGCTTTCTGTCTGTGGTCCTTAACAAAGAAGTGAGTTTGCCTGGTGTGGAAGAACTGAAGTGTGAAGTACTGCCAGTGCCCATGAAAGTAACAGTGATCCTGGTTTGAAGTGGTGCAGGATATTGGCTAGAGAATTTATAGCAGTCTTGCATGTCATTAGTTAGAAGTGGTCATATTAAGGAGCAAAGACAAAATTATTTCCCTCATAAAAACAATTGGGGTAAGTGGAATTACAGTAACCAAAACTAGCTTAGCTGTTTTGTCAATCCAGCGGGGAGACTGGAATTCCAGCAGGAGTCTGACCTGGGCTGTAAGACTGTGGGGAACTGATGTTTTGACTAAGATATGCATAGAATGTGTGTAATAGTCAGCCTGATATGAAATAAAACAACTGATAGAAGGGCATTCTGTACCTGCTGTTCACGCTATTTAAACACAAAAGTGATAAATTCCTTTGACGTGTGATTCATGCTACAGTATGAACGACTATATATAAACTTGCTTGAATATATCTTTGGTGTCAGTACTTCAGAATTATTCTGACCCTTAACCATGAAGCTACTGCAGAAGCCTACGCCTTGCTGACTTTGTGAATTTCAACACCATCTTAAACTCCAGAAGATGATCCTGCAGTAGATGTTCCAGTGATTGAAGGCTTGTTTAACTCTGAGAAGTGCACTTACTGCTGATACTGTAAAGTGGTGTCAGAGAGTTGGGGAGAAGCTATGGTTATAACCATTTCACATGTTTTGAGGTTAAACAGGACTGCTGTTAGGATTATGGGAAGGACATGTTTCGACTCAGTAAGGATAGGAATAGGAGAGAATGGAACGAGGGCCCTTCAAATATTGCTCTGTCTTGTCTGTCTCTGGTTTTGCATTGCAGCTTTAAGGGAACTGCTTTAAATGTTTCTCAGGTTACTGAGTTCTACGATATAGCTCCTGCCAAAGAATTAAAGGGCACTTAGCTCACAGATCCAGTTTATTGTATTGGCATTACAAACACACAGGACTTGGTCTTGACCTATGTTACTGTAGAGCACATCTATACTTGCTGTACAATGAAAACCTTAAACAGAAAGAAGTCCAAACCAGAGACACTCTTTTAAACATCCCAGTGCACTTCCAAACAGGATCCATGGACAGTCCTGACAATTATGTTTTATGGTTAGAACGAACAAGAAAATTAAAGGAGGGGAAAAAAAAGATAAGTTTAGAAAACAGTTAAATATAGACCTGGAGACTGGAACTTTGTGGAATGGTGTTACATCATTAGACGTTTACATAAAACATAAAAATACACTGGTTTCTAACACTTGGTAAGGGAATGTGGAGGAAGACTAAAGTCAATGTTGGCAGACTGACATCTTGTGAAGTACAGATCCATTCCCCTTAGAAGGGCCATTTAGAGCTGAAACAAAGTGAAGATACACACCATCTGTACCTGCTGGGTGTCTCAACTGTAGCACTGTGGTTTCAGTAAATACTGAATTTACTGAGAGCAGTTCAATGAGATAGTTCTGCAGGCTCACAGCACCAGACAATACCTTCAGCTAACATGTTCAGTTTCAGGTGTCATTGTAAGTATTACAGTTTCCTTCCATAATAACATTATAAGGAAAAATCTCCACTCCATTTCTTAAACCCTGCAATATTGCCTTTGATGGTAATAAACACATTCAAACATCTTTATGGTTGGAGTTGATAGAACCTAATGAACGTATACACGCATGCGCATGCACACACGCATGCGCACACACACACACAAAATACAAATGACAATATGAGTTCACAGTAATGCATTTTGTTCAGCTTAAGCAATAATGGAACAAGACAGACCATCTTTGTATTCACTGTCGTTTACCAAAATGGACAGAATCAGAAAAGAAACTGTATTAATGGGACTAGTAATAAATATCAATTTTGTAGTTGAACCGATGGCTTAGAGGGAATCAGAGGGACAGAAGGACATAGAACAACGGAAGGAAGGACTCTGCAGATCTCATTCTTGTAATGGTTTAATCCCAAAGACGGCAGAAACGTAGGTAGAATTATCAAATTACACAGACATTAGTTTGTGCAGGTTAAAGCCTAGCATATAAAAAGTATGAATAAATACTTTTGACAAAGGTATTGTCACCAGTGCTACCACCACAGGAAGCCTATCATTTGTCCTCACTCCAAACTCACTCCAAAATTCCCAAATAAGCAATAATAAGAAAAAGATCTGGTATTAAAAATAAAAGGGCATCATTTTTCCTGTAAAAATAACTTTTGGCAGAACAAATTTTCACATCATGATTATGCCCCAGTTTTAAGTCAAAGGTAAAAATGAAAAGAGTAATTGATTTTTGAGGCTCCTGTGCTTCGACAAACACATGCCTGCCCATACATGGGATGTGACAAGGTGTGTCACTCTCACATTTGCCTCAACTTCTTGGAAAAATTAAAAAACATGACAGGCATGAAGGCTGAGTGTTCATGTGGGCATGTTCAAAAGGATCTTAGTGTAAATTATCATGCATGTTAAAAACACAAAATGCCAGGTTAAACCTGTTTCTACATCTCCCTGTTAGCATGGCTGAACGCTGATGGCACGAGGCCCAGGCCAAAGCACACAACCATCCACCCCATTGTTACTGCAATCAATCCCATCTTAACAGGTTCATGCCCTGGAATCATGTCCATTGTACAGTGCATCATGCAGCCCTTCAACGAGGTTTATTTTTTAAACAATCCTTGGAAATACAAAAAACACTTTCTGATATTAATTCCCACAAAGAAAGGGATAGAAAAGCACAAATGAACTGAATCGTTAAATAACACCTGTATTTACAATAAAATAAAATAAAAACAAGACAGGAACTGGATAATTTTCAACTTTACAGTTTTCCAGTGTTCTAGTGTTGTGTAAAATTATTTAAAAGGGTAAAAAGTCACATAACTGATAATGAAATAAAATACTTTCCTTAAGGCAACTTCGATTTCTTCCCCTCTGAAAAGGAGTGGAGCCACTCTGCTTCTCTCATACCAGCAGAGGGAACCAGAGAAGGGTCTACTGACACCTGCTGGGGGGCAAAATTCTGAGGCACTCTCTGTCAATATTGTGCACTCCATCCAGGACAATACATTGTCTTTCTCTCTTTTGCCTCATTAATTTCTTACTGTCCCACACAGACAGGAGAGATGCATCTGCTGCAGTCTGTGGGCTACTGCAGCCCCCTTCTTTTCATTTCAGTGTTAGGGTTTGACTTGCTGCACCACCTATATTGTCCCCTGCTCTCCGTCAGGCAGCCGGCATCATGCTGCTCAGGATCTCGATGAGATTATCCAGCCCCCAGAGGTAGCCATCCTCGTGGTTCCCCTCAAGCCAAGGTGTACGGTGGTCCAGTGTGAGCGGAGGCGGCAGTGACACCGTCTTGCCGAAGTCAATCATCCATACCCGCGCTTGCTCTGTTCTGTCGTGCACAAAAAGCAAGGAGCTGCCCACAACCTGTGAGGAGCAAAGAAACAACAGAGTACAGAAATCAATGTGGACATCTTGGTAACAGCAGGGGTATTCTGTCTTCGACATAATTGAACCAGCATTGGAGCTGGTGGCACGACCTGCCTGATCAATACCACAGTCAGTGTAAGACCTGCTTAGCACTCTGCATACCTGAACCTATGAGGTTATCAACAGATCTGCTTATTGTTTACCCTGCAGACCAGCATGTTCACATTCTCATACCAGACAGCTACCTTCGTGTATCATGTTTAATAGTCTCTCCCCTCCTTACGAAGGTAACGCGTTCCTGAGAAACCCTTTGAGATGTTAATTACTGTAACTTGAATACGTAATTACAATTAATTTCAGTGAGCTTTGATGCGTTCCCTAACAGCGACCCATTCATTCTAAAATATCATCAAAACATCACAACTGTTTCAAAAGTTGACAGTTATCATAATGTACATGAAGAAATACTTTGTAAGTTCAATTCTTACAATTTAAACAGGTATATCTCATGGGAAGACTATACATAAATACAACTTTAAAGATTCTTGGAGAGTATCTGCTCTGCACAAATCCTAATGCTCTTTCTGTTCCATATTCTGCAGTAAAGTGATCTGCACTGAATAAATTCCTAACAGTGAGTGAGTCATGGCTCTACAATAAAACCCTCATTAGGTGACCAACTGTGGCAGAAACAGGGGGTAATGAGATATAGACTCTAACCTCATGAGTCCGGAAGAATTCGGACTGTTCCAGCACCGCCCGCAGTTCCTGCAGACGCTGTAGGTAACTCCTCTGTCACAGAGAAAGAGAGAGACGCAGAGACTTTCACTTTGATGTGAACGTATGAAGGAAATAAAACACGATTTCACACTGCCTCATTATGAATGCAATCCACCCTCTGAAGAATCCTTAAATAAACACTCACCAAGACTTTAGTGTTCCCTTCCACAAAGTCTTCTAGAGCCTGCATCACTTGTTCCCGGTGCTTGGTCTTCTTGAAGTTTGTGCTGCATGTGCCGTCAGCTTTCTGCATGCAAAAACACAATGTGGATCCTGCACTTTCTCGTAATTCTCCACACAGCAAAGCAATGTCAAGTTACTCTTTAACAAAGATACACTTAAAACACTACATGATTCCAGCAAGGGGAGGAAAGGGCAAAATACCTTCATATTTAAAAGCAACCCCTCAACTGGTATAACATACCATCTTTACTTTAGTTTACATAGCTGCTAATGCTTACATAGCTAGTGATTTACATAACTCATCAGTTACTTTAATTTCAGTTTCTGGATTAAAATTACTGTAGTTTTCCTGCAGGATAAATACTTTTTCCCACATTTTACCACAGCAGAGTTCTTCTGGGTACATGCTGAACCTCTACACTAGGTGCTACCCACCTTGATGCCTTCGATGCGGAAACCCAGCATGGCGGTAGAGCTGAGAGTCTCTCGCCACTGCATGTAGCGCGGCTTTAGCACGGCTTGCTGTGCATGTTCCTCAGCACTGGGGGCCTCGGGGTCTACTGCCACCATTTTCTCGTACATGTCCTTGCGCAGCCGTGGCCGCTCCCGTGCCTTAAGCAGCTCCTCCTCTAGGTACGTCCTGGTGAAAAGTGAGACAACGACAGAACAACACTTGCTAAATTGGAGCGTAAACTGTGAAAGAGCACAATCAAAACAATAAAAGCAACAGAGCATTAAAAAAAAAAAATCATGAGAAGGAAAAAAATCCCTCCCTCACCGGCTGCCCATCTTGCAGTCCATGATGGATGGCGACTCGAAGTCGGCCAGCAGGTCATCCATCACATTGTAGTCCTGTCCATCCCGCTGCGCCACACCATAGTACCCAGGAACGAAGGGTCGCAGGGAGTCGTCCATGAGCTTCTGTAGACACTGCTGCTCGCACTCACAGTACTTCTTCAGGAGCTTCCCATAATCCCCTGCCTGGAAATTCCCTGTGGGCAGCAGGCAGAGAGGGTTGAGGATGCTGAGGAGAACTTATATACAGAGTTGTACAGAGTGTGGGAGTACAGGCAAACAGGGAGACTGCCTGCCTGGCCGCGTGCATGTGCGCGCGCGCGCACACACACACACACACACACACAAAGCTGCAGGGGAATTGGAGCACAGAGATTACCAGTCACATGTCTACATAATATTTACATCTTATTGACATGTTAACTGTTAGAAATTAAGGAAAGAATGTACACAGATAACAGCCTTAAAGACATGGTATAAACTGAAACATATTGAGTCCCATAGATTCACATTCATAACACACACACACACACACACACACACACACACACACACACACACACAAAAATCAAGATATTCAGTCTTCACCTGCATGCCCAGCTAGCTGCACCCAGGGGTATGACTTCTTCAGAGAGACGACAAAGGGGTTGTAGTGGACCATGGTCTTCAGCTTCCTCCACGGCTTTGTCTATGCAGCAAGAACAATTCACAGATTTAGCTGATTTAGGACTTCACAGACTACACTGCACATTCACCTGTATGAACCTTGAGCTCCTTAGAAAAACACACCCTGCTCTGTGAGCCACAGCACGCAGATCGACTAAGGGTTGCATCTATCTTTGCCCCTCCCGGGTGTGCGTGTCCACACGCGCATGCGCGTGCACACACACACGCGCGCGCACACACACACGCGCGCACACACACGCGCGCGCGCGCACACACACACACACACACACACACACACACACACACACAGGCTTAAATATTACCACACTACCTCACCTTTAACTTCACCCACAAAAACTCCAACCCCCTCTGTCAACATTTTGGTATCAGACACAAAAGTCCTGTCTGACATCCCATTGATCTGGCCTGGCTTGGGAAACACCATTCCCAGTGAAAGCTGGAACACAGAGGCAGAAATTGCACAAGGAGTTTGTATCTGGTGGCCACGTCTGTTCCAGAAAGCCAGCAGAGTTCTGTTATCCACAAAGCTGAGGGAAGAGATGTCCTGAATCTGAGCTTAGACAGAGACACATTGCATGTGCAGTTCAGGTAGTAATGACGTGGTCAGAAAGCACTCGACACACACAGATAGATGCCTCTCAGCACAAATGGAATTTTACAGCCAAAAAGCAGGAGAAAGTGCAAAAGATGAGAGAGACCGTGAGAGCTAACTGTAAGGCAGACTGTCTCCACGTTTCTCCTTGCTGCTGCTGTGGCCTCCAGTGGAGGCCCAGATGCAGCGATGGCAAAGCTGATGGAAACAATGCAGAAAGTCTCCATGGAAATGTTGAATCAGATGACGTGATTGCATTTTTAACTAAAATACGGGGTGTTTAGACATAAAGCAACATAGACCCAGACACTGTCCAAGGTTGTGTTGGGAGGAACATGAAGCTGGGTACTGACAGGGACCACAGGACAGGAGCATCTGGCTTGATGGTGCTCAGGTATCAGCACAGGGAAAGTACAGGAAGACCGACAGTAGAGGGTGTCTGGTCTATGGTAGCTGAACAAAGAAGGTTCTTCTGCTTTTTACTGGCAGTATCAGTGGCACAAGGGGAGGGAAGACAGATAACTCCAGCTTTGAAGGAATCATATTTTATTTCTGTCTTAATAAACTTCTGGAGTTCTTTCAAGGGTCCAGCTGACCACCTGTCAGACTCTGCGTCACATTTTACTGCACAGGTGGCAGGAACCCCCGGTCTCTTCCCTATCTCTTCCTTGTGGTTAAAGGTAACATCTTATCCTGCCTCAGCTGAGTCCAGGTTACAGGTTTACTGGGGTATCTAACACCACCTTCTGGGAGGTAATCTGGGTACGGTAATGAGCTAACTAAGGTCACCCAGCTCAAGGGATATTGCATTGCCTGCAGAAAACACGTGGCAAAATCGTGTGTTCTGCATGGCCTCAGTACCAACATTGTTATTTTAAATGCTGCCATGGAAGAAGGATAAATGCAAAACTCCTCCATAAGATACTGCTGTCTCAGTCTTCAGGGACACCGTCCACATCATTCTCCACTGCTGAGTGCGCCTCACACACTGAACTTTAAAGCCTCATGCTGGCTTTAAAACAGAACACACAGAGTGACAGAAATGCAGACACAGAAAATTTTTTGTAAAAATATATGTACATTTACATTTGAAGAATAATATTTTAAAAATTCCAAAGCCAGGATAAAAAAAGCCCTCTGTTCTCCTCAGAGGCAGAGATCAGTGTGTCATAACACACTGAAATACACAGTTAGTTAAGGGATGGTTGCCAAGGTACAGGTGCACCTAAACACACCAACTGGAGAATGACAGACGCCATTCTATCCAAAGAGATTCACACATCTGTGTATTTGTAAGCAATGGCCAACAGGGCCCTCAGACACACAAAAACACAAATGCATGCAACCTCCTCCCAGTGCCATGCCTTACAGCAGTTCAAGCACCTGCTGCTCAGGTGGAACAGGGGATTGACAGCCTTACCTGGACAACAGAGCAGTAGTGTAGCAGGAGACAGGCCCCAGCACAGACTCCTAGGGAGAGCGAGAGGCTGCGTGAGCGCAGCCAGCCCCACACACCGCACACCAGGGGCTCCAAGGGGCCTGAAGCCAACATCCGCCTGCCACTTCTTCCTCCCAAGTAGTTGGCTATGGGCACCTTCTGGTCTAACTGTCTGTCTGCTGGCCAAGATCCTCTTAATGGTCTGTTTGTGCAACCCTTCAATCCGTTTTCTCTCACTAGTTGATACTCCTGTATCTCAGGTGTCAGCGTGATTCACGATCTGCCTACCTCTCACTCTGCATCACATGCTGTTTCACTGGTGCACCAAGACAGATGTTCCTTGACCACCAAGCTTTCCGCTTTGTCTGAGCTTCTCACTCTTCTTCCCACTCTCTCTCTCTTTCTCTCTCGCTCTCTCTCTCTCTCTGCCTTCCACCCACCCTCTGTTCCTCTTGCAGCCTGATCACCCAACAAACAGCCAATTTGCACAGTGCAAGGGCAGGAGGATCAAGAAGGGCGAGGGAGGGGTACACAGGGGAAACACAGCATGCAGCCAGCCCCCAACCAATCCCCACCCCCAAACATGCCACAATCCCACTTGTTATAGCAATGTCAGACAAGTAACACTGAATTCCTAAAATGGTGAGAACGTGTTACATCACCCTTATTTGCACTCTGCATCTGTGCTTTGCTCCCCCCACTCCTCACCCACCCAGCATTTCTTAATGAATGTAGGCTTGCCTTGCCCTGCCTCAGGGGACAAACCAGTTGGACAAGTGTGACATCCCTTAGGGCTGGAGGGGGGGATATGGAGCTGAAGGCTCAACTGCAGCCCCTGCTCTCTTTGTGTTCCCTTCGGTGGGAAGGTCTTTCTCACCTCAGCACTTTTCTTTTTTTGTTCTTTTCCCCCTTCAACTAAATCCCCCTTTCCTCTCACACACCCAGCATGTCTCCCTCCCTTTGTCGTGTGAGAGCAGCTGAACCAGAAGTGTTGAAACAGCTTCTTTCTACACCTTGAGGACAGTGTGTCTGTCACAGTGGCCTTTTCTATAGTCCTGCCTCGTACCCTCTTCCATTTCCTTCCCGTTCATTCAGGCCAAAACCTTTGGCAGCAGAGCAAGAGCAGGAGTCACGTTCTGCTCAAGCAAGGAGGAGATGAGGCTAAAACAAAGAACAGGAGGGTGAGAATAAAGCTTCGAGAGGGAGAACAAAAAATAAATAAATAAATAAATAAATAAATAAATAAATAATGTGTGCCATATAAGGTAATGGTGTCACCTAGCAACGGAAACACCTTCAGCCCAATTTTCCATTACACAACACGAGCGGTGGCAAACAGTGTGACCACATACATCATCGTGCACATATGGTGTTACTTGAGGTTCTCTGTCCACATTGAGGGCACGCTTAAATAACATAGGGTGCGGCAGTATGGTAAAAAGGCTGCGGAGTTCTGATAATGCACTCATGATAAACAGAGACAGGCGAGAGACAGCACAGATGTGGGGGATCAAGCTTTATGAGGCAGATTGAGAAAATGAGAGAATGACAGGGAGAAAGAGAGTGAGAGACACTCATTCTCCCCACACACTGACTCAACATCAAATCACAGCACTTTTAGTACAACACAAATACAAACTAAATATGGGAAGTGTGCCGTAAAAATTAGGGGAAAAAAGTTTCTGCTCATAATTAGTTTTTTTACTCAGCACGAAAACCAAATGTGCTCATACATCACAAATAAAACACACTGAACAGCTGTTTACATACTGAGGGAAGTGGAGGAGCTGTTCAGGTGTGTGTATAGATGTGTGTGTGTGTATGTGTGTGTGTGTGTGTGTGTGTGTGTGTGTGTGTGTGTGTGTGTGTGTGTGTGAAAAAGAACAAGCGGGAGAGAGAGAAGGCCTGAGTAAGTGCAACGTAACAGTGAGTGGATGCACTAATAAGCAGTGTGTCACACTCCTGGTGACGGCAGCGCTTCCTGTCCACAGATCCTGTCCAGGAAATCTGTACATTGGGAGGTCTAAATTAGGAATGGCAGCCAGCTCTTTCAGGTTTTCACATTCCTGACATTTCTGAGCTGGGTGGCACTGCGTGAACCCATCAACATCCACTATTAGATACACACACGGAAAATATGAGGTTTGAAAGTTTGATGCAAGCAGCTTGGATCAGTTGCAATGTGCTGTCAACATGACCTTGTGTTTATGGGGGAAATGTGTGTGTGTCTACGCACAAAGTGTTGACATGGTGCTTGTGACACACAGCTAAGATGTGCAGCCTGGAGGTCAAAGTGATGACGCAGGGAGGAGTGCAAATGACTCGGCAGGAACTACTGGGCCTTCCAAAGCAGTCCAACAGAATTTAGTTCACAGATACGTGGGAAATTACAGAAAATACGACTCGCAGGAAGCTAGACTGCAGTGTGTGCGTGTTTGTGTGTATCACCCAGCAATGTGATGACCTGAAAGGAAGGAGCTCAGCAGGGCAGCAAAGGACTGACACCACAAGAGGCTGGAAGAGATACCAGCAGGACAAGAAGGCTTTGGAAGGGCAACACCTCACCAGCATCACTGGTGTTCACACAATTGCACACATTCCTGTCATCCAAATGTTGAAAACAATCCATCCAAAGTAAAAATGTATTTCCCCAAAATGACTGGAGACCTTAACCTTAAAAGGCAAAAACCACTGAAGTAGCTGAGATCCTGGGCTCCACACAGGACTCCTTGGGACACACAGCCAGCACTGAGAAGTACTGACCACCCCAGAAAAATAGTTAATACACCATAATGTGCTTTACAGATACATGTATAGTTCAGGAGAGATTTATTACAGACCTCAGTAAAGGGAGGGTTTTAGAGCAGGGACTCAAAGCAGGAACCCTCAGGATATGAGTGCCTTTTTAACCATCTATGCAGAGTAGCAGATCATACAAAGCTGAGTGCAGTCAGCATGTAAAGAATGGTCCTACATGCTCAGCGGGTGTTCAAACTACGTCACTGCCGAGACCCACAATGTGTGGCCGCATGTAGATGAGCCTGCATGCATCTGTTTCCTAACAAAAGGGTCAGGATTCTTGATCCCCAACAGTCCATGCGGCTGCCTCCAGGGCCCATGAAAACAGAGGCAGCCATGAAGTAGGTCTGAATCGCTGCTGTTCTGAACAAGAGGCTTCTTGTCTGGCCCTTTCCGCCTGCCAGCATACTGAGGAAGCTGCAGTATGACCAAGACCTTATTGCCCAGCAGGTAGTGTAGTGCTAAAAGACATACAGTTGTAACCTGAGTTGGTTTAAACTGCACCTCTTCCAGCCATAATATTCTTGATCAAGATACTAAGCCAGAATTAATCCAGTACAGTACTGCTGTATAAATAGGTCAAGTCTCCAAGAATGAAAGCAACAGCTAAGCAAAAAATTTAAAATAACAACGATCATAATTAAGGAAACACCTTCCATGTTTCTGCTCGGCCGCATCCGCATATACACACTGTCATTTGAGAAAACGGGTTATTTTTGCAAATGTGTCCGAGCCACCGGTCTCACTCACCCCCTGCGGCTCCTCGACCCCACCGCTCGGCTCTGCGTCGCTGCCCGTGAAGTCGTCCTCAGACTCCTCGAAGGACGATGCGGAGGACAAGCCAGCCGAAGAAGAGCTCGACAGCTTGCGGAGCAGCAGTGAAGCTACCGGGGAGCAGCTGCAACCGCTGTCCGAGCACGGCGACTCGTCGTCTGGCTGCGCCGTCAGGGAGATCCCCCTGTCGCCTGGACCGAAGGCCCGTGGCCCGGGAGAAGCCTCCGTGCGCCCGGGGCTCGGGTCTGGGGTCACGATAAGCTGGGGAATGGTGCCCGGAAAGCTGAGGGAGCCAGGGAGCGGACAGGGTCCTTCCGAGCACACGGGCAAGCGGGATCCCAGGTCGACGGGGGAGCTGTTGCTCCTCTTGCCCTGGCGGTGTGTCCGAGGGCTACCACTGGCTTTGCTCGTCCGATCGGCGCCCGGATGATGATCCGAGGAGCGAAATGTGCTGCCGGGCTGCTCTTCCTCCTCCGCCGGATGGAGTGGGACTACCCCCTGCGGTGCAGACAGCCCCCTCCCCGGCGCGGGCCCCCTCCGCTCCACCCTCTCCTCCCTTCCATAGTCATCTCCCATTGCCTGTCTTTCCATGGTCCGGAGCGGAGCGCTCCTGTCATGATCCTCGTTCTGCGCGTCCCCGTAGCCGATCCTGTACAGCAGCACCCGGTGGTCAAACTGCGTCCCATCCAGCGCGCCCCCGCCACCACATGTGTCCACAACGCCGTTTACCGTGGCCACGATGGGGCTTTCAGTGACGCTGATCTCTGCCTGGCCGATGGGCGGCTTCCCCTGACCCGCCGAACACGACTCCGGCGCCAATCCCTCCCGCTTCTTCTCTTCTAGCCTTGGCAGCTGCTTGTCTTTAACCGCGTTCCGGTCGAACCAGTCATCCCTCCGATCGTCCCGCGTTACTCTGCGGAATCTCATCCGTGTCGTCGCACTCTGCGCCGACTTCCTTTTCGCTCTAACTGGCACGATGGTGGAATATGAAGAAACAGAGATGGATTGACCCATCCTGTTCGCCGTACTGCTGGCCACGCCCTGAAAAGGCGGATCAATAACTAGGGCCACGCCCCTCCGTTCTGTTATTGTTATTGCTAAAGTCGTCCTCTCGGGCGAACCCGCAGCCACGTGACGCACCTCAGGGTTACAGTAGCTCTTTGTCGCAAACGGTATTTACAGTTTTACGATGAGGGACCGTTTAACAGTTAACAGCCTCATCGTAAACGGTGGTTTAAAGCACTTTAAATGCTGACCGGGTCTGAAAAACACAAACAAAATATTATGTTAGATTGTTAACCTGGAAAACAACTTCCTTTATCTGTGGCTAAAATGTCACAGTATTTTCTGAAGCACGTTAATGTGTGTTGTAAATATTCCTTTATGGTAAAAGAATATATACTATCAATTTCAGTTAGAAACAACTAATGTATATCTCTTATATTTATAATACTTTAAGTATTGTGATTGATGTAAATACCATTATGTTTATCTTCACTTAAACATATTATTTTGTTCCTCAGGCAAACAGCAAAAAAATGTAAAGAACAGCTATATATTTATTTGTGGAACTTTTCCTTGTGTATTAAGTTAGAATGAATGTTATGAAACATGAAAAGTGGCATTTAGACACAACTTTGTTCTACGTTGTGAGCAGAGCTTTACTGTATAGAAACAGAATTGTTTCAATATAAAGTTTCTCAATCTTTTTTTAAGCAGCAAACCAGCAGTGCAGAAAGACTTCAAAGTGCTGTGCACTGACACCTCATCTCACAAATACAATTGGGACTGAAGGACTTTGGAACTCACGTATAACTTCAAAGTTCAGCGTATCTATTTTTATCTCAAAATCGCAGGGAACAATAATAATGACGTCTCAATTTTTTCCCTGATTAAGTTTACTAAAAACCATCAGTACATCTATTATGAATTAATAAATACTAAGACTCAGTGTGTAGACACATCTTGTAAATTCCATTATATACATTTATTTTATAAAATATGTACGAAGAATAGGGACTGTATGGGTGAAATCAACTTTGAAACCTTGTATCTTAGAAAAGTAACAACTTGATTGCTCACAACTTGAAGGGACTGTTTATTCGTAATTTTTACATATTTTGCTGCCCTCTTGTGTTTAAAGAGAAATTATTTTGTCCTAACTACAAGAGAACCATCTAGTCCAATTTCAGATCTAATCTAGATATAAAAAATATTTACTAACATATAACTTTTTAATAAAACTCATAAGATCTGGAGGGACACCCCCACCACACACTTCAGGCACATGTGCATACCCGCATCCTCACACACCCAAGCATGCCCCAGGTTTGTGCACCACACACAGCTTTTTACAGTGTTTACCACCCCCAGCCTCCTCCTCCTCCTCCTCTCTCTGCTCCTATCACCCCACCTCTGTGCATTTCCATTACCCTGATGCTGGTGCTGCAGAGAAAGTAGGCCAAGGGCAGAGGGGATGCTCAAGTGTGGCAGGGATGTGGGTTTGTCACAAGTGACTGCAGATCTTAGAGTTACTTAGTCAAGAATGACATAAACTCTTGTACAACAGAACATTCTGCTCCCTTTGAAAGCAGCAGACATATTCTTCATTATAACCGCATTTCTAACACGACAGCAATGAAGATTTTATTGCAAAACATGGCTGGTTGCATTAGTTCTTCCTCCATGTTAAAACATGTATATATTATATTTTATATATTTATATATGCAATATCACAAGCACCCTTCTAAATTTTTAAGCATATACTGACATTTTAAGACATGAAATTAAGCGTTAGATGTAATTGGACGCCATAAATCCAATTTTGAACATTTTTTTTCTAAATAGTACATGTGCAGAACTGTGGTATTATGTGTTGAGAAACAGGAAGTTTGTGACGAGGGGAAAATTGGGAAATAACAACTAATTCTGACTAGCTCTTGCGTACATTAGTGTCACAGGCTGCTGTTTGCTGACGCTGAAACTGCACCCCTCCCCCACTGCACATTAATCACTATAGACAACAGAGAAATATTTAAGTATGAAAACGCACCCTTTAGTTCCATTCTCAACGAATGGCATATAAGGGAACGAACTAAGGACTTTGGACATGGGAGTGAATCACATTCCTTACAGGATTTCTGTTGACCCCCAGTTCTCTCAGCAGGTCCAAGTGCTGCAGGACCCTATTATTCACATTTCAGTATCACATAAAATACCTGCCTGAACCTGTTTCTGCAGAATACTATACACGGAATTTATGCATATTATCATAGTTCTAGCTTCCAGCCAAGGAAGTTCTCACTCACCCACCCACCCACCATCCATAACTACTTATTCTAAGGCAGGGTCACACTGGTTCCTAGAGGTCAGCAAGTTTGTTGTGCATAAAAGTGAGTGTCTGAGTGTCTATTGTTGTCTAAATGTCTATATGTTTATTGTATCTATTATTTGGAAGTGTGCGTGGGGTATGATGTATACCATGTGTTCTTGATGTCTAGATTTGTGAAGCTGGAAAGTTTTGGTCAGTGAAGAAGAGGCACATGATGGGTCTAAGCAGTGGGGGTGCTCCATGTGACATAGTGTGGTAAAAAATGTCAATGCTAAAAAACTGTAAATTTGTTACCCTTTCCATAACAATTCACTAAAGCCTTCAATACACACAGCTGTCAATCTTTTGTCATTTTCAAAGCATAACAAATAGATGTGCATGTTGACAGTATCAATATCTGATAACTTCTTACGAATGTAATTCCTCAGTATTAGTTAAGGTTTGAAAATGAAGCATCATATAAGCCTCCTCTATCAACACATCACCTTTGTGAACACATATTGCAATACATGAGGTCATAAATGAAAACATGCATCAAATAATTTATTCCCCAGATTTCATTTTGGATCAATACATTCAGGTTTATGTACCTTATTTAATAATGATTCAGACTGTACATTTATAGAAAAAAATGCACATTTGCAGCAACAGCAAGACAGGGGTTGTATCTAACACCATCATCTTTAACCCTATATTAGGTCATATAAGTATGGAGTTGGTGAAAGGCTGTTCAGACCTTAGTATTGTAAAATACTGTAGAAATGCACGGATTCCAACTCTTTGAAAAATGTTCAAAATTGGGTTGATGACTTAAGTATATGTATATAATTTAATATATGTATATATCTAACAAACAATAATGACAATAATATATATATGTAAATATTTAACAAAATATAACAACTAACCCAGGTCTGTATAATGTAATGTATAGACTTACACACACACACACACACACACACACACACACACACACACACACACACACACACACACTTACTTTTTAACATGGAGCAAGAACTAATGTAACCAGTCATGCTTTGCAATAAATGTAAAAGTTCACTCTGAGGCTTGACAGATGATCAGTTCCGGGTGTTAGAGCTGTAATTGCTGAAGCAAACACAGCTGATAACATGGTTAACTATTCAAATATTTAAACATCTAGGGTTACATGGTTTCCTACGCTTGTGACTACCTAGGGTGCCATAATTTAGTGCTGCCAACATGAAGACAGAAAACTTTTTTTTAAAAATTTTGTTCAAATTTATCTATTCCAACAAGAAAACAAGCAAACCAACAAGATTGTTTAAATTATTTACAAGTAGTTGACTATTTCATGGAGAAAAAGAGAATAAACACAAGGGTGTTGTATGGATACATTTACAAACTCAAACCGTTTTAAAAATAGATGTTTCTTGCTTCATTTTTTGAAAAGCTGAGTTGTTTTGACTGTGGATTTGAGTGTGACACATTGTCTCCCCTGACAGCCTCTCAGTGATGAGCTTGAACTAAATTGAAAACAGGGCCATGTGGGCTCCAGCATGGCGAAACGGAAGGCTTTTAGTCATTCCCTCTGCACGACAGTTTACTAAAATGGAAAAAAGTTGGTTTTTTGTACCATGCTTCTAAGTTTCACTCTTATCCTCAGTCCTTCTCAGACCACAAGTTAAGTCACATACAGACGTACTGCATACATGTATAGAATTAATAAACACATAGCCCAGGGTAAAAATGTAGGGCCACCACCCCTATGGCAATGACAGTGACATTAATCTAAAAGGTGCCACCAAGCATCTGGCCTGTAGTTCATGGCTTCAGCAAAATACATAGAATTATCCAATATTTCAATATTCCAACGCTTTAGAAATCACATCTATTTAACAAAAAAAGCTAAATCTAACAACTAACCCAGGTCTATGCATTTCTTAACGAGATCTCAATAAAAATAAGTGGAAAGTATTAACAACAAGCAGTAAGATAGTTATCACCTCACGTTTTATAACTGGCAACTCAAGAAACACACAAACGGGCCAACATTTTTAGTAGAAGGTGAACTGTGTAATTCTCCTGCAGCTTGGGCTCCTTGTTGTAAAATATATTCCACTGAGATGACATTGAAATCGTTGAAAATGGTTCTCAGATTCACATTGTGCTGGACTAAAATCGTTTACTGACATCTTTTTAATACAAAGTGCTTGACATAATGTCGCATCAGCCAGAAACACATACTGTGAAACAGACACAACACTTACAAACTAAAGCAACAAAAAGCAAACTTATTTACAGGGTTCAATACATTGCGAAGGTCAGTGTTTCTCTCACCTTTAAACTTCTCTTCTTCTTTTGTTACACGTTCTCCACGTATTTACTGGGTCGGGACGCTTCGCGGGAGGTCGGCGATAGAGAAAAGAGGCACATTTAATGTCCTGTCCACCGGAAACGCGCTTGTTCCGCCGCTGACTCGATTTACATTGCGCTCGTGCAGCGAATACGCGGCAGTTCAGACGCCTCACTTTCCGTCTGCGCGCTTACGGGCAAACGTGACTCACCCGCAGCGCGGCGTATGTATGTGTTGACATAGGATGGGCTTCGCTTCACCCTGTGAAAACGTCAAAAACGTGAGCAAACTTTTCTGGTTATACTATTTGCCTAAAAATGACTCTTTCCACTATTTACGTCAGGACTTTCATCCATCGTTTTAGTTAGGCAAACATCTCGTCTTTTTCTTTATGACACCAGAGCTGCCAGAAGGAAAGTTTAGGAAACTTGTTATTCTGCACAAGTGAATTGGAAAAGCAAAAGAATATAATAAAAGGTGTTTTCCCCTATCTTTCGTGTGGGCTAAAACCCCGTTCCTTTACGGCAACTGAATCATGTTTCATGACAAGTGGAGCCATTTATAAATTAATTCCTCACAGTACAAGAAACATAATTTTATTGCGCTATTGAACATTATCTAATGTTCCCTGGGCCTTTATAAACCATGGCTTTAAACATTCTCTGTCGATTAACACGTCCCCGAGTAATGAATGGTTTAGTAAACAACACCAGTAACATCTAAAATGTTTAAAACCCTAAACATTCTTTTACAGATCGACCAGAAATACCAGCAATATTAAATTATTTTTGTATATAACATAAAGGTATCACAGAACTTTATGGGTCATTTTTAAGTAATTTCTCCCAACGTGGGTATAAGTTCCATAAACGATGTGTAACTGCCATGAAACCCTTCTAAACTCCTTGGTCCAAACCACCCTAAATGGTTTCGCAATAAACAGAGGGGTCTTGGTGCCATCCAGTTTTTAAAAGCCTACACCTCTTGTTGTTCTTTTCTTTAAACCTAGGTCTACATATTTGTTAGACAATAAATTGCATAAAAGTTCATCCTTTCTCCTTCCTTTACAGCAAGCTTTCAACATAAAAGGATGTGAAGGAAACAAGTGACATTTCAGCAGTAAATTAATATATAGGGATGGTTCATTTCACTTGATGACAATTCTCATTATAACCAGCTTTCTGGTTACATCATTTATACCTTGAATAAACTGAGTATAAGGGTCTAAACATTTTTTTAAAAGGCATGATTGAAAATTTATACACAAAGCCAGTAATTTATTAAAATACACGTCTGTGGTTGGTTTATATACAATGCTGTCAAATTGCAGAGGAATGGGTTCATAGATTTTAATTAGTGTTACTTTCACTCAAAACTCCAGGAGAAATACAATCCCAACAAATTATATAAAGCATTTTTGACCTAAAATACCAGAAGGACCTAGTAATTCCACACTCTTTTTCCTTGGCAAACAGACTGGAAGACCTGAATACAAAAGACCCATAAGACAAAAAGCACAAGACAGTCTGTATTAACTTTAATGTAAATATTACATTTCATAAAGACCAAAAATAGGTCATTTTGTGTTATTTTTTGTTGAACTGATAATTGGACACACATTTTAAATTAATACATTTATTCCAATCTCACATTTATCACTATGAAAACATATCTATATCTTACACACAAATACAGAGAAATGCTAAACAGATCAATGATTAAACTGAAACCACTAGTCATTGTGAAATTCTTCAATTCAATACACAGTAGGTAAACTGGAAAGATATGAATTTCATTAGCAGATGTGAAAGTACAGGATTCTTGCTGGCCTGTTCTGCTATGCCTAATTGGCTAGAAAGTAAGAACTGACAGGAGTAGCACTGTTCCATGTGGTTGTGCCACCTTCAAGGGGTTAATTCCCATTGTCACCGACCATCACCATGAGAGACAGTGATATGGTCATACCCCACTGTGTCTCTACCTCATGTTTCTCTGCAGACACACACTGATAACGACTATCTCTGTGAAATATTCACGGCTTCACTTCTTCTGCAGTCAATACATTAGCATCCACGAAGTATGAAAGCAGTACAGGTTTATGGAGGAGTTTGTTTTGCCTGGAAACATTTCAGTAAACAGATTCCTATTAATTGCTGATTAATAGAGGATGTGGTGCACCAATCACAGCTCAGAGCTCAAGATAAAAACATGAATTGTAGATTGCCATGGTGAAATCTTCCTGATGAGCGCTCATCCAGTGCATACAAACAAGCTGTGGTTGAAAGCTCAAAGTAAAATTATACGGGTGGTGGTAGGAATAACAAACACAGACATCCTGTCTTACATGGCATAGGAGCATGCTTAGGAGCATAGGAAGACACGGACACACACAAATATCTCTAACACCTTAAAACATTCAATGTATAATCTCATCCTGCTGCTTTTCATTATGTGCACATGCCCCTTCTAAAGTAGATGCAGGGAAAAAGGAATTTAAAATAAGAACTCCAAAATTAATGCCTGGATCCAAACAACTGTATAGTACTGCTTTTGAAAACAATTTTCTTTATATTGATCGAGCTGCTGTACCTTCCACTGAAATTATACAAAACTGACACATGAACCAAAAATCCTGAGCTACACTGAAAAAGTAGCACCAACTAATCAATTGTCTGTTGTCATAGCAGTTTGACCGACTCATCTTTCTGTTGCCAGAACACTGAACCTGGGTCCAACTACCTCCTACTTCCTGGGGAGGCAGTAGAAGTACTGTTGTACAGGTGCATTAGCACATTAAAACTGAAAATATTGTAACTAAATGTTCCTGTAATGTCTCAACATCAGTGTTACTGTGCTGTCAAAACATCACATAGCATGGCCTGTGAGCACCTGAAGTACAACAATGCTCAGGATCCATACAAGTTTATTCCTTCAGTCTTCCGCCATAGGGAATTTCTGTGATGGAGAGGGGTGTTGTAAAGGTTCAGATGAGGCTTGAGTCCAAAAGGGGGATCTAGCGCCCAGTGTCCAGGTCCCTCATATATTCTTGCAAGGCCTGAAGGCGAGCATCGATCTCAGACAGGTCAGCACTTTCTAACACAACAAAAAAAAGCCCAAAACTCAGTTTTATGATTCACAAAGCTTGAGAGTAAATGCATCTGTGAAAACAATGCTGCCATTCAGGAAATTCACAACCAACCTTTATCCACTGCCTTTGAGCTATGGGTTGGAGTGCTGCAAAGAGGCTTCTTGGTAGAATGTCTCCCTCTGGGCTAGATGAGGCAAGGAGCGGACAGGAACGTGAGACTAAATTTATTTGCCAATAACAATATGAAATCTGCAAACAACAACTGCAGAGGTTTTAGACCATAGATACAAACCAGACATTTCTGAAAATTTCCATGCTGTGTGCCCTTCACTGAACATGCAGTGTGAGCTCTGTTCAAAATATTACTACTATTACTACTGTTATCACATAACATTAGTAATAATTTGTACTTTGCTTTGGAAAAAAACATTTGCTTAATGAATGAATGTTAAAAAAAACCATTATGAGTGCATCTTTCTCAGACAAAATCTTAAAAACATTTGTTATTCCTTCCCAGCACCATAGAAAATTATGGTTTACTTTATTCTATGCTTACCATGGTAACAATGGAAGAACTATTATAGGAAGCCTTTCTGGTCCTGTAAATGTAAAACATCACAGTTTATCATCACAGCAATATTCATATGAACCTGCATGCATACAAACACACACTAAAGACAAAAATGTAGTAAAAATCAAGCCAGACACATTATACAACACTTGCAAAAAATGATTGGTAAACTTTAACCAAAGAACTACCAATCCAGTGAGTCACCACTGGTTCACAGGGAGTTGCAAGATTTAAAAAAAAAAATTACCTAGATGGAAGGGGTTTTGATAATTCCTCGAACTCAATCAATGAGTTGTCAGAAAAATGACGACTCCTTCTACTCTCTGCAGAAGAGCTCCTCCCCCGTTCACCACTGCCCAGTCGAGTGAGCTGTGTCCTCAGCTCCCGAGATCGAGAACGTCCTCTCTCCATGCTAGTGGGAGGGGTCAACATATCTCTCTTGATCTTCCTTTGGCTAAGATGAAGATCAGTGTTTATTAACCAACTAACATTAGAGTACAAGATTATATAACTGGTTAAAAATCTCCAGGTATACATTAGATCAGAATGGTGGTTTAAAATGCATGTTTTGAACATTATACACAGATGTTATATGCTGATTAATCTGTTAATTACATATTTATCTCAAACAGAAAAATTAATAAGAATTACTCATTAATAAGGAGCAGACTAACTTTTTAAGCTCTGCTTCTTTCTGTCTGCGTTGACGCTCCAGAATGTAACCTGTAGGGTCAAAGCGCTGGACTCGGGATCCTGAAGGATCAGAGCAACAAGGTCACCATCATTTCAACCTGCTCTTTACAACAAAACCATTCTTGATAGCCAAGATACAAATATTTTTCCTGCAGCAGTTTTTATAGGCCACTGCCACGAAATGTGAAAATACATGCAATACTGCTCCTACAATTGATATTGTTACACCAGCAGCAGCAAAATATATAAAGCATCTGATTTGTTGTGATAAAACATATAGCTACTTTGGATATTATTAATAAGCCTAACAAGAACAATTCAGATTACCTGTAGGTGAAGGGGAAGGCCTGGGAACACGAGGTCGAGTTCCCGTGGATCCAGCCCTCTGGCCTCGATCATCTGTCCTTTCCCGAGAGCCTGAACGAGCCCTCACTCCCCCAGGACCAAGACTGCGCTCCCGGGACACAGACCGCCGAACCATGACATCACACTCTCCCCGAGAACTACTCCGTCTGAACACTTGAGGAGATGTCTTCCTGAGAGGGGTAAGAAATTGTCGGCACACGAGAGTGCAGTTTGGGTTTGCAGGTGTGTGCCATCAGTTCAAAACTTCAATAGTCACTCACCCACGCTGCAACAAAGCCAGTTCATTGGTCAAACTCTTTACTCTAATCCGCAGGGCCCGCTCTGATGCACGCAGCTCCTCCAGCTGAGAAGACAATAATATTTTTGTTCCAAAGGAAAAAACTTGTGAATGTCAGCACTGTGAAACCAACATAAGAGCACCAGTCATAGGTATTTACCACAATGTAATCTTCAGGATTCGTGCAGGGCCCATTTGTTGCAAATAAGTACAATTTAAAGAGCATGCAATCAGAAAACGGTACCTGATCCAGGAGGAGACGCTTCTCCTGGCTCCTCTTACTGGTAGATCGCTGGTTTTTGGCTCTCTCCCTCAGCAGCTGCTCCTCTAGGCTCTGTATAACCTCACGGAGACCCCGTGCTCCAGCATCAGGAGTCTGAGCTACTCCAACTGCTTGCAGCTGCTCGAGGGCCTGGGCTAAGTCCTCCTTCTCTCTTCGTACCCGAGCCAAACTTTGAAAGGGATTATGGGGGGGAGGGGGGATGAAAATACGATGACGACAAAAATAAAACCATGGGATGAGCAAGCAGTAAATGAGATTAGGTACAGCTACTAAACAGGACCTGGCCATCCAGGTTCAAAGACCAAACAATCATGAATATCTATTTGGTTAGTTATAATATACTGCAAATATTCCGGAGGCTTGAAAGAAACAACAACAACAAAAAAAACTCAACTCAACTTGTACCCCAAGCAGTTTTGCAGTTCATAATTTCAAACATTACCAAACTCTTTTGCAGACAGTTGTTTTAAATAATTAAGAAATCATTTGTCTTATTAACAGCTTTGCTATGTAATGAAAGAATCAGCAGCTTTTTCAGACAGCCAACTGTTCAGTCCTCTGGGCTGGTTTAATTAGTTCAACCATATGATCAGCATAGTTTAAGCTGCATGCAGGTTTTCATGTGTCATTAGTGTAGTCCCTAACTTGGACTAATGAAAAACATTTTTTCCCCACAACACAAACCTTTACAAAAACTAGACCTTCCCTTTTCTGAACTACTTACTGTATTTAATGATTACTGATTATACATGTAGGGGTAACATGTAGAGCATGCAAAAGTCACAAGCAGGGGAAACTGCCTTTTTAAGTGTTTTGTGTGTACTAACTCAGCACGCAGCCGTGATGTTTCCGAGTCTTGCAAATTGCAGCCCCCCCGAGTTCTGAGCGCAGCCAGTTCGGCCCTCAGGGCTCGAATTTCCCTCTGCAGAACAGCTGGATCTGGCTTGCCCAGGAAGGGCAGAGGCAGTGGGTAGTGTATCCTGGTAACACGGAACAGAACTGAGTCGGAATTTAAAAGCATAAATTATAAATTAAAAGATAAATGAGCAGACAGACATCACTGCCAAACTGGATAGAAGATAAATGAACTTCCAGCTAAAATATACGCCACTAGTTACATTCAGGCAAAGATGGGTTTGGTCATAAGATGAGAACTACATTTCACTGGGAATAAAGAAACTAATGAAACACCTCCCAGATGTCTTTAGTATTTTCCTGTAGAAGATGTGGCAATTTTGCATTAGTTTAATGATTTTGATAACTGGAAATAAAAACAATCCTGTAGCATTGAAGATACGTAAAAAAACTAACTTAAGAGTTCAAAACTGTAAATCCCACCAAGTGTGCACAATGGAAACGTACTGACCTATCAAACTCAACTGTATAGACAAGGATAAGGTAGCGTTTGGCACTGATGGCTGGAGACTGTGAGTGGGGATGCGCTTTGCTTGTAAGTCCTGTCTTCCGATTTCGTAAGAGTTCCAGATCAGCGTAGGTCAAAAGGTCAAGGGTCACTGCTTCACTGGTCTGCAAAATTTGACATTTTTACAGTAATGGATAATGGATTTGGCAAAGCAATAGGCGACAGTTACAAAAAAACAGATATTGCTGCCATACATGTAGTATTAGGCTTTGAGTGACATTTCAGACATTTCTGGATCCAACAATAGCCTGCTAATAAACTCACCCTACTATACAACTGACACAAAAAACCTCAACAAATTATAAAATTAAATCCCATATGCTGATTGTACCAACCTTGCTGATGGCTGACTCCAGCATGCTGCAAAAGATGGGAAACTGTTTAAAGTTGCCAGTCCTGCGTGTGAGGTCCTCAATATCTAAGAAAAAAGAGAAAGAAAATTAAAGCTGTATTAAATTGTTGATAAAATTAATTTTTTCAAGAGCGTGATGTTTAACACTCACAGGCAGGATCAAATGCTCCTCTCCACTGGTCAGCGGTCAGTGAATCAGTGATCTCCACAACTAGCAGTTCTTCCTCCATTTCTGCTCTAACAGTAAATTCAGCCCCTCTGAACTCCAGTTCTGCTTGTACACATGTCCCAGCCTCCATAGCTCTTTGCTGCAGTCACAACCAACTGGACACAATGCCTGAAAGGATATATTATTGACTGATGCACATAAAAGACTACATTTAAATTAGCCCTAAGACTGAATTGTTACTCTTACAAATGACAGATGAAACTGGAAAAAAAAAAAATCAAACACTAACATCAGTTATCAAAAAATTGCATATGAAATAAGTAACTGAGATGCCTGAAAATAGAGGTGTTGCCTTTCTGGTTTTAAGAAATAGACTAAAAACGAAAAGGCACAAATTCCAATCATAAAAGGTAAAAGCTGCGAAGAATCAAGCAGTAGTATCTTAACAGGAATGTCTTTGGTACATATTCACCTTTGTTCATTATTGAAAAG
This sequence comes from Arapaima gigas, assembly GCA_900497675.1. NCBI lineage: Eukaryota > Metazoa > Chordata > Actinopteri > Osteoglossiformes > Osteoglossidae > Arapaima > Arapaima gigas. The sequence goes on from UFQX01000445.1 coordinate 317,347, forward strand.
GTGCACATGTGAGAAATTGATAAAAGAATGTACAGTATTCACTATGCAACTCCCAGATGCAGTTAATTTACTGCAATAGTAACAAATTTAACCCGGCTCTTTCCAACCTTTCATAACTTTAAAAACGAATACTAACTCCAGAATCACAGAGCTCACAACCTCGAAGTTACAAATCGCACTAGTTATGACATTACATCACGTCTGCCTAAACTTCCTATGCACATATAATGAAGTGCTATCTCTGACTTACGAACGTGAACATTAATAGCAGTAAATGAACTCCTGTATTGCATCGAAGGTGTCTATAACCCATTAAAACACTATCATTTGAGTATCTCGCTGTTAGCTAAGTAGCTAACTTACTCGCACTCCCGGAACAGCGAACTTGTCTAGATGGTACTGGCCAACTGCTTAGCTAGCTTGCCAGCTAGCTTAAATGGGGTTTTGTCTTTGAGCACATAAGAGAAATCAGTGCTTGCTTAGTAAAAGATATGTATTTTAAAGGCAGAGTATCTAGTAATAGTCTTCCCCTCTGTCAGTTGCATCTGTTGATTCCAGCGGTTCAATAACCGGGAATTTAAAACTACCGCCCATAAACAATGTCTCCGGAATCTATTGGTGAACGAAGATGAACTGGATATTATCATTGGTCAAACTACACGTCAGTCAATAATAACAGTATGCAAAGCGTCGCAACGTAGTCGGTCCCGAGCGTCCGATTGGTAGTTGAGGATGATTTTACTGCGCCTGTGATTTTGAGACAGTTTTATTGGTGCAAAAAAACGTCTATTGAACTCCGTTTCTGATTATTATGTAGTCATGTAAACCTGTTACTGCTTACTGTTGGTCTTCTGTACAATACATTTTTTACACATCTGTTATAAAATCTGTGATCCTTTGTTACGACAGCACATATACTAAAAATCTGTTGTTATGTTGTTTTGTAAATTATTATTCGGCACTTCAGAACTTGAATACACAGATTACAAGGATGAAGAAAAACAAACTTTGAACTCAGGTAGAAAAATCTTCATTTTCCACATTTGTTAGCATCATTTAAAGGCCTCTGTCACACCATCAGGGCTGACTTACTCATAAGTTAGCATTTATGACACATTTTGCTCCACATAACTTAGGATTTCAGACCAGTCTTAAAGAGAGAAGAGGCTTAAAGACAAAAGACAATGAAAGGTGACTCATTAGAAATTAGGAAACTTATCTTTTTGCTTAAGGAAACAATCAATCAGAGACCAAAGGTTTTTTTGCCTAACTTAGTTTTTTCATGTAAATACAGTGGTACCAATGTGCTTGATTCATGCAAGATATAACAATGATCACTGCAAGTGCAACACGTTTCGGACTTTACAGCAATTTTTGCAGCCATATTCTGAGAATGAAGAATATCAAATATTGATTCCATATACAGTAGTTAGAGCCAGAAGTAATGTAACATATAATGCCTGACATTTGTACAACATATGATACTGACAAGCAATAGTTTCAGCTTAGTACAATCTTATCCAGAGTAAATCAATGAACAGGAAATGTAAATAACACTGGTAATCATTATACATCAGGAAAAATATTGTAATGGGACTGTCACACTGTTGTAAATCTTCTAAGATATTCTAAGACTCGAAGATACTTTCCTGTTGTCCTGTTGTGTATATAGTTTGGTTATTCCAGTTTGCATTTTTAAATCTAATTGTTTGTTCCATCCACTTATGCAGGAGTTCAGCTAAATGGATTCTGGGATACATGTTAGGGAGGGATGGAACTAGCAGGGTGGGGTGGTGTCTGTGGGGTCTGCACATCTTAATGTTGTGCTTCTCTGTTGTTCGCTGTTTTTGAAGAGACTTCATACATATCCTTTATTTAGCATGCCTTCTGCACATTACAGGTATCCCTTGAAATGAGAGTTTTTGACTTACAAGTTTTTGCGTATATCAGTGAAATTATTAAATATCCTTTAGAACGTTACAACCAGATATGAAGCTAATTTTTTAGGTTTACAAGTAACAAGAGATAAGAATGATTGAACTTTTAAAGTTCACGCAGTAATGGTTATATGAGCCAAGATCCAGGAATGTATTACTTTTAAGTATGAGGACGTGTAATGACCATATTTCTGAGCAGAATCTATTGTTGCTTACACATTACTGAATGGATTGGTAAACGTAACAGTTTAGAAAGCTGGATAGAGAGGCTCAGTGAAAGTGCTCTGAAATGTGTACAGGTGGACTAGCTCCTCAGAAGTTGCACTGTAAAATGTCAGTAGGCCAGCTGGCCAGTTGAGATATATTCCTAGTATATTGTCACATTGTTTTAAGATGCATGTGTCCTTGATGTCATGCCACACACTGTCATATGCACCGTCAAAGCAGCACAAACACCAGGACTTGTCACTCAGACCAAGAATGGAGACATTTCCATCTCCATTCCATGTCCTCTTAATGCTCTTTCATGCAGAACCCAGGTCCTGTCCATATTACCTCCCTGTAAAAGTAAGACTCAAAAGGACCCTTTCAGTTTAGCACTTGTGGTACCTTAGTGAAATTTTCTGGAAGACATGCACAAGAAAACTCCCTATTTTGAAAGGTCAAAGTTTCAAGTTCAACAGCCAACCTTGAATGTGCTGTGTTTTTGTCCAGAGACAGTCAAATTTAGTCTGCAAAGACATAAATTCAAAAGTAAAATCAATCATACCAATGTCACAAACAAAAATAATTCTGTTTTATGGCAAATCATAATACATATTGCTATAGATATTAATATATTCATATGAAATGGGTAAAACAATTCACAAATTGATAAGTATAGACTTCCCTTGTATAATGAAAACTCCATTTACAATAATTTGGACCTTTGACCAAATGTAGTGTGTATCCTAAAATTCACATGTCGCAAGTTATTAACTCTCTACATATGCCTAATGAGAACAAAAATTTCAGGTTAAAATATGAGTCTTTGCCAGGTCAATCACCACACACAAAAAGGGTTCTCCTGAACATCGCAGTTTTCTTACAGCCATGTGTCCACCTCAAACACCTCTTGGAAATTTTGTGGCTTTTTATCATCGAATAAAACTAATGTGTCATTTTCAGCTGTACATTATAATTTTATATTTGTACAATATGATACATGCTGTATTTAATGAATATTATCTCACTGAGCATACAACTTGTTCCTTTTGTATACAAAAAAGTCCAGTGACAAGACGGACTGTAAATGAACATTATAATCACAACATCTTTAGATTGTGATGATTTATCACAGCAAAACAGAAACAGTAATGGCAAAGTCAGGAAGATAAAGTAATGCGGATATACGTACATTCTTCAAGGTCGCATTTTCTTCAGGGGTACTGCAGAAGGAAAACAACGTTTTTAGAGGGGGGTTGAAGCTCTGTACTAGACTTACAAGGACACAAACTGTTCTCTTACTTGGGGTGGCCTGCAATTTAGTGACCTCACTGGCTTCACTAACTTCAGCAGCACTCACTGCTCTGTAGCAGAACATGTATGTTTGCACTTGGCTAGAGGCCTTCTATGGTGCAAGACACCTGTTGGTTAGGTGTGTCAGTGACAGTCTACTCTTCTGTTCCCATTGTACCTGACAGCCTCCTTCAGCTTTTCCCAAAACTCCACCCTGTAGCACCTTGCAGCCTCAGAAGTCATAAACAGCCTGAAGGTGGCACTATTGCACCAGATGTCCTCAGATACAGCAGGCTTTAGGCTTAGAAATGGGTATGTATTTTCGGTTCACTAACTGTGCTTGATGATAAGGGTGAAAGTAAGCCCCAGAGTCCTCTGGGGCCGATAAACTTAATTCTTTCCCGATGCTTTTTGGTCTCTGGAAAACTGGTGAAGCACTTCAGACTGTGACTCATGGTTGAGATTGTCACAAAAACTAAACAAAGACTGGGTGTCTTTTTCATTGCTGGAAGACTTTGGCACTCAGTGCTGACAGGTATGGCTCACTGTAAGTCAAAGAGGTTAAGGCATCTCTGGAATAAACAGAACTTCTTCCAGATGGTTTGAAGACGCAATCGGTATGCCCTTTAGGCTTTTGGTACAGTTTCAGAACGTTAGTCTCGGACCATTTAGCATTCAATCAATTTTTAAGCTTGTTCGAAGAAAATGGAGAGAAAGTGCTGATGAGACTAAGATACTTTCCTAATCCTTCTCTTCTCCAACCATCTCACACAGCTGGCAGAACATGAGACAGTTTCTTCTGAAACAATGTCCTGTACATCTGGAGGCTGTTGTAGAAGTCATTGTTCTTGTCATGCAGGTCAGGAAAGTGTTGCAGAGTAGGTATAATTGAGACAGATGTTTTCCAATACCTCCAGAATTGACCCAAGCCTTGACATAATGAATTTTCTGATTTCTCTCATCACTCTAGGAGCTTTGGAGTCCAGACAATGCAGGGAATACAGCCACACCCTCACAGGCTCCACCTTCTCTCCCTGTTCCCCTAAAAGCTGAGGTAGTCTATACCTCTATAGCCTCTATGAAGTTAGTGGGGTTGCCCTGGAGCTCAATGTCTCCATGAAAAGTGCAACTGAAGTTGCTGACAACCTCTTGTTTTTTTCTGTCAAATTCTTTACCAATCTATCCTGACAATTTTGAAATTTTCACCAGCATCTTCAATTTTCCCTCTATCTCGTTCTTATCACTCCGTGAGGAATTTATGGCATTAAACACAAAGAAGGCCAGGGTACCATACAACACTGCTGTGACTACATGAGTAGCAGATTTCTGTTCAAACACTTGTGGACATGTCATCTTGCCCAGGCATGTTATTGTGAGCAGCCCAAAGCGATCAGTATGTGTACAGTGCTCTGTAACTTGACTTTAATGACAAGAAGAAGCCTTGCTATTCAAATATTTCACAGATCCTCCTATTTCCACAATCTTGCCCAAGACACTGACCTTAAAGGACCCACGTACACTGCATCCAACTACTCAGTTTTCTCACTGATGGTGTCAGAGATGGTAATTTTGAAACTGGTATGTGGCTCGATGTGCTTGTCCACATCCTTGCTTAATGACTCTGTCCCAAAGGGTGACACTTGATAGCAGAGGTTAAGCAGGTGATAGAGATGGAGAAAAAATAAACAGACAAAACTTATCAAGTATAACATCTCTGTATTCAGTATGTAAAACATCTCTGTGACATAATATTCCTTGTCTGTGTTTAATTACTGGTGCTTTTTAGTGTGGAGGAGGTGCACTTTCATAGAAACAGAGACTTAAGCTCATTGCCTAGAGTTACTAAAGGACTTATAAAGCATGTCAGAATACAGGGGGCATCCCAAGGCCTCTATCTGAATGAACTGGGACTCAATTTCTCAAAAAGAAACAAAGAAATTGCATTTGAATTTAATATGTTACAGTAATATTGTGTAACTTCTGTTCAAAAGCAAATGAACTCTGTATTACACTGAGCCAGCTACAACAATTCAATCTCTACAAGAGGCCATGAGATACAACATTACATTTATTTTCTGTGTTGATACTTTTCTCCTAAGTGATATATAACATTAGTTATTTATTCACACAGCTGGATAACATTTAGTGGAACAATCCTGAGTAACTGCCTGTGGGGTGTATGATTCAAACCTGGGTTTTTAACAGTTGAAATCACTACACGTTAAAGGGGATCTGTTATATAATACATTTCTTACTGAACCTACTTTGATCAGCATGGCTGTCTGTGGTAAGGATTCTATGGGCCTACGTCTTAGAAATTCCACACAGAGGAGACTGGATTCGATTCTACATCTGAACAGCGCAGCACCAATGTGCCGCCCTCGGTGCTGCAGAAATCCCTGTTTATTGTTTGTTAAGGCTGAAGTGGATTCTGCAACATTCTAAACAGTTTTTAAAATGCCATTGTTTTAAAATGTAAATCACATCAACACCTAAACCACACATACAGTAAGTTCACTGCATTGAAAGTTTACTGCAAGTGAAAGTTCATTTTTCAAGAAATTTCCAAAAGGCATAAAATACCTTGAAACTCTATGTATTTCAATAACCAGTTTTACTTTCATTTTGTAATATTTTAATGGACTTTAATAAAGGATTGAATTAACTGAATCCCCGAGTCACCTTTTGTCACAATATATTCTCAATATTTTAATTAATGCAATCTTTCTGTTCGTAAAATTTGTAAGTTTTGTAAGTTTGTTTCTGTTAAGTATGAGTACAATGTTCACCTTATTGTCATACTGCACTTGTACAGATGTGTAAAAGAGAACAAAATGTAGTTTCACCTGGACCCCAGTGCACAATACGCTAAACAGATTACATGGGACAAAAGTTCCAAGGTTTGTGGAATCAACACTTCATTAAATGTTCATCTGATTGGTTTAGTTACCAATCTGAGTAGAAGCTGACTGACTGACTGGTTATCATTTCTGAATTCTGAAAGAGTAAATATCTATATTATGACTGTCCCTATAATGAGGGGAGGCTTTGTGCAAAACTTTTATACTGCCTATGAATTTAATAAGATTTCCTCATATTATTCCAGTTATTCCCTACAATCTAAAACATGTCACCTGGATGAATAAGTGATATACATTTTTCCTATGTATGATCACACATCTTAATTTGCAAATGCCTTGCGTTGATGAACCTGTCACTAAATAAATGACCTGACCTGAGCGCACACAATGTTGACCAATGTCTCGATGTGCTTGAAGCAGTGGCAGGTTTCAGGGAACTGGTCATAACTCAGTTGATTGTTGTGTGCACAATTCAGGATGAGGTCCAACTATTTGAGAGCTCACTCAGAGTGGTTTCTTTGGCACAGGGAAGAGCAGGTGCAAATTTTAAGCTGTGAATAAAGGTTGGCAAGCAAACTCACTAACATGACTAAAATTAGCAGCTGGACAAGTTAGAACTGAACTTTCATCCTAAGAGCAATAAACAAGACAAAGTCCAATTGTTTAAACACAGGTTATAGTATGTCATTGTGTGTATTATTGAGATTTGACAGATGTACTCATCTTTGACATCAGAACAGCTGATGAACAGTCAGCCATCTGGATTCTCCTTGTTCCCACATTTGTTAAGAATGACCTTGTTTACGTCACAGGATAGATATGGATTTCCCTGCTTGTTTCAGACACTGACTGGTCAACCTGTTGGTGAGTCAGACACCGAATCATTTATTATGCTGTTGATCACTGGCTCAGTAACTCAGGCACTCACATATTCATGTTCTTACTTGTTTACAAAATTCACCTCTTATTCTTCCAAAATGTTTTTTTTTCTTTTTTATTATTGTTACAGAGCTTGATATTTTGACCTGAGCAACTTATTTGTTTCCATTTCAACAGCTGAGTATTTAACTGAGGTATGAGAATTGCTCAACACAACCTCCTTCACGGAATTAAACTGTATACTATATTAATTTAAAAAACCATTACACTTCCAGCAACCAGTACCCTTGTTTACTTCTGCACCCGTTCAGCATCTTTCACTTTCACTGTCTGCCATTATTTTTTCACTTTCATTGTTCTTCTTTCCCACAGACAGATTCACTGATTTACAATATTTGTCCTGCACAACTCTGTCCTCTCTAATTCTATCCTGTTTCAGAACCTAGAAAACACTAGGATGCCAATGTGGGATGGAAACTGTCTCCAGGGCCAGTGAACATTAAGAACCTCTAAGGGGTTCAGAAATCCAGAACAAAAGTCTTTTCGGTTCTTTGTGCTCCATCACTTTCCTTACCAAATAGCAAATGGGTAGCAGGATTGAAGTGTGATGCCTGGGCATCCGTTGGCTAGCAACTGGTTTCCCTTTTTTCTTTGTGTCATGATAAAGGGATTCTCTTGGGGAGGGGGCCTAAGGGAATCTTTTCATTGCATGGGGCAGCTCAACGGGTTTCTTATTGAGAAAATGGGATGGAGGGGCCTTAGCACAAACACCATGGCTGTTAATGTATTCAGTCCTCATTGTAAGAACGCAGAGGAGCATGTGGTAAATGGAAGTGAGGGGTGGTTATTTGTGGAATAGGGAGTAGGATGGGGTGCGTGCTGCCAGTAGACTTGTTGCTTTCTGCCGAATGCTCCTGCTGTACCACGTGAAAGCTCCACATTATATATTTATAGACTCCTCCTTGGTCCAGAACAGACAGAGGAGGAGCAGTTTAGCAGTCATCTCACCCAGACAAAAAAGTTAATGCTTGGCTACCAGTCTTTGGTGGCTGGGTACAGAGAGGAAGTTTTGAGACTTGTGAGCAGATGGGTGTGCTGCGGGTTTCCACTGCAGACATCTTGCATCACATCCCAGCAAAGTTGCTAATGAGACATTAAACATCTTGCTGCATGCTGCTTCGTGCTCACCACCTGCAGAGGAGACAGGGAACAAGATAATAAGCAGAGGTAAGAAAATGTTGCTCGATAGCCTACCAAATGGTGATGCTCATAAACCACAGCAGTGTTTGACATTATTATGACGTTTACCATTTTTGTATGTGCTTCAGGAGGTTCTTCAATGAATTAGTGAAATTAACCCAGAAATGCTGTGCTAAAGATTTCAAAAAGCATGTTTATGACGGTGTGACAATTGCTGGGTACTGAACCAATGTTAAAAGTCAGTCATTTTGTATTTGTGCGGGTACAGTTAATTCAAATCCTTTTAAACCCATAACCAGTACTTTAGCAGCAAGTGTGATGGGCTGATTTTATAATTTATTATAATTTTTTTTTGTAGTAACAGGGTTAGCAGTTCAGGCAACTTTACTGTATATTTCAGTAATATTTCTGAACAGTTTCGATAATTGAAATAATCTAGTAGTGAGATAGAAGACAGAAGAGAGTGTAGTGGGAGTCTGATGGACAGTTGTCTGCATACTATGATTTTGACACTAGAGATTAATAGCCATTCATTCTGATTCCTGAGATGTACTGGACAATGTTTACTTCTTATTTCTATTAAGAGTTAGTAATTTGTTGGTTTCTTATCAATGGGCCAAGAGTCATGTAAGGGACTGCTTGACAAGAAACTTGAAACTAACATATTCTGTTGTGATCTGCAAATATTAATGTGTCTCAGTCAGCTGCTACAAGCAATCAAAGCTTTAACCAAACTCCAGATCACATGACATTCTGTGCTCCAACAGTCAGACAAAAGTCTATTGTGTCTTCATAAAGAACGTGCACAGCACTGCTTAAACACCTGATTTTTTTATGTGACCTCTAGTCTACCCTTCGTATTTCACTGAAAACAATAAGCTGTCCAGAATATGCACACAAACATACACCAAAAAAGTCAGCTGTCTCCTGTGCTACTTGTGAAAATTGCCTTTGAGTTCTGTCACTTTCATTTTCGTTGTCATTTGTGTGGTTTTGTAACTTCTCCAGAGTGGTGTCTAGCACTGAGTGTGTGAGCATGCAAGGTTGCTGTGCACATGGAGGACCTGTTAGCTAAACTGTTTGACAAATGACACACCTCCAACCCCCCCACCCGCCAACCCCACCCCCTGCCCTGTGCTGGTGCACATGTATCCTTGCTCTGGTTGTATTCAGGATCTGCAGGAGCTGGGAGCCCGTACTGTGGTGGGACAGATAAGCAGGGCCAAGTGACTGGCAGGAGATAACACCAGAGTGGCAAGGGAGATGCCCTCCTCATTTTGCTCATCCTGTCTCACTGCTTTGTCAAATCTTGACCAGATCCCATCACCCAGCAGGCGGACGGACAGTAGAGGGGTGGTCAGACGAAGGTGTCTTACTGTTACAGCAGCACTGCTAAGTTCAGGTATGTGCTATTCTCATCTCTAACAAATAATAAGGAATAAAAAATCTGAGGCACCATTCTGCTTTTATAACTGTATTTTCTTACGAGTATTCATGTAACAACATTAAAGTCTGATAAACTTAAAACTTTAAACATAAAAAATACAGTAGGCTACAGTTCAGTTATTAATATGAATACAACTAAGATAGGTACAGGACCGACAGAGCAAAATCTGATTTTAATTTGAGTTGTGTGCTACTTAGGAAGTAAAATCCTATCAATAACAACTTCAGAGTCACATTTATCCATGTGTCCATTTTTACATGTCTAGTATCAGTGTCTACCTTTGTAGGTAAATGACAAGTATGTTCATAATGGCCTTCATTTGATTTTATGAGTTTATCTGTTTATGGTGGTGAAAGGAAAAAAGTTTCCTGCTGCTACAATGTATTTCTCCAGTCAAATCAGACTCTGAGACTCAGTTGAGCTTGAAGTACCCATAAGGCTATGAGGAACTACTGTGATGTGTTTATACAGAATCAGTATTTGTTACTTTTAGCAATAATATTGTACAATAACATTTACACTTAGTAGAGAGCTCACAAGTGAATTAGCTAATGATCAGACACAACTACTGGAATGATACAGAGGTTCTCATTAGATCAATGAAAATAATGACATATTTCTGAATAAGATAATAGGGAGGGTGAGATTATTCCAAAGCAACAAAGCCCATGCTACCCTCCTTTTTATCGCTAACAATTCTATCTTATATTTGGAGAACTGTTTGAGCCAGAGAAGGTTCTGAGCCTGTAGACAACAACAAAGATACTGCTGGAGTTATCTGGTCCAATTATGTATAAACCTTCTGTCTCCAGTAGTGAGAATATAAAAATGATTAATCATAATGCATAAATAGCCAAAAGGCATAATGGTTTAAAATGTGTTATTGCCATTATTGCCTCTGACCTCTCTGTACCTTTTTTCACCATTACCATTTGTCTCTGTCTTTACTTCATCCTCTGCTCAGCCTACCAGTTCTGCCCCTTAATGCCTTATCTCAACCCCTCCACTTGGGTCAGTGTCTTACTCCATGTCTTCTGCCCCATCCTCTTCAGCTTGGTAACTGCACCTGAGAGCATGGCAGGTGGATGGTTTTTTGCTGCAGCCCCTGCCAGGCTGTGTGCAATGGGCTGCCTTGTGCTGGCTCTGCCAGCTGGACAGGCCTTCCTGCCCAATTTCTGGTCACGCATACTGACATTTTCCTGGGACTCCCACACACATCAATACATGACGGAGCAGGCCCTGCTCAATGTCACCCTGGACACACTGAGTGCACACAGACTACAGCACTTCCCAGACACTTCCGAGCAGGTGAGACCATACAATGAAATTATTTGCGAAAAATTAAACTTTTATTTTCTGTGAAAAAAAACAGATATTTAATTGGATATAAGACATTCTGAAAGTCTTGGCAAATAAACTGCATTCTTAGGTTGCAAAGTCCAGAACTCTCCATGAATGAGACCCAAATGACAACAAATAAAAGCTAAAGACAGTTATCTGCTCTGCAGGAAGTGATGTAACATATATACACCTTTTCATTGCATTGGTACCACAGAACTGAGTCTGACACAGAACTGGAAGCAATAAAAATAAACTATGAAAAAAGAAGAACTATGTAGAAAGAGAAAGAGATAACTTGTTTTTGGGTATCGGTTTCAGACAGGACTGGGTCGGGGGTTCTGGCGTGCAGTTGGAGAGGTGGTGCGGGCCAATGCCAATGTGGACTTCTGGAGCTCCACAAGGTCGGACCCAGAGTATCACTTTGATTCAGAGCGTGTGGAGGGAGCCACTGCAAAGCTCAGGGAATTCTGGAACCAGACCCTGATGTCCATTCGCAATAAGGAGTACCAAGGGGCACGGAAAAGTCTGGGGCAGCTACTGCACTCCCTTCAGGTATGACACTAGTTGTCTCACAGACAGCAAGAGGAAGGTTAAAAAAATAACCCAGTTAACACAACAAGTGTGTCCTGTGGATTTAATACAGTTTTTTCAAATTTTATATAATTTCTTTATAAATTCTTAATTAATTTATAAAAATATCTCTGCATGAAATTTTTTTAATTATACAGTACTGTGCAAAAGTCTTAGACGTGCAACTTTAATGTCTGTTGAAAAGTACAGGTAGACTATCTGCCATCAGGGAGGTTTCTGCTCGGTCCTAAATTCATTCTGCAGCCTGAGAATGACCTGAAACACCCAATCTCAGTCATACAGAACTATCTTCAGCAAAAAGAAGGAACCCTGCAACAGATGGTATGGTCCCCACAGAGCCCTGATCTCAACATGATCAAGTCAGTCTGGGAGAACATGCAGAGACAGTCAAAGTCTGCAGAAGAACTGTGGCCAGTTCCTCAAAATGTTTGGAAGAACCTACCAACCTCTACCTTAACCTGCATGCAAGTTTGCATAAGAGAACTGATGCTGTTTTGAAGGCAAAGGGTGGTCCCACCAAATATTGATTTGATTGAGGTTTTTTTGTCTACTGCACTTTTTAGAAGGTTTATTGATTAATAAGTATTTATGGCATTATTTTTGGAACCATCCTCGCTTTATAGCATTTTTCCCCACAGGTGCCTAAGACTTTTGCACAGTACTGTAAATGCCTGGGCCCGGAAAAAATACTTTATTTACACCTGCACTTAAAATTGCTCTACTGAGGTGCAGATTGCAGGATACATGATAACTGTAAAATTTATAATACAAAGTCTAATGAGGCCTAAGATAACACTTTACTGGTCAAGGTGGTTTGTACAAACAGTGAATTTTAGCATGGTGAAAGCTTTTCCAGGTGCATTTAATATAATAGAACAACACTAAAAGAGTACGTATGTAAAGCAGCAAAATTTGAAGAAAATTCAATAAATGCTAAAAAAATTATTTGCAGGGATGTGTACAATCATATGCAAGTAATGTGAGCAAGGAAGTGGAAGTTGCAGCAAGATTAAATATAAATAGGTGTAACTGGTGATGCTTAAATAAATTTTTTTTCAAATTCCATCTATTTTCATGAAGTGTTTGTCTTGGTCAGAGTTGCTATGGTCCAGAGTTTAGTCCAGAACCACTGGGAGCTAGGTGAGGAAGGGGGCTATAAATAAATAATAAATATAAAATAATAAATATATGACTTTAGGATATAAACTATGTTACAAGTGGAAAGCCAATACAAACTATAGATTTTTAGTGTCCATTTAAGTATGGCATGGATAGTAAGGCCATAGATGTATAAAGATGAGCATCTGCTTGTGGGCAGGACTTCTACAGCCACAGTAATTGGGTAGAGATGGGACAGCAGTCGGTCTACCTTCACCTGCTGCACCCGGAGGAGCCATCAGTCCCTGTGGCTTCAGGTGAGCCCATGTGCCTCTTGCTCAGCCACTGTAAGTCCATAGCAACAGCAATGCCTGTTGGACTCAACACAGTGGTCCAATTCATTGTCTCAGGCATTGGTTTTCACATATTGGTTGATATCTGATGTATTATAATCTCATATAATTCTGAAATGCTTTGTATAATTGAAGAAACAGATTACAAATAAAACAACAAGTACCATTTTTAGTGCCAACACCATTTAGTATGGATTTGACACAGGCCAATTTTTTGTTTTCCCTGACCTGCCTTATCTGTACTCTGCAGTGGACATCCCCACCTGTGCTGAGTGCTACACCACCACCTGCAGGGACAATGTGCTGCCCAAACTGACCCAGGGTCAGCATCCTCCCCTACTCACCACAGGCTATTTCAGCACTCATCCTGTAAAACCTCCTGGTATGTTAGACACCTGGAATAATACTGGACCAGTTATCCAGTTTCAGTGTAATGTACTGAATTAAATTAACCAATTTCACTTAACTCAAAGGATTTCTCAAAATAGTGTAAAATAAATAATAAAACAGAACTGTTCGGCCGACACACCTATATGCTTGTAGGTGCTCATTTTTTTCATTCAATGGTTAGTGCAAAGTTTAAGATCTAGACTAGGAGATTGCTGGTTGAAGCCCCACCAAGAGTCATGCTGATGAGCTTGGTCTTTCATTTCATAAGTTGCTATTGTAAAATAACTATTTGAAGAATTTGTAAGCTTGCTTTGTTATCAATGCTTCTGAGAGGCAGCATAATTCAGCCCATATTTTGGTTTTGAACTACAAAATACATTCTTCAGTACTTGAGTAGATGATTGCGCACAGCTTATTCTTTTGCTTACCCTTTTTGGACTCAGGGAAGTGCAGCCATGGGGGATTGCTGGACAGCAGTCGCCACCACGAAGCCAAAGGTGGCATCAACAAAGACAGCACATCTCCCATCTTCTCTCCTCATCACTATCTCCACACTGAGGCTGCCCGACTTGCCACTGTGGCAACCATGGCTGTACTACTGGACCTCCGAGATGCAGTGGGGGCATCAAGCTTTCTCAGGTGGGACACAGAACCAAGAGATGTCCCTTTTCGCAGGCCTATAAAAAACAATCACAGACTCAGAAATGGAATCAAATATCACAGCACAAATATGCTTTCACAGTATACTTTACGACCATCCTTTTAATGGCAGAATTGTTTCCCACTTGCAGAGCATAGAAATCTTGATAAGTTAACTTGTTCTGCATCTCCTTATACATTTTGCATATATTAAATAACTGTGAAAACAATTTGTATTAAAATCATGCAATTATGCAGCATGTTTTGAAGATATATGTAGATCTACCAACATATATCTCAAAATATCATATAGTCAGTATATAGCCTTCGTAGTCTGCATTTTACATGAGGCTTATCTGGCTGATGTAAATACAGACTTTCAAGCTTAGTATTTAGGCATTTAATCCCACTAATCAATTAATCTCATAACTGATCTAACTGAGCGTTCTCTCTCGCTACTGACATTGTTGGTTGTTTATACAGATGGACAAACAACCTCTATGACTTGTGTTTTGCGGACACAACTCTGTAACAAGCACAACACAGCATGCATTTCAGCATCTAGTTCTGTACACTCTGTTTTCTCTCCATCTGATCTGCAGGCTCTTGAGCGTCAGGCAGCAGCCAGCACTGGTTTTTGTGATGGACACCACAGGGAGTATGTTCGAAGAGATCACAGCTGCCCGCCTTCGTGCCCTGTCTATTATCCAGGACCGCGCTCATGACCCTGAGCAGCCAGGAACCTACCTGCTGGTGCCTTTTCATGACCCAGGTGGGGAAGTAGGTGGCAGACAAGCCTGTGCCTCTAATTGCCAAAGTGTTAAGTGTTGACCGGACTGAGGATCCACAAGCTAGTTGGTGAACTGGTGCCCTGTGTTGCAGATGTAGGTCCTGTCTACGAGACAGAAGATCCTGAGCAGTTCATGCTCTACCTGGAAAATTTGACAGCCCTGGGGGGAGGAGACGAGCCAGAAATGTGTCTCTCTGCAGTGCTGGTGGGTGGGAAGGAGTATAAAACGAGTTATATATATTGAGGAGATGTACTATCTCCACTGTTGTCCTGCAGGGACAGAGCAGTAGGAAGCCACATTAGCTTCATCTATCTATCTATCTATCTATCTATCTATCTATCCCTGATTATCAATTATATTTGAAGATCATTTCAATGTCTATTTTTCCATATCTCTTTTCCACAAGTTACAGTTGATTAACTGTCAAGGTATATATTAGTTTGCGACAACATAGAATCAGATATATAACTCAAGCAGGTCATGATTTGTTTGTGACCTGCTCAGGTCCATTGGAGTGTATAAAGTCTGTTTTCACTGCATAACTATCTAAACATGTGCTGTTCATCCTAGTTGGCCCTGACTCACAGCCCTCCTCTGTCGGAGATATTTGTCTTCACTGATGCATCTCCCAAGGATGCCCACCTAAACAGCACAGTAGAGGCGCTGGCCCTGGAAAAGCAGAGCAAGGTCCTACACCTCATATTACACCATAATGCCTCCCCTCACCCCATCAGTGATACGTGACCTCATCCTCCTCACCCCATAACTGCTGTTCCTCCCCTTCCATGCACCAGGTTAGCTTCTTGTTGACAGAGGACCCAAGTTGTGTGGGAAGATGCAGAGGAGCACGGAGGAGGAGGCAAACACTGTCCCCGGATAGATTCTCATTGTACACTAGACTGTCTTTGGTGTCAGGTGGACTGACCATCTTTACCACGAACAATGACATCCAGAGAGTGTCTGCCATTGTCCAGGACAACACTGCTGGTGGCAAGGTACTGCTGCAGGGAAAGTACTAACTAAAAGGACATACAGACATATATGCACTTAGATACACAGCCTACTATAAACTATATTGGTTTATCAAGTGAGATGCAGTAATACCTCAGTTAGCAATACTACTTATAGTGCTGTTTTGCTTTAGGGACCTTTTGTTTTAGTCCTTTAAGAAATTTATCACAGTAATTTAGCTTTTTTTAAAAAATATTTTTAAACAATTATTTTAGAATATGATATTTTTGATCAATAAAAGAGACTGCTTTCTGTGTTTATATACTTTTAAAGGTGTAACCAATCTATTTTTATGTGACTGGTATAACTGAAGTGAATTAATACTAAAGTAATGAAATATTACTCTATGTTAAATATTACTATATTTTTGTGTTCACAGCATTTAAATTAAATAAAATGTGTACTGTATGTACAATTTTT
This sequence comes from Arapaima gigas, assembly GCA_900497675.1. Taxonomy (NCBI): domain Eukaryota; kingdom Metazoa; phylum Chordata; class Actinopteri; order Osteoglossiformes; family Osteoglossidae; genus Arapaima; species Arapaima gigas. The sequence goes on from UFQX01000445.1 coordinate 333,802, forward strand.
TTTACTCTGTTTTACAGTCTATCTTAATAGAATGGAATGAAAAGCATTTACCAGTGTTGTAGTTGTAGAAAAGGGACAATGCTTCATCTTACCATAAAATGTTTAAATGTTAAAAATGCAGTATTTTAAATGTTAAGAATATGTAGCAATTTGCTGTGTGTAAAATATTATTGCACAAAAACTATAAAGGCACACTGTCTATATACAATGTGGATAATCAGACAGATCCTTTCAGTTCAGTCAAGTATGGTTGTCATGTTTACAGTGACTTTTACTCAGATCCTGTTTGCTGATTCCACCTGCAGGTCACACTGCTGCATGCAGAGGGTGACTCCAGGTCAGTCCTCAATCACAGCTTCCATGTGGACCAAGCAGTGAAGACTGTCACCTTACATCTAGCCGGCATCATAAATCACTGCATCCTCACCAGTCCCACAGGTAGGGAGTAAATGGCCACACAGCTGCATACAAACCTCAGGTGACTGATGCTAACTGAATCACACACTGACACATACCTTTTTATCTACAGTGCTGCAGCCCTTCAGTGTATACTGTGTCAGATTTAGTCACTCCAGTGCACATCAATAAAACCACATATTGTACCTGAAAGAGTTTTCAGACACACAGTAACTGATGAGCAACTCAAAGTCTACCAACGGATCGTTCTTGCGCAATATCTTTCTCTCTGTCAATCCTTTTCTTATGATGTTTTAATACATTCCACTCAGGTTACATCCAGTCCCTTCTAGCAGAGTTGGGTCCCCTGGCTGAGCTGGAGAGGTTCCAGGGTCTTTTCAGGATCACTTTGCTGCCTCCAATCAAACGAGGCCAATGGCATCTGAGCATGTGGTCAGAGGGACCCGTCACACTTAATGCTATCGGTGCGGTGCTGTAAACACAGGAAGACAGTGTACAGTCTGTGATGCTCTACACTGACTGACAGCAACTGTCAAAGCAGAGAGTGCAATATTCTGGACTGTGGTGAGGGTGTGTGCACACATACAGCTGAGCATGTGCTTACTGTCCAATTCCCCAGGAGACAGCAGCGTGGACTTCCTGTATTACTTTGCTGTGGAGGACAATGGGACACATCCCGGTCTTGCCAAAGTGGAAGGCAGTCCTGTAGCAGGTAAGCCGATCATGTACCTGTCTGCTCCTCCCTCTATCTCCACCTATGAGGGTGTTCTTGTGTTCCTAACATTATTAAATGTAATGTGTGATCCTCTCAGGTGTGCCCACATTTCTGGTACTTTCTGTAACGGGCCTGTCCCCCCACGAGGACGTGTCTTTCACCCATGTAACCTTCCTGGGTGTAAATGGAGAAAGCCTGCTGGAGGTGCCACTAAACTCTTCATCCTCATCTGCCTCTGGGGAGGAGCTGATTGGCAGGATGGAGTCCGTGCCCCGAGAGCCTTTCAGCGTACGTTTGTCTGGAAGGGATGGCTTGGGAGGCCCACTGGAGAGGGTTTCTACAGAGATCATCCAGCCCACCTTTGTACAGATCGAGGTACACCACCCAGCAACATGCCAAACCGTCCATCCATTATGCTTAACTGCTTTATCTTTGTCAGGGTCGAGGCAGTCCGGGCCCCATCCCCAAATCACTGGGTACTAGGCTTTGAAACCATACTCTGGGTAGGACACCAGTCCATTGCAAGGTGGTCACACATGCACACAATAACACAAACAACCGGTATTTTAAAGTGTGCAATTAACCTGAAATGCATGTCTTCAGACTGTTGGAGGAAACAGACAGACACACAGATGTGGGTAGGACATGCAAACTCAGCACAGTCTGAGCTGGATTCAGAAACATACCCAAACAGCCCAGGTGCTGTGAGGTGGCAGCATTGCTCACATCACCACAGTGCTGCCTCATGGAAGCCTCATCTTGCAAAGTACAAGTATCCCACCAGATACAAACTTTACACTTATGAGTTTTCAGGTACACAAGTAAAATTATTTAGTTCCCTTTACGTATTTGCAATCAAATAAGAGGCTGATTTTTTCATGTTTACAAGTAACAAGAGGTGTTCATGTAATGTAATTACGTCTCCAACTTATAAGATTTCAGCCAATGTCCTGGAACGCATTGTAATTATAACTGACTGAAGGTTTTAAGAACCCAGTCTTTAAATAGAGTGAGACATCTTCATCATTAAGAATCAGATATCTATTTCCTTTTCAGTTATTTTAAATTAGTTTTATTTCTAATCTGGTTTGAATTTTTAAAAAATAATAGAAATCATACATTGCAATGGACTGTTGTCCCTTCAAAGATGTACCCTCCCTTATGGCCTGTGTTTCCAGATTAAACTGCAGACAAATAGGATAGAAGACAAACTAACATTTTGGTAAATGTGTGGGATGTGTTCCAGTAGGCCAGATGTTGGGATTGCTCTTTCTCGTTTCCCTTCTTAAAGGTCCTCTCTGCACCCCATCTGGTCCTTGGTCACAGAGCCATGGTGCGTTTTCACGTGTTGAACCACGGTCCAGGCAGGCACTTTACATTGACTACAAAGGATGACCGAGGGTTCCTCTCACAGACAGGACCTCAAAAGTGAGGAGGTGATAAAAATGCCTCTATAGTGGGCTTGCAGATAATAAAAACTGTCCCAATTTGAATGGCCTTGATTGTATAGATCGATGACATTTCTTAATTTTGTGCTCTCCTGGCTTCTCTTCTTCCACGAAGTCTGTATATTGGGGAGAAAGGGTCAATTACAGGGGAGGTGGAGATCAACACACCCAGGACTACAGAGCCAGGAGGGGCCGTCACACTCATTCTCACTGTTCGAGCACAGGACTCCCCTGATGGGAACTATGCTGTGGTGCACCTGACTGTCACATCGCCGGTGAGATATGTGACACAGCTTTCATCTCAGCCTGTGACCTTCCAATGACCTCTACTCAGCCCATTCACTGAGTACTGTGGTTTCACTTTGCCATGTTTTTTTCTTCTCCCAAGGACCCCGACCTGCATCCTCCATCTTGCTCTCCAGTGCAAGTAGAAGCCTTCTGCCCACCTCTTTGTGACCAAGGCAACTGGACTGCATCTCTCACTGTGTTTGACAGGGGGCGCTCCGGTCTGGCTGCCATTCAGCTATCACGAGGCAAGGGCACCCTAACTCTTGTACAGGGACAGAGGCTCAGGGAAAGAAGAAAATGGAAGATCGATGGGAAGAGGGACCAAGAATATGGAGTGGACAGACATGGAATTGATGGACACAGACTTAAAAAACACAGACACGGAAGACATGAGGTGCCTCACCTGAGGCTGGGGGAACCACCGCTAAACATTTCTGCTTGGGCCAATAAGGCTTCCCTCCATGTGAGGTACACTTCCAACTGCTGCTCCCCACAGGCAGAGCTCCTCGTGTGGGATGGAGCAGGAAACATGATGCGCTGTCATTTGTCCTCCAGCCAGGAGGAGGTGACAAAAGAGAGCGCAAGCAATGCTGAAAGGAGACAGATTGTGCATTTTGTGATACTAATGAGTATCTCAGTTCCTGTTCTTATGTTGCCACTCATCTGAGAGACTACTGCCTTTGACTTTGTAACCGGAGTGAAATTCTAGGAGATTGTTGTTATGCTTGTGTTGATGTACATATGGGCTGGAAAATTATTGTTCATATTCTCATTCCATGTTTTTTGGAGATGCTACCAGATAAATTTTGGCTTTTGATTTAGTTCACACTTGTGACCAGTTGGTTGTGAATTCAGAAGTGATGAAATTTGCAATGTTTTCCTCTATCCCCCCCAGTCCCAACCTGTGGGAGTACAGAACTGCAAGGATGTCGTGCTGTAGGACATTTATTTCAATTGTTCTGATTACATATTTCAGGATTTTGATGACAGAAATGTATCATGAAAATCTGAACAAATGAATCTGACTGAAATCTTTAATTAATCTGTTATCACATTCACATATCTTGTATGCAAGCTTTAAATGTATACTTTTATAAATGTGAAGAGGAGACTAAATTCAAGATTACACAATGCAGTTCAAGGGTTGTGCACTGAAAAACATTATTGCTAAAAATAATTTTTAATAATTAAGTTCTAGACCTTTTTTCTTGTATATAACTCTTACTGTCTTACTCTTACTCTTATTTTAGAGCACAGACATAGTTAATTACTTACTTAATCCTTGACATGAATCTTCTTTGTTTGAAAAAAGCTGACCAGTTCTGCAAAAATTTACAGTTCAGGTGGAAGACTTGAAATGATTAAACAGTAAACAATGCAAAACTGTACTGGCTAAAACAATCTGTTGAAATAATAGTAATAACCTTTTATGAAAAACAGAACTCTGTGTGGAGTTTCACCTATTGAGCTTTAATATTTGTACACCATGGACTATACATATTATGTAAATAGTAAAACCTAGTGCTTGGTGTTCTTAGTAGCTGATCACTTCCAAGTCTTTAACCACACAGCTAGGTACTATTAGGTACTATTTAATAATTATAGCATGTGTACCAAGGTGAGGATAGTGGCACAACAAAGTGAAAAATTTCTCCGGGTTGCATTTTCTGTGCAGGCCTGTTTTTAGTAAAGCAAATTTTAAGCCACACTTCAAGAATGGGCTGCAAGAGCTCATTCACTCATGATAAATATTTGTAATGCAGGCCAAGAGTCCACCCCAGCATCACTGGGTGCCAGGGTGGTAAATGGCACCCCACTGCAAGAAGGTCTCACATGCACACATAAAGCAAACTAGTTAAACTAGCCAGCTAACCTGAAACACATTTCTTTGGACTTTGGGAAAACTGAGCTGGATTTGAACCCAAATCTAAATAGACCAGGCACTGTGAGGCAGCAGTGCTACAAATTGCACATCATGCCACACTAGTCAACAGTATCATATGTTGGGTATGATGCAGGAAACTATCTACGTGCAGGATAAGTGTGTTCTCAACAGACTTATGTGGATGGGCTAAACATCACAGTAGAAGGGCTGGTCCTGGAAAAGCAGATCATAGTCCTACACCTCATATTACACCATAATGCCTCCCCCCACCCCATCAGTGATACGTGACCTCATCCTCCTCACCCCATAACTGCTGTTCCTCCCCTTCCATGCACCAGGTTAGCTTCTTGTTGACAGAGGACCCAAGCTGTGTGGGAAGATGCAGAGGAGCACGGAGGAGGAGGCAAACACTGTCCCCATCTTTACCACGAACAATGACATCCAGAGAGTGTCTGCCATTGTCCAGGACAACACTGCTGGTGGCAAGGTACCGCTGCAGGGAAAGTACTAATAAAAAGGACATACAGACATATGTGTACTTAGATACACAGCCTACTATAAACTATATTGGTTTATCAAGTGAGATGCAGTAATACCTCAGTTAGCAATACTACTTGTAGTGCATTTTGCTTCAGGGACCTTTTATTTTAGTCCTTTAAGAAATTTATCACAGTAATTTAGCTTTTTTTAAAAAATATTTTTAAACAATTATTTTAGAATATGATATTTTTGATCAATAAAAGAGACTGCTTTCTGTGTTTATATACTTTTAAAGGTGTAGCCAATCTATTTTTATGTGACTGTGCACATGTGCAGTCTTCAAGCTCATTTATGCAATATACTGTATTAAAGGAACAGGTTTATAAGAAGTCATTAAGTTTTCCACTTCTCATTAACACTGTTAGAGGAAAATATAACTGAAGTGAATTAATACTAAAGTAATGAAATATTACTCTACATTGAATATTACTATATTTCTGTGTTCGTAGCATAGATCGGCTTAGACCTGATTCCCCTGGCCAGATCGTACAGATCCTTACAGATACAGGTTAAGAGTGGAGCTGCCATTAGCCACCTCCTCTACACAGATGACATCAAGCTGTATGAAGCTGCAAGAATCTACAGTAAATAAATACAGTCTTTTGAAACAGCAGAACCTCTTTCATCTGAATGATTGCATATTCTTTGGAAACCAAGTTCCCGGTGTGGCAATGCAGTGTCAATGAGGAGAATGGCTTCCTAGAGAAAAGAAAAGCTTGCTGATATGTATTTCCCCACTCTGATTTACCAAAGAAGATGTATGTAATGAGAATAAATTAGATTTCCCAAGTCAGTTTTAATGTGTCATATATGACCAGTTGGGCTAAAGTTCTAAAATTTAGTCAAACACTGTCTGCACAATCCCATGATAAACACAAACTGAATTTTTACTAGTGTCTGGACTTTAATATGCCAGTAAATCAAACTCAAATCTGAATTATGAATTATAAAATGTACTGTAACAATTTATTGTACAATTTGAAATGTTTTACATGAACTATGTTTAGTAACCCATGCATGTACCCTTCAAACCACACTTACTTCACCAAGTGAAAATGACCATTCAATTTTTTTAATAATAAATAACAGTTGGTCATAATTCTGCACAAAAGTCATGAAGTTGTGGTTCAACTTACTTGTAATTGTACATACAGTACAGTCTCAGTTTTTTTAACTGGGACATAACATTAGATATTACTCAAGTAACTCGTACCGGTTTTCTCTCAGTGTTGCCAAAATCTCCAAAATAGTTACCTGAAATGCAGAATAAAGCTGAGGCACACAAATACTCCCTTCATGTAATATTACATCTTCTTTTCCATGATATAAAGCATGAAATGAAAAATGCTCAGCTTAAACAAACTTATAAATGATTATTGGTTATGAAGTGTATTCATGTTGGTCACCATTTAAAATAAATAACTGGTATAATAATGTCCATCCCATTCATCACCAAGTGATGGAAGGGAGACAACAGTCCACTGCATATCCCAGAGACAGTGGGGTGGGATTCACCCTGCATAGGAAATCTCTATGCAGGAAACTGCGTAGAGATTCAAACCCACATCCAAACCCCTCAAGCAGGAATTTGAGGTACTAGCACTACCAATCATGTTACCCTTTAGTCAAACTAAAGAATTATTTTAAAATACCTTATATGGCAGTCTATATACAGCACTATGCGAGAAATAAATCTGCATTTTGTTAGTCATCAGTATTTCTAAACGAACCTTCATCCAGCGCTCATTTAGTGATCTTCAGTTTGCATATTGACCTGTTGGTTCAAAGATGGATATTCTACCCACCTGTAGTAGAATATCAGACAGAAATCAGAGTGAAATGCAAAACGATATCCAATCGTGCTTAAGTAAAATCACACACATTACTTTTGTAAACAATGGAAACAGAACAAAAGGGTATCTGATGGTGAAAGCAAGGAAGGCAGATGTAATGACTAGTTCTGTATAAACATTGTATGGAAAATAGCTAAATGAATCAGTTCACCTGTTACGCCCCCACTACTGGCTCCTGTCTAGGGTGGTGGAGTGCGAGCATAAACAACAAGCAGCCCACACAAAAATAGTGAAATGGGTGGTTTATAATTTGTTCAGTGGTTGATACAAGATACAAGTATATACAAACAAAGGTGCTAACCAGGATAGAGAACTTGGACGGTGCCTAAGCAAAGAAAGAAACAAAAAGTTTCCACTAACCTGATCTGTATTTTCAGTGTCTTACCTATTCCTAACGTAGTGAACAAAAATAAATATCTACCTAACTACGCTAGTCTAAACTAACACAGAAAATACAGGGGTTGGCACCCGCCCACTTACCTAGTGTGTATAACAGTACGTACAACCCTACGTGAAGTTCAATGTAGGTGCGCGCACATACTAGCCTGTTCTCAATCCAAGCCAACAACCCAGTGAACAACGTGACATCAGTGTGTGACTATTTACACCGCTGACTAAACCAAAATCCAGTATCCAAAACCAGAATCCTTAAGCGAAAACAAAGTCAAACCAAAAGTCACATGTAACAATATAACAAAGTCAAATACACGTAGCAAACAGCAATCGACCGAGTGAGCCAAAAAGCCAGCTTTTGGGGTGTCGCAGTGCTTCTTATCAAGGGGTAAGCCCGCCCCCAGGTCATCGGTTGGCACATTCCAATAGGTTGATTGATGATGATTGACAGATGGAGCAAACCACCTGTGACACAGAACAGAAGAGACAGGGGGAAAAACAGAAAAACAACCGCCAAACAACCGGAGCAACACAGACACGTTACATCACCAAAGAGCTTCAACTTGTTAAAGCCCACATAATATATTGTTTGGAACAAATGAACATTTGTGGAAATGTGTAACTAGAAAAACATACTATAAGCACAATTTATAAAATGTTATTTCTTTCATGCTATTTTAGTCATTTCTACTGCAGGGTGTTTTACTGTAGAAATTTAGTGTAGGTATAGTACCTTGAACACGGGTCCTGGGGCAGGGATATAAGATGAGGTTTGAGCTGAACACACGTACAGGTTACCAGCCCATGTCCTTGACGCTAATTTGTTACCCTTGCAAACTCATATGTTTACCATATATATTTGGCATCAACCAAATTCCTTTTTGTAAAATATATACTGACTGGCCGTTTTATTAAGAACATTTTGTAGCTCTGCTTGTTCACACAATTATCTAATCAGCCAAACATATGGCAGCACTGCAATGCATAAAATCATGCAGACATGGGTCATGGGTCAGTTAACGCGAAAAAACTGAAAAACAAAAAAAAATTCCAGTGAGTCTCAGTCCTGTGGGTGGAAATGCCATGCTGATGAGAAAGATCAGAGGAAAACAGCCAGACTGGTTTGAGCTGAAAGGAAAACTACTGTAACTCAAATAACCACTCTACAACAGTAATGGGCAGAAAAGCATCTCTGAATGCACAACACGTCGGACTTTGAGTTGGATGGGCTACAACAGCAGAAAACCACACTGGGTTCCACTCCTGTCAGCCAAGAATAGGAAGATGAGGCTACAGTGGGCACTGGCTCACTGAAACTGGACAGCTGAAGATTGGTTAAACATATCCTTTTCTGAAGAATCTTAATTTCTGCTGCAACACTCAGATGCTAGGGTCAGAGTTTGGCATAAACAGCATGGAAGCCATTGACCCACGCTGTCTTGTGTCAACAGTTCAGGTGGTGAGGTTGTAATGTGTTGGGGAATTTTTTTTGCCACAGTTGGGCTTCCTAATGTCAATCGATGCATTGTTTGAATGACATAGCCACAAATTGGTCACAATTTACCCATCTAATGGCTACTTCAAGCACGATAATGCACCATGTCACAAAGCACGAGTCATCTCAAACTGGTTCCACAATCATGACAATGAGTTCAGTGAACTTCAGTGGCCTCCCCAGTCACCAGATCTGAATCCAATACAGCACCTTTGGGATGTGGTAGAATAGCACATTAGCAGTATGAATATGCAGCTGACAAATGTGCAATAATTACATGACACAGTCATGTCAACATGGACCAGAATCTCTAAGGATCTTTGCAGCACCTTGCTGAACCCATACTATGAAGAGTTCAGGCTGCTCTGAGAGCAAAGGGGATCCTACTGTGTATTAGAATGGTGTTCCTAATGAAGTGGCTTGTGAGTGTACATATTTATAGATAAAGTCAGGTGAGGAAAACAGAAAGAAAAAAACATAGTAGCACTATTTTGGTAGCTTATTAATTGCACAAAAAAAGAGCAGTGTGATTTAAGAAATGAATAACCTCAGGCCTGGGGCTAAGTTGCAGAATCCCTATATTTTTTAATTTTACATTTTCCTTCATTCTTCTTTTTGTGCCTCATTGCTGTAAAATGAGGGTACATAAATGCTTATGACAAAGAAAGAAAAAAAATACAAAGATCTACACAAATCTAATATAGCAGCTAGTAAAATATTGTAACTTTTCAGAGGATCTTAACTTGAAAAATGTGTTTTAAAGTTCAACAGCAAGTTTTTGTTTAGCTTGTAATTAGAAAACTAGTGGAAGCGCTGTAGAAGCTAGTAGAAAACTAATAGAACTACTGCATTTTAATGATCCCCTGTAACTCATTAATATTGCATCATGTCAAATATAGCAAGTGTGAGTCTGTGATTTATTCATTTTCTGAGTTCTTAAAGGACTAAATGAACTTGAGATCACACGGATGGACGCACACAAATGCAGGGTCCTTGAGAGAGGTCGATGGACAGCATCAGATAATGTGATCACAGAAAGGAAAACAAGCAGCAGAAGAGGTTGAGCAAGGAGATGGAACAAAGAGTTGACAATCGTCTGGAGGAGAGAGGCCACTGGGACAGCAAAGTGGAGTTCATTCTCACCATAGCAGGAAATGTGATCGGCCTGGGCAATGTGTGGAGGTTCCCTTACCTGTGCTACAAGAATGGTGTTGGTGAGTTTCCCTGAACAGTTTCTCTGTTGAGACAGAGGGAATTATAAGAAGGGGCTTAACCCTGAATGTAATACCTGATTAGAAAAGTATAAAAATAGACAATATTGTTAATGTGTTTTCAGCTGTATCTAAAACAATAGATTTTAAATAATGTTTTAGAAAAATTTCAAAATTTAGCTAGTTGACACTATTAGGGTGTAGTTGCTCAATATAGTATGATGTTTAACTGTGGAAGGTGAAGAAATAAGAAGTCAAATTTAAAGCAGCTGTGAAATTTTAACTGGTTTGTCATCTCATCTTTGGTAGAAGTGCAGAATCACTTATGCTTCATTTTGTCTCCGCTTAATCTAATTTTAGGAACTTACGGTTTAAGCATTCAAGTGACTCCAGAAATCATTGTGTACACTGTATTGAAGTCATTCTTAAGTACAGTTTGTTTAAATAATGTTTTTCTGTTTACGAGCTTTCCTTGTGCCTTACCTTGTCTTTGTGGTCACATGTGGCATACCCCTGTTCCTCTTGGAGACAGCAATGGGGCAGTACACCCAGGAGGGGATCGTCACCTGCTGGAGGAAACTTTGCCCGTTGGCTGAGGGTAAGGGTTAGTGATGTATTGATGGAGTATTTTTGCAGGTACTAGTTCCTCAAAACAAAATTCTGTTGGAGTACATTTCATGACTGGCAGGTATATTAAATTTATGGACAAACTTTGGAAACACCCCTACCCCCCCAAAAAGACTGCAGACTCTTCATGGGTTAATGGAAGGGGTAGAATAATAACTAATACTTTTAATTTCTGTAAAATTTTAAAGTAATTGAAGTCATTTAAATGATTGGCTCAGTGTGTTTCAGTGGTGAAACTTTTCAGGCTGATCCTTTAAAAATGAGTTGACATAATCCTGACTCTTTTATTCTGCGTCTATTAGGTATCGGCCATGCCGGTCAGCTGATCCTAGTGTACAGCTGCATATGTTACATTACCATTTTGGCCTGGAGTCTCTTTTATCTCATCTTCTCCTTCAGCTCTCAACTGCCCTGGGGAAACTGCAACAACACCTGGAATACAGGTACATTGTATCCAGAGTAAACATCTGGATCAGTATTCTTTGTGTTTAGATTCTAAGTTTGGAGACAAAGCCAGAATAAGAATATGTTTACAGTTTGACAAGAGTAATAGCCCACAATCCTCCAATGGCACAAGACTCTGATAACATATGAAGGTGTTAAATGGAATCACAAATTTAAAATTGTTCCCCTTCAAATCCGTCAGAAAACTGTGCTGACTTCTCCATGCAAAATCTAACCAGGTGGTCTGGACAGATTAACAATTCTTCAGCTGCCACTGAGTTCTGGGAGTAAGTCCACAAAGGAGTTGAAGTTTATTACCTTTTTTGTATCTTACCCATTGAAATGAATTATACACAAATGAGAACATTGCCAAACAATAACTTGATTTTTTTCTTTCTATAAATCAGTTGCATGCCAATTTTCTGCTCTCCTTTTTTAAATTTGGCCTCTTCTCTCCTTCTCTTCGACTCCTCGCTCTATTTCTGGTTTAATTTGGGAGGCGTTGTGTGTTGTCCATCTCTGGAGGGATTGAGGACTTGGGCAGCATACACAGGGAGCTCCTGCTGTGCCTCATCATCATGTGGGTTATTTGCTACTTCTGCATCTGGAAGGGTGTCAGGTCCACAGGCAAGGTAAGGAAAGGGGCCATCAGCATTGTGGCACCTTACAGATACTTGATCTCCATCACTCTGAGTCCTCCTCAAGTACCAGTTTTTCTCTTTAATTCCTCAGCAGTTTAAATGTGAGAAATTTAACAGTGTGCCTCTGCATTGAGATGATCTTCAATATTACCTTACTATTGTGTGTGATGTGGTTATTTATGGTGGTACTTCTCCTTGTACCTGTCTCACCAGGTGGTGTATTTCACTGCCACCTTCCTTTACATGATGCTTTTTGTGCTGCTGGTACGAGGGATCACCTTACCTGGGGCTTTGCAGGGTGTATGGTTCTACCTATATCCCGAACCTAGTCGCCTCACAGATGCACAGGTAACCAGTAACTGTCAGGCACTTCAGTGCTTCAGAATCCCCCTAATATTCTCCATGTTAACACTAAATAAGTACAAATACTGTGCATCACAACAAATATCAGTGGTGCAATGAATTGCTTGTGATGTAACTGCAGGTCTGGATGGAGGCCGGAAGTCAGATTTTCTTCTCCTACAGTCTGAGTACAGGTTCTCTTACTGCACTCGGAAGCTACAACTCCTTTAACAACAACTGCTACAGGTAAGATACATTATCTGGATCAGAAAAAGAGGCTTCCATATTATGTTTACTTGGCATGATGACTTTCAAGGTTAGATCTTTTTATAATTATAATTTTGATGAGCGGCATCAAATGCAGATAAAATACAACAGAGCTGACTTCAAGTGGCTTTCAATTTTTACTCTTCTATAGAGTAAGATGTTTTCTTTAGCACTTCACTATAAAGCACCTTGTTCAAGGTCATAAGTCTCTGCCCTTAACTGCTTTGTACCTATATCCTGCAAATGTCTTATTAATAGAATGTGTCAAAGAATCTGTGTGAACATAACCATTTACCTCACTCTTCCTTACTGTGGTAAGGGGATTATCTGAGGATAACATTATGCTTCATGGCACACCTCAGGTGTTTGGTCCATTGTGTAGATGCCCGGCAATGCAGCTTTTGACCAGTTAAATGTGGGCAAATCCATATGAACAGTGCTGTGTTGCTCTCCAGGGATGCCTTTTGGCTGTGTTTGCTGAACAGCGGGACCAGCTTTGTGGCTGGGTTTGCTGTATTCTCTGTGCTGGGCTTCATGGCGCATAAGCAGGGTGTTCCCATTGAATATGTGGCAGAGTCAGGTATGTGAACCATAGTGTGTGCTGATGGTCTGTATGATGGATGGATCAGCTAGGCTAAAATTTGAGAGTGGGTACCTGTGGGAAAAGAAAACAACAAAGGGGAAGCAGAAGGCATAAACCTTGGAGTGGAAAGTAAGGTTCAATCTGGGGTTTTCTCAGCCCTCACCTACCTCCAACTGACTTGTATCAATGTAACTGTTTCAGGGTTTTCAGGCCTCATCCAGGGCCTGGTTTAGCATTCATAGCGTATCCACAAGCAGTGGCCATGATGCCCCTCCCCCAGTTGTGGTCTTCCTGTTTCTTCATCATGATCATTCTTCTAGGGCTGGACACACAAGTAAACCCTCACCTCTGCTGGGCTATAATCCTAGTGAACCATTTTAGATTTGAGTAAGGTATTCTGCATAGGTAAAATTCAGCATGAAATTAAAAAAAGGTCTTTTTGACAAGTATTCCCTTTTCTCCTTATCAGTTTGTAGGAATAGAGGTCATAATGACATCATTAACTGATATGTATCCCAAGCTGCTACGCAGAAGAGGCCACAGAGAGATCTTCCTCCTGCTCTTCTGTTTCTCCTGCTTCCTGCTGCAGATTGTGATGGTAACAGAGGTATGGACAGACCTGCATGTTAGAGTTCTTTTCTAATGGTTTTTTACACTCATTTATGCCCATGTCTAAAAATAATGTCTTCTCCACTTCCTTCTGTCTCCCTTCCTCCAGGGTGGGATGTACATGTTCCAGCTCCTTGATTACTATGCCTGTAATGGGGCCTGCCTGTACTTTCTGTCTGTGTTTAAGGTCCTGTCAATAGGTTGGATTTTTGGTAAGTACCAGGCTTCCCTGGTGTTGACAGCCACGATTAGAGACTACTAGTATGTTGCTGCTCTGAAATTTGCTAAAGGTAAGAGTCTAACTTTTAAATTTCAGTTTAACAAATATTTCCAGCAAGCCTAGGCAAACCACTCAGCTACAGTGTTATTATACTGTTGGCACAATGATCTACTGTCTCACAGTGAACTGGGTTATCTACCAGGGGCTAAGTGTATGTGTGAAGTGATAGAGGACATGACTGGTGAACACCCCTCCCCTTTCTTCAAGTTCTGCTGGCTTTTCCTCACTCCACTAACATCACTGGTGAGTCAAATTTTGGAATATTTACCATTTGAAAGGCAAGCTGAGGACAGTATACATCAATCCAAAAGTTCAAGCCTGTTGACCTGTGAGTTGATGATTCCTAACATAGTGGATTTACAATTAACTAGGGAGAACATTTATATTCTGTTTGCACTGCAAAAATGTTAATTATCGTATTAAAATGTAATCATGTTTTTGGCTGTGCAATGTACTGCTTAGTAAATTTTGAATTTTGCATCAACTGCCGATACAAACATTTTTAGTCTGGAGACCACTGAAGGGATTATATCTAACTATTTAGAAGTGCTTAATCCTCTCAGTGGGACACCATAAGGAAGAGTACAGGTGGACAGTAGGAACAGGAGAGGTGCTATAAAGTGCTCATTTTGTACTGAAGAGATTTGTGGGTGTTTTTCTCTACTTTTGGTCTAAAAAATATTCCACGCTTTGCTTCTCTGAAACCTCCAGATATTTTAGAAATACTCTTACTAGCATTTCTTATTCCAAACAATCATTCCAGAATGTTTAAAGCACAAAATATTTAAGTGGTATAGATAAATTCTAAGATTAGCTGCTACATGATGCTGCTGACAGAGCTCATACATCCTTACATGCAACATCACATGGTGGCCAGCCTTAGAACTTTTTGACTGTACCACATATCTTCATATTTTGCAGAGGTATTGCTACATAATCCACTTTCCCCTTTCAAGGGGGCCTTTATTTTCTCCATGGTGCAGTATCAGCCGCTGACCTTTAACCGCTGGTATGTGTACCCTGACTGGGCGTATTCACTGGGCTGGCTGCTGGCAGCCTCTTCCACTATACTGGTCCCTGGATGGGCTGTCATCAAACTCTGTGCTGGTACAGGTAGCCTGAGACAGGTATGAGAAACAGACTCTCTTTAAAGGACTTTACTACATTCCATCATTCAGACAAAAATCAAAAAACTAAATATTTTATATATACCTTAGTCCCCCATTAACAGCGTTGGTCTCGCCTGTCTAAACCTGACAATAAGTTTAGACTGCCCACAGATTTGAAGGCTGAGCATCAACATGGAAATGGAACAATGGAGTTGGAAGTGAACACCTGAAACAAGTTAAACATGTCTCTGACACATCTACATGAATGACTGATACTCGCCTACAGCTTAGCCTCTGCATGATTGTAATCCCCTCCCTCCCTGCTAGCTTTACCTGTGTTAAAGGATTTCTGTTTCACTGGAAAACTTGCTGATCTCGTCCTCACTGGCAGTAAAAACCTGAGAGTAACAAATGACTCTGGTCTTTGTGTCTTCCTACACATTTTGCAATAACCAACTTTTGCTGATATATTCTCTTCAGGATCTGTTAAAATAACTAGTAACTCACACCACACTCACCCCAGTTCTTGTTCCAATCTATGGTGTATCTTGCCTGGAGTATTGCAGTGCCCTTCTGTTGGACTTTCTGATCTCTGCCATTAAACTTCTTCAACTGATCCAGAATGCTGTAGTGTGTGTTTCGTTGTACTTCTCAAAAGCATTCCCATATATCTTCCTTCCTCATCTGTCTCCATCTATTTGCAGTCACTGTTTGCACCAAGTTCAAAACGCTGGTTTTGGCTTTCAAGACATTCAAAGAATTATTACCCCAATAAACGTGACCATTCCTACACCACAGCTAGAAAGCTGCACTCCACAAGCTCTGGTTGCCTATTGTTTCCTGCACAAGAATTCCAAAATCTAAAGTCTATCACCATGGGTGGTGAAATGAATTACCTTTATCAGAATTGCTAAATCCCTTCCACCATCCAGAGGTCTTAAACGTCATCTTTCAAACTCATTTCCCTCCTTAACTTAAGATACTTTAAGTATTTTTTTAACCTTTCCACCTTGAGCAGATTTGTACCAGATTTAAAGTGGTTGTATTTGGTACACTTAGTATTGTTATTGCTGTTGGATAGGCAAACTTGTGTGTCTGTGTGTGTCATGTGTAATTCATTTTCGCATTTTTATTTGCTCACATGTAACAGCCACTGGCTCCTGTAGTTGAACTTGAACATACAGATGGCACTGGCAACAACATGTGCGTCAGCTGTAGTTACATGCATACAGTAATAGCAAATTATATATTACCAAACTAACATCTTTCTTTGTACAATTGAGTAAATTTTTGTGTGTGTGTGTGTGTGACAGAATATGCTTCAGGGGGTGTAGAACCTGTATAGTGCATGCGGACTGATATGCAGATGGTAGTAAATTATATATCATTAAACTTTATTATTGTTGATCAGAGAACTTGACTATGTAAAAATTTCACTTTGGGCAAGAATTACCTCTGTACCAAATTTCTGTAGCTTGAACATGAAGCCATGGATAAAGAACAAACAGACAGACGGACGGAAACTGAACTTTACAGATATAGAGAAGGATGTTTAACTAACTGTGCATCACTTCTACTAATAGCTACTGGAATTTGTGTGTTGTGACAATGGCAGCATCTAACAAGTGGCGATTCAGTTATGTGTATGTACTGTATGTAAACTTTTTGAATACACATTCTTTGATTTTGGAGGAAAGTGTTGGCCAAATTAATAAATGTAAATAAAAATAAAACTAATAAAGTTGACTTATTTAGTCTGGGTAGCCACTTTATTTGAATTAACGTTTCCAGTGTGGTCCGGAAGTTCAGGCCATTCTTGAATGATGAAACATACTTTTCACTTTAATTTCAAAGAAATTTCCCTTTTAAGCATGTGTTGCTCTTTTGTTGTTTTAAAAATAAATAATTTTCATAAATAAACATAAGCTGTCAAGTTATCCAAATACTTTTGTATGCATTCTGCTGTTAAATTTAAGCATTATAGAAACGGACGGCGAGGTAACAATGGATAATAAAACAGCAGCATTTCTTTTGGGGAACCTTGTGTGTTGTGTGGTTTTATTCAAAATAAAATTAATTATTACATCACTCTGATCCTTTTTGACACGTAAGAGTGAAATGGCTTTTCTGTACAGCATTAGCACCTAGTTATTCAGCCATCTATCCAGTTATATATATAAAAAAAAAGCATTCACTATCCTGGTATCAATGCAGCGCCTGTTAAAACTGTCACCAGGAGATGGTAGTAGAACACAAATAAACTGTTGTTTTGGTGGCACAGTTGCTCTCAGCAGGCAGCCGTTTTCGTTAAGACAGCATGCAAAGCAGCTAGTTTTGAAGTAATGCCACTATAATCTGCACCTTTAAAGTTAATTTTGCAGTATGTGCACATAAACAGCACAAGGTCGAATACGGCTATAACCATCACTGTCGACCAATATACCATCCACACCAACATAAACAGCAGAAACACATGGGGAAGCATGTTTTAAAGATAGCAGGAAAAAATGCCCCGCCATGATCATCTGGTATCCTGGTTTCCACGGGAGATCATTGATGTTAACTGCAAACTACAGTGAAAGGTATGACTGGATGAATGGTATCACTATATAAGGACTATATATAAGGACCCAGTTAACAAATCGGTGCGTGCAATTCACATTATTGCGTATTCAGTTTGGAGTTAGAATATTTCAACCGTTTTTTGGATGAAAACGAGGTGATCTAGCAATAATCGCCACGCGATATTTCTAGTTTTTAACAGCAAGGGACGCAAACGAGACAGCGCACAGAAACGAATTGCAGCGACGAGGTAAACATGGTGAAGAAAAGTATTTTCCAGCGTGAACAAGATTAAGTTAAAACCGCAGCATCACAGTCGACACGTTTTAAGAGAAATGACAACTTTCATTTGCTGACTGTACTGAGACTAGAAAAGAAGAAATAAAATAAACCTGGTGTTTTGTATTGAGCCTGATGGAGGAAAGAAAAAGGTGGATGATATTGAAGCGTGTTTTGTACTGACGCAAAAAAATAAACATTGAGTTATGAACGGAAGACACGACGACGATGCGGTTGTTTACCTCGCACAGACAACTAAAATGAGAATCCTATTAAAAAGTTAGCTGTTAAAAATGGTGCGAAGAATCTCTAGTTACTGACCTACGCCTCCATGCGCAGGTGAGGTTTCAATATTGGCCAGAATCAACTTTGCTCCAGCGCGACTGCATTGGGACAGATTTTTATGGCGGGCGAATCCATGGAGCAGCGACCTGAAACGCGAGCGAAGACGCTGCACTTCACTTTTTTCCCCACTTATTCCGGGCTCCGGTTTTTTTTTTTTTTTTTTTTTTTTTTCAGAATTCGGACAGTTAGTTTAACAAACGTTTTGTTGTAAACATCGCAATGTACGTATTTTGGATAAGCATCTAAAGTATGTGTTGCGTTAATTGGGTTGGTTAAATATAAACGTTGGATTTGCTGTTATACCTCCATCTTTGATCTCGCTCCATTATTCCTATCTGTTGGGTCGAATCTTCTGATCGGCCCACCCACATCAGTACTAGGCGTTACCATTGAGTAGCACAAAGCTGAGAGAAAACCATCACAGACCGCCTGCTGTCAGGACCAGGAGCACAAAAGATTGATGTAACGGGATAAAAAAAAGCAGGAAAACTGGGGTCTGTAAGCAGGGCTGCTCAGTGCCGGTAGAGAACATAACCGCCATAATGCTGAGACAACAGGCAACAGCTGGGAAAAAAAACACTTTCTATGCATCACAGCAACACGTTTCTATTTGACACTTTTTATCTTCTAGGAAAAACCTGTATTGTGTTTTATAATTGAACTGTTTTTACGTCATTTTAATGATTTAACATACCTGTAAATGTTGATAAAAAGTTTTGGTGTTTATGGTGAATTACTTACTTCACCGACCTTTTTTCTTGATGGATCCTTTTAAGCTTGTTGTGTTGTAAAAATAATTTTACCATTTGAAAAGGTGTTTTGTTTTACTGTATTTGGTCTGTAACCACGTGGAGTGTTGTGTTTTGATATAAGGTTTTTATAGTTTGGTGCATTTTATTTGGACTGTTAATAAACTATGGAAAAAAAAGAAAATCCTTAGACGTGTGTTACTTACCCAGGATGGAGGAGATGCCACAAAATCTCCTGAAGCTACACGCCTGTTTTTACATACAAGAACCTGCGACCCCCCATTTTTTGGTCAGTGTGTGTGTTTGTTATACGTCAGATGTAGGGTTTGATTTATTTACTTTTATATATTTATTGTGCATGTTTTTTAGCAGCCGTATATACTTTAGCTGCTATGTCTAATGTGGTTATTGTTTTAATGTATTCTTTAGTTATTGTAGTGTGGTCTAGTTTTTCACAGACATGGGTGTTATATAATGGAGTATTTATTTATTATTATCATTGCTTTGGTTATTGTCTGGTGTCATTGTTTTTAACAGTTTCAATTTAATAGGGGAGGATGTGTTTGTACACCCACCAAGGTAGGTCAGGTGTGCGGCGGTACCCTGGAACAGGCCAGGGGACCTCCTATCTTCTGCGGTGTAGTTGCTGGTAAGTTTTCTTTAAATTTTTTTAGTTAGAGGCTTGGGGTTTGTTTTTATGGTCTTACCCTAGCCCTAACCCTAACCCAAAGAAAACCCTTAGAAAAGTACAGTATTGTAAAGACATTTCTGGCCAAATGCTAATTTTTAAAATTATGTGCACCATTATTTAAAAGTACTGTTGAGGCATCCTCAGAGTTTGTAGTACCTGGGATTTTGGCATTTTGGTGCAAACTACCGGCAGAGTGCACTGACTTCCCGCAGTTAAGCAATGGGAGCATCGCTTGTGGACCCTTTAAGTGTGCAGTTCAAAGGGGATGTCAGTATACATGATAAGTACATGTGCTGCTATTCTAACAAAACTTAACATAATCTTTGGACGGTCAGGGTTGTGCATAAAAACAACCAAATGATGGAGATGGGGTGCTAAAAGAGGAATAAAGTAGTTACTGAAACAATCACTTTCCTGCTGGAGATGTCACTTTTATATTGCATATGCACATCAACAAAGCAACTTATATGCAACACAGTACAGTTTCTATCCAGAGAAATCTTAAATGCAGAATATACATACCCAGGTCCAGGCATTTCATGGCAGTAGTACATTTATGCTGGTCAGAATCTAGACCGTGCCCCCATTATTTACAATTATTTTGTTTCCACTTGCTTTAGTCACCTCAGAATGTCACTTTTACACTTTAAAATTAACCACAAAGAATAATTTCTTTACACCCATATCACCCTCTTTCTGTCCGGCACCCGGAACACGCCACCACCCCTGCCTTAGTATGCCACTGAGGCCCTGTGTAAACAGGACTTAATGAAGCAACTATGCAGAACCCTTATTTTTAGAAAACAGTGCTTTTTTTAACTTCCACTGACTGCAAGTAAAAATCTGCTTACCTGTTTTCAACTACCTGTCAGCAAGAGTCCTTTGATACTGAACATGCTTCAAAGATGTCCCCACTTGGAAGCCAACTGCTATGGAACAGCTCTATGAAATGTAGAAAAGTCATGAACCAGTTTTGCAGAAAACATTTTTGGCTTCTCTTTATTCTCTTATAAACTTTTAAAAGAAAAATACAAGAAAATGGTGTAATTAATTTAAAAGATATCTTGCTGGACAAATAGATTGTAGTGGAATAGCGTAAACCTGTTAAAAATACCTTGTTAAAAGTCACAGAATATTCTCAGGATTTAGCAATACAGTGTGCCAGCTAAACAGTTACTGAGACCATCCAAGTTAAATACTTTACTGAAAACCATTCATTGCAAAGAACCCTCAAACTGCTAGTTAGAGGGTAAAGAAATGAGTCAATTCACTTACAGCCACAGATGAAGACCAGAATTGCAATGCAAACAGAAAAATTGAGGGAAATTCACAAACTAAACATAAAATCTGCAGTAATAAAGCAAGGTGTTTTATTATTTTTTTTTTTATGTATAAACGAGTGTATTGGCAATGATGTTACCCTGAAAAGACAACTCAAAGAAAGGTAGAACACAGGAAATTAATTCACTTACAGCTGTACAAACACAATCCTTTCGAACCCTTTCTACTATGAAATGCATTGCAACACATTTTAACTAACTGTTGACAAGGAAACAATAGTTTGTAGACACCCAAAACTATTTTATATACCATTGCCATAAAAATAAAGATAGTTCAAGGTAATAGTTAAAAGGAAAAAAAGTGATTTAGGCTCTGATACATTTTTAAAGAAATAGAACTGCACTGCATTTGGGTAACAACAGGACAGACCATCATGTTACAATCACAACCACAACTTTGGTCTGTTTGCAAACAGATGTAAATCCTCACGTATGTTTAAACCTCCCCTAGGAGTGTGACAAAGGAATTAAAATGTGCCATGTAGANAAAAACCTGTATTGTGTTTTATAATTGAACTGTTTTTACGTCATTTTAATGATTTAACATACCTGTAAATGTTGATAAAAAGTTTTGGTGTTTATGGTGAATTACTTACTTCACCGACCTTTTTTCTTGATGGATCCTTTTAAGCTTGTTGTGTTGTAAAAATAATTTTACCATTTGAAAAGGTGTTTTGTTTTACTGTATTTGGTCTGTAACCACGTGGAGTGTTGTGTTTTGATATAAGGTTTTTATAGTTTGGTGCATTTTATTTGGACTGTTAATAAACTATGGAAAAAAAAGAAAATCCTTAGACGTGTGTTACTTACCCAGGATGGAGGAGATGCCACAAAATCTCCTGAAGCTACACGCCTGTTTTTACATACAAGAACCTGCGACCCCCCATTTTTTGGTCAGTGTGTGTGTTTGTTATACGTCAGATGTAGGGTTTGATTTATTTACTTTTATATATTTATTGTGCATGTTTTTTAGCAGCCGTATATACTTTAGCTGCTATGTCTAATGTGGTTATTGTTTTAATGTATTCTTTAGTTATTGTAGTGTGGTCTAGTTTTTCACAGACATGGGTGTTATATAATGGAGTATTTATTTATTATTATCATTGCTTTGGTTATTGTCTGGTGTCATTGTTTTTAACAGTTTCAATTTAATAGGGGAGGATGTGTTTGTACACCCACCAAGGTAGGTCAGGTGTGCGGCGGTACCCTGGAACAGGCCAGGGGACCTCCTATCTTCTGCGGTGTAGTTGCTGGTAAGTTTTCTTTAAATTTTTTTAGTTAGAGGCTTGGGGTTTGTTTTTATGGTCTTACCCTAGCCCTAACCCTAACCCAAAGAAAACCCTTAGAAAAGTACAGTATTGTAAAGACATTTCTGGCCAAATGCTAATTTTTAAAATTATGTGCACCATTATTTAAAAGTACTGTTGAGGCATCCTCAGAGTTTGTAGTACCTGGGATTTTGGCATTTTGGTGCAAACTACCGGCAGAGTGCACTGACTTCCCGCAGTTAAGCAATGGGAGCATCGCTTGTGGACCCTTTAAGTGTGCAGTTCAAAGGGGATGTCAGTATACATGATAAGTACATGTGCTGCTATTCTAACAAAACTTAACATAATCTTTGGACGGTCAGGGTTGTGCATAAAAACAACCAAATGATGGAGATGGGGTGCTAAAAGAGGAATAAAGTAGTTACTGAAACAATCACTTTCCTGCTGGAGATGTCACTTTTATATTGCATATGCACATCAACAAAGCAACTTATATGCAACACAGTACAGTTTCTATCCAGAGAAATCTTAAATGCAGAATATACATACCCAGGTCCAGGCATTTCATGGCAGTAGTACATTTATGCTGGTCAGAATCTAGACCGTGCCCCCATTATTTACAATTATTTTGTTTCCACTTGCTTTAGTCACCTCAGAATGTCACTTTTACACTTTAAAATTAACCACAAAGAATAATTTCTTTACACCCATATCACCCTCTTTCTGTCCGGCACCCGGAACACGCCACCACCCCTGCCTTAGTATGCCACTGAGGCCCTGTGTAAACAGGACTTAATGAAGCAACTATGCAGAACCCTTATTTTTAGAAAACAGTGCTTTTTTTAACTTCCACTGACTGCAAGTAAAAATCTGCTTACCTGTTTTCAACTACCTGTCAGCAAGAGTCCTTTGATACTGAACATGCTTCAAAGATGTCCCCACTTGGAAGCCAACTGCTATGGAACAGCTCTATGAAATGTAGAAAAGTCATGAACCAGTTTTGCAGAAAACATTTTTGGCTTCTCTTTATTCTCTTATAAACTTTTAAAAGAAAAATACAAGAAAATGGTGTAATTAATTTAAAAGATATCTTGCTGGACAAATAGATTGTAGTGGAATAGCGTAAACCTGTTAAAAATACCTTGTTAAAAGTCACAGAATATTCTCAGGATTTAGCAATACAGTGTGCCAGCTAAACAGTTACTGAGACCATCCAAGTTAAATACTTTACTGAAAACCATTCATTGCAAAGAACCCTCAAACTGCTAGTTAGAGGGTAAAGAAATGAGTCAATTCACTTACAGCCACAGATGAAGACCAGAATTGCAATGCAAACAGAAAAATTGAGGGAAATTCACAAACTAAACATAAAATCTGCAGTAATAAAGCAAGGTGTTTTATTATTTTTTTTTTTATGTATAAACGAGTGTATTGGCAATGATGTTACCCTGAAAAGACAACTCAAAGAAAGGTAGAACACAGGAAATTAATTCACTTACAGCTGTACAAACACAATCCTTTCGAACCCTTTCTACTATGAAATGCATTGCAACACATTTTAACTAACTGTTGACAAGGAAACAATAGTTTGTAGACACCCAAAACTATTTTATATACCATTGCCATAAAAATAAAGATAGTTCAAGGTAATAGTTAAAAGGAAAAAAAGTGATTTAGGCTCTGATACATTTTTAAAGAAATAGAACTGCACTGCATTTGGGTAACAACAGGACAGACCATCATGTTACAATCACAACCACAACTTTGGTCTGTTTGGAAACAGATGTAAATCCTCACGTATGTTTAAACCTCCCCTAGGAGTGTGACAAAGGAATTAAAATGTGCCATGTAGAACAAAGCCATTTCTGCTGTATGTAATATGAAATAAATCTCAATTGTCTACACATATTACAAAAGCTTGAACTGAGAACCATCCGTTCAAAACTGTGTAAAGAAACAAGCAGCATAGTGATGACGACCAGCAGCCTGGGGGATCTCCGTGTTTAGTCAGTCAAAGCCTCAATTGAGCAAGTCACTGCTATTGGTTCAGCCTCAATCCTGTGGGCTGCTTAACCTGAAGATAAACATTTACCCTACAGTGAACGTAAGACAGACACAAAGGATCACCTCAGTCATTTATCTCTCATAAGCAGCCTGTGTGGTACAACTCTGGACCGCTAACACCCCGGGTACTGATGTGTGCAAACCGACCACAGCTGCAGCCAGACCTGGTGGTGTTGGATTTCTGGCTACTACTTGTACTTAAGGTGCAAACAGTAAGTGGTGCGGGGGGGGGGGGGGGGGGAA